>JAVRKA010000112.1:0-600000 GCA_034508555.1 Venustoraphidia nigricollis
GGTATTAGAGAGTTTACGGGAGGCATATGAAATAGGGTGTGTACCATCTTCAAACTCTTGTAAGAGTACAGCTCCGAGCGCTAAGTCTGAAGAGTCGCTGCGGACAATGAATGGTCGCTTGAAGTCCGGATACTTAAGCACAGGCGTAGTTGATAAGGCTTGTTTAAGTTTTTGAAAAGCATCAAGCTGGTCCTTGCCCATTTCAAACTTGACCTTTTTACGCTTCAGATGATTTAGAGGAGCTGCTAGTGCACTGAAGTTCTCAATAAATCTTGAGAAATAGGCAGTCATGCCTAAGAAGGTCTTGATCTGTTTCAGATTAGTGGGCGTTGGCAAATCCTGGATGGCTCTGATTTTCTCAGGATCGACTTGGCATCCTTCAGCGGAAATCATAAATCCAAGACATTTAAGTCTGGACCTACAAAGGTATGCCTTTTCAGGATTGACGGTGAATCCAGCTTGATGGAGTCGGGAGAAGACTTCTTGAAGATGATTCATGTGATCGTCGACACTTTTAGAATATATCAAGAGATCGTCAAAATAAGTTATGACAAATCTGTAGTGGAGATCTCCAAAAATCAAATTCATAATTCGGTTCAAAGCTGCAGGTGAGACCGAGAGTCCAAACGGAAGATAATTGTATTGATAAGATCCGAAAGTTGTTGAAAACGCAGTGACTTGCTTGGAATCTTCTGTTAATGGAAGTTGATGAAAAGCCATATTAAGATCTAATTTTGAAAATATTGTGGAACCATGAAGACATTGGAAAATTGACTCTGGTTTCGGCACCGGATAAGCGTCATAAAGTACTCGTTGATTTACTCGCCGATAGTCTATTACAAGCCTTTGAGTTCCGTCCTTTTTAGGAATTAAAAAGCATGGGCTTGAGTACGGTGAATGGCTTGGTTCTATGACTTGAAGCTGTAGAAGTTTGTCGATGTGAGTTTTCATGGCAGCGGCCTTCGGCGGAGTTAGCGAGTATGGAGACTGATGGACCGGAGTCGGATCTCGGAGTCGAATGTGGTAAGTATAATTTTTTACTCGACCCAGTTCACAGGTGAGAGTCTCTTGATATTTATGCATGAGCTGTTGAAGATGGCCTTCTTGATTCTCTGTTAATTGATATTGACATTCAACCATGGAGCTTAATGTTATCTTCGTATCTTCCGTTTGACGAAGAAAGGAAACGTGAACGTTAGGACTAAATTTGAAGGTAAGGTACGATTCTGATAGATTTAATATAGCGTTCATATCTTGTAAGGACTTAACTCCAATGATAAAAGGAAACACCAGGTTAGGAACGACAGAAAATTTTAATTTCCAGGTATATTTATAAATTTTAATGATGACGGAGAGTTCGTTGCTAATAGAGACGAAACGATTATCCGGGAGGCGAACCATGGAGCTGGTCGAAGTAGAGCGCCCCAGACCGGAATAAAGAATACTGTTGTATACTTGTTCATCACAAAAGTTAGAACTTGCTCCAGAGTCCAAGAGAGCTTTGTACGGTAAGTAGTTTTTTATTTTTATTTCAATAATAGGTAGTATGACTTGCTGCGTTGACATATATAGATTATTGCGATCACCCCGGGATCGCATCGCTAACAGTTTTTTGAAGGCGACTGACTGGATGACTGTTGGCTATTAGCTTTCTGACGACGTCGGCAGACAGAAATATGATGTCCTGGAAGCTTGCAGTAGGCACAATTAGCGTTAAATGTAGTGAGTGTGCTTGATGAAGAACCCTGCTCACGCTGTTTGGCCAATTGAATTAATAAATCTGTCTGATTCATTCGGTGAGATAATTCTTTCAACTCGGTGAAGCTTCTTGGCATTGGAGTATTCTTTAATGCAATTAGTGTTTCAGAGTTAGCATGAGACCAAATTTGACATATAAGCTCAGCTTCTGATATTTCAGCATTCAGTGCTTTTGCTTTGCGAAGTATGTCCCGGATAAAATCGCTAAACGATTCTTCAGAGTGATGAAATCTTCTCACCAATGCGTTGGTTAGTTGCATTTTGATCATTGGCGAAAGAAATTTATTTAGCATTTGAAGTTTCAATTGAATCCAATCTGGAAATGTAGCGACAGCTTCAGGCCACCAAGTCAACAGGTCTCCTTGGAGGCGGCTTAAAAGTGAAGACAGAATAGCAGGTTCCGGACGAATTTTCATATCAATTAAGTCTTGAACATCTTCTATAAACGTCACCAGTTTTTCTGGATCACTGCCGGTACATATAGAAATCTTCGTAATGAAATTCGTAAGATCATGTTTGAATTCTGTATCTGATTTAATTAGATGTTTAGATAGATTCTCGGACCACTGTGCGAGTTGAGCGATTTGATCGTGGATTCCGGCAGTCATCTGCATATGAACGGCGGTTGCTTGAGCGATAGCTGACGGCTGATCCAGATTTCCAGATCCAGATGCTGTAGGTCGTTGTGGTTGATGGGCTGAATGAACCGATGCTTCTTCATTGTCCGAGATGTTGGCTTGTGATCTTGTATTCGTTGGCATGATGTGATTATTTATTTATAATTATTTCCTATTATTCACTTTTAACACTTATATTTATACTGCGAGAAAATGCCGACTTGAGGAAGAGAAATATAAAATATGGAAAAAAAAATCTTAAATACCGTTTAATAAAACAGAATATTGTACGAATAATTCAATTAAATTATAAGATTACGCAACTTTGCAATATAGACAACCGGTTGCATAATATAAGAATTTATTAATAATTGTAAGATTACGATTTGTAAAAAAAATTTTTTTTTAAGCAATAAATTATTTCAATAGAAAAAAATACTGCATATACTAATTATTTGAAAATGGAAAAAAGAAAATTATCGAAGCAAAATTCCAACTACGCTCTGCTACCAAACTGTAACGTAGTGTGGTTTCTTATAATAAAAAGGTGGTATAACAGAGTTTAGATTTTGCAAAAGAAACGCACACACACTGTTAACAATACCAGTGAAACTGGTTAGATGATCTTTTAAGGAGATTTTACTCGAATAATTTCCAATTAAAAAAAAGTAAGAAAAAAAAAAGAGAAGCGTTTTAATAAAACAAAATATATTTAAATTAATGACAACAATATAAAACGTATCGACAGGAACGCGGACGGCTAATTTCTCTTCGAGAAACGGCACTTGACCTGTATTTATAGACGAGGTTCGCATCGTCCTGTTATGAATAAATTATATAATTATTAAATGATATCTCTGTCAGATCGCAGTTAGTAATAAACATGTAATGCTGGTTGCGGTCTGACAGGATATTTGAAAGAAAAAAAACGTATCAATAAATTTAACTACATAAATTTACAAATGTATATACTGCACGTATTATAAAGTAAAAAAAAACATGTAGTCGCTGCAGTATATATATTTCCGAACTCGGATGTTGGATCAGAACACATTCATCCAACAAGCCAAGAGGAATCTAAGAGCAGAAAATGGAATCACCAATGAACAGGAAATCAAGTCGAGGAACGGATCTACGCAGAGGACTATTGCCAGGACGAGTGTGTCGTCGACTATTTTCGACAGAGAACCTAAAGAAGAGAAAACGGAACGACGAGGATAAACGCGAAAATCTTCAACCGGACAAGAAACGGCGGATTTCGCCACCTTCAGAATATCAGAATATGAGCGTTTTATAATATTATTTAAGGCTCTTAGTATTAATTAGTTTTAGAATAGAAAATCTATTGTATTATATCTGTTGTATTATTGACTTGTATATACATTTTTTGTAAATTGTTGACGTTGGAATATATGCCTGAAATAAATATTTTATGTGATTTTTTTGTAATGACAGAAAATATTTTTTTTACTTCTAGATTAATGGTATAAATCGATATCTATAAAAAATAAAAATTTAAACACAAGTCGGGAACTGCAAAATGCGGGGTGCTGTCTGCATGTTATGTAATTATTACATCTACTTCTGCTAAGCTAAGAGTGTCGATGAAGAAGAGAAAATGGAAGACTAAGATCCTAAACTCGAAATTATTCAGCCGACAAGACTGCGGCGTCACATTCAGACGACAGAAAATAATAATAAGAATAATTTAAATCACCTATGTTCACGAGCGGCATATAAATTATTCAATAACTGATAAAAAAGCAGCAATGTGTTTTTGTTGATAAAATAAATGATGAATATATTGATACTCATTTTTATGCATTTTATTCATTTATAGAATCCCAATCACATATTAACGAGAGCTAATATTGTAGTTTGCGACGTCGTGGCTTTTTAGGTGTTCACGCACATGTGTCACAACGGTCCACTGGTTTGCGTCGAGGCCGGATGACTCGTCGGAATCCAGGGTACGAACCCAGTGGAAACGAAATACTGTATTTATGAAATGAATAACCAGCGTATTTTCTATAATAACATTTATTCAATGACAAAAAAATAAAAAGATACCCTTTACAAAATAAAAGAACAATAGTTTGAAATGACACCGTAGTGTCCAAATGACTCTATATAATTAAAATCGGTATGACTATACAAAACAAATCGGTATGACTCTATATAAAACAAACAGGTACAAAATATTCGGAAGGGGCGTACCCCTTATATAAAACGATGGGGGAGACGTGGTTAGGAAGCCTGGCGACAGCACAACCAACTGGTGCCGTAATCAGTCGCCAGGGGGACTGGTGTCGTGAGGGGGCGGCGAAGAGGTGACGGACTCAGTCGGTGACTCTCTCAGGTCGAGGGTTAATCAACCCCCACCACCGACTGACTAGGGAAGGGGTACCGGTAGTCCTTTCAGACTGAAAGTCAATCGACTTCCAACACAGGTCGGAGGACGGGCGGATCAAGTGGGAGAGCGGTAAACGGTCGGATCTGGTAACAAACATTAAATATAATATCTAACGGTGGCTGTATACCTTATGTGTTCGGGAGCTTACGTGAGGCGTTGCTCGGTTTATTCACTGAACTCCACACAGGTCATTTTATTTCAGCATCGTCGTGCTAGCGAGAGCGGAAATAAATTGTATTCAAAAAATATATTTTTATTTATCGGTGCACTGGAACTTGTGTCTACGCGATTTCAAAACAGACGTTTAAACATGCAACGCGGAATATACACACAATTGCACTTTTTTTAAAAAGAAACAAACTACGGTCACATTAGTGACGATGCCTTCGGACATCGTTACAAGTTTAACTACAGAAAATGTGCGAGAGGAATAATTGTACAATGTGACCAGAAAAAACGAACACTGGAACGGAGAATCAGATAAATTAATTTACAGATTCCCAGTGGGAGCAGTACTGCCCTCTAGTTTGCATTGGAGCTTTACATGGGGGGCGAGCGGATTCAGAGGCATTTGCGTTGTGATTGTCAAGAAGGGCGGCCGTGACGTACCTATCTATTTAGGAAATTAATATTGTAAAATACTTTGAAAATAGAGAAGGGGGCATAACGGGATTCATGGTACTGGGTTAATAAATGCGAAAATATACAGAGTGTTTTTTTCAGAAAGTATTTTTCAGAATAACTCAAAAACCTTTTTTTGTTTTAACCATTGTAATATAGCTGCGTTTAAAAACACTACATAAGCATTTAGGTATTTAAACAAAATTCTTATCTCCAACATTAACAAAGTTCCGAATTAACTTTGTGAAAAATATATGGTGGAGGTGCAATGTTTCATAACTGCGCTCTCACAACATTTTCCTACGTTTCGACATGGTCCAATCAATTCTACAAATGAAGAATGTTAATACTAGGAGGGTTGATCAATAAGTACCCGTGTTTAACGACAGATTGCGTTGACGAGTGAAATTGACTTTACCATTGTGTACTGCAGACTTTTAAGGTAGTTGTCGTGGTACAATATTGTGTAAAAACTTTATGCTGGTTCATACAGCACATGTAGTTGAGAGTTGTATTAACAAGTCCAATAATTTTTGCAGATTCTGTACTAACTTTAGCCAATCCCGAGCGAGAAATCTGGCAACACTCGTAACGTTCCGAACAGACTGTCCCGAACACGCTGTCGGCGCGCTTAGATCGTCGGGTTAAAACAGAACTATCTCAAGTCCAAAAACAGCGTTTTTGAGTTATATACACCATTAGACTAGATTTTCATCAATATTTTTACTGCAGAAATAACATAATTCTACAAAAATTGTAGTACCTAGGCATGGCATAGGTACGAAATAGCTTATTAGACCAGGATAGATAGCTTTAAAAATGATAAAAAGTGAAAGAAAATTATAGTAGGATGAAACCCATTGGAAAAGGTAGAGAATATAACAAAAATGAAAGGAAAAATAAATTACGGTCGATCTGAGGTCGGGAAGGGGTAGGGGGTGAGTTTTTAAGGGTAAAAAACGGTTTATCTTGATTTCCGGCAAAACTACAAGTCCTATGAAAAAAAATTAAATCGCAAAGTTGTAGGTAATAAAATATCTACAACTTTTGTTTTTACACTTTTTTCACATAGCCTCAAAATTTATGTGAAAAATTCAAATAACCAAGTTTTTGGTTTTTTATTTTTATCTTTTGCAAAAAAATTCATTTTTTCACGAAATTTGGTGAAAACTTACCTTTTTATGTCCCAAACACACAGTAATTTTTTTTATTTAAGGCGATAGAACCCCTAGATTGTAAAATATGCTCTCGGGAGTTTTCGAACTGTGGTCGCAATATTGTTTATATTACTTTTTTTATTAGCTGAGATTAAGCATTAAACATCACAAAATTTGGCTTACTACTTAAAAATTTCAAAAAGCGCATATTTCTGCCCTAAAAAGTAAATCAAAAATCGTGGTTTTCGTCAATTTTTCATTGTAGCACGTCAGGAGATTTCGAATCACGGGAAGGCAAATAAAAATTTTTAAGTTTTTTTTTTACAAATGTATGTTAAAAAGACTGACAAATTTGGCTTACTCAATAATTTTTTTTAAATTTAATTTTTTCTGTACAAAAAAATGTGTAAAATATGTGCTAATTTTCTCATTTTTGTCTGTTTTTAAACCGTTCATTTAGATCAAATAAACTGTAAAAACTTGGCTAAAAGTCACATAGGAAGAATGGTACATATTTCTAGTTTACTTTGTAAACATTATCGTCAAAGATTGTATAGAAATTTCCATGAAAATTAAACTTTTCCGAACTGTTTTCTAAGTGAAATAGTATTATACTGAAATGCCGATAGAAGTCGCTACTTGTGTATATGAGCCACAAACAATTTCTCACTGTGTGCAGAGTTCAGTGTCGGCTCGTGCAGCACTGACGAAGTATACAGTAGTCCTATATTTTTAAAAATAAACATTTCTTCACAAAAATGCTCACTATAATGTTAAAGAGTTTTGTCCCATTTACATTTTAACCATTATAGCTACTTGACTATGTATAGCAGATTTCTACTTTCCATACAGTAAGTATACAATAAAATAAATAAATCTTTTAAAAGAATTGAAATTACTAGACTTGTTATTCTTTAGAATTATTTATTTTAAATCTGTACTTTTTCGTTCGCTTGTTTGTGAATTGACAGACTATTAAAATGAAATGAAATATATTATATTAATACATAAGAAAATGTGTGCATTTCATTGTTCTTATTACGCCTTACATAGCTAAAAAATAATCTCATAAAAATATGTTATACAGCCCATAAACTTTGACTTGATATTATGATCAATATTATCAATAACTGAATCGACAAATTTGGCTTTATTATTTAATAATTATTACACCTGCCAATGTAAATAAAATACAATATAAAGTTCGAGGGACAGTTTTCTTACCTATCATCACATCTTTGAATAAAGGATCACGTCATGTGTTATTGTACTAAGATATTGTGTTCGTTTGAAATGTATATTGTTTTGGACTTTACGATGACATTTTGATTTGTGTATATCGCTTAGTTCATTATTCGAGCAGTTTAATTATGAATATGGACAATAATTTAGCTGAAAATTATAATGCAGTGGTTGCGAAATTTATTGGCGGCAAAAGAATAAATTTTGCTATGCGAGGTAGTTACCAAACTAGATGTGAATCTGCTACTATATCTTATAATATGCGTGGTTATTATCATGGAAGAATTCAAAAGGCACTGACAAATAGAAGTCCTGGAAAATACACTAAACTGTATATTACAAAAAAAAAAAAAGAATCCTGCAATGTAATTCCAGACGCAAATTAGATTTTTCCACAAAACGAAGGAAAGAAAACGTTCAAAGTGATGAGCACGACGGCCAAAAGTCAGCAATACCTGATATACCTGACGAAGAATTTAGAGCGAAAAAAGAAATTTTGTTAAAATCTTTACAAAAAAATGAAACGGAAATAGCACAACTCGAAGAGAACACGCGAGGGCAAAGTTCTAATCACTTATGGTAAAATTTGCAAAATGAGAAAAACTACTTGTGTCACTGCTTTATTCCGAATTTGAAGGTACAAAAGCAACAAAATACGGAATAGAGCACGAGCAATTTGTCATTCGTCAATTTGAATCAGAAACACAAGACGGTAAAAACATGTGGTTTGTTTGTCGATATTAAATATGGATATTTAGGCGCAAGTCCAGATGGCTTAGTTGACGATGATGGTATTATTGAAATAAAGTGTACAGCAGTTGCTGCAAAACTTACTCCACTAGAAGCCATTTTAAATAAAAAAGTAAATTTTGTGAATATTTTTAAAAATGAGATGAAACTAAAACAAAACCATAATTATATGTACCAGATTCAAGGACAGTTGCACATAGCCAGAAAACGTGTCTGCTACTTTGTTTTATGGACTCCACTTGGAATGTTAGTTGAGAAAATTTATTGTGATGACAATTTTTGGAAAGAAAATATGGAAGAAAAATTAATTAATTTTTATCAAATGTGCTTTCTTCCGGAATTAATTGATTATAACTCTGGACAATACAGAAAGTGATGGAAATTTTACGGTTATTGAACAGTTGTGGATACTGCTGAAAAATACATCGAAAACAATTTCAGTTGGTGTAATTTATAAGCCACCACACACTAATATTTCAGTTGCGTGTAAAGTATTTGAAGATTCTCTTTCACAAATATCTACTGAGTGTGATACAGTAATCTGCATGGGTGATATCAATATTAATTTGCTGAATTGTAACAATCGTCACTGTAAACAATTTAAGTCCATACTTAACACTTTTAATATGTGTCAGATAGTTAAAGAACCCACCAGGATTACTGCCACAACCAGTACGCTAATAGATTTTATAGCACTCAGCGACTTCTGTTCCGTATCAGATGTCAGAATAACAGATATGCATCATATCACAGATCACAGATTAATCTCGTGTAATATAAATAATATTTCTGTGAAACAAAAAAATAATGAGAGAAATGCACGAGATTCTAAAAATATTAATTTGAAGTGTTTTAATGAAAATGCAAAAAATTGTCCTTGGTTTAATATTGTTTCGCTTGATGATATTGATGAAAAAGTTGTGTACTTGAATCAAATAATGCTTAACCTGTTCGATATTCACGCTCCCATGTTAACTATCAGAGAAAAGTCAAAACCAAAGGCACCTTGGATGACAGATAATGTAATGTGTTTAATTAAATTACGAAAAAACGCTCTTTCGAAATTCCACTGTACAGGTGGTTTGGCCAATTGGAATTATTATAAACAAATACGTAATTTTACTTCTTGCACAATAAAGAGAGAAAAAAAGGCATATTTTGAGTTTAAATTGAATAATACTGATGGAAAAAAGCATTGGAGAATTTTGAGTGAATTCTCATTTATGAAAAAAAAGAATTTTGATATAAAAAATGATTTATTTCAGGTTAATGAAATAAATAAGTACTTTGTTCAGTATATTCCGATAAATTTTGATAAAATTAAGCTAACTATTGACAGATACAATTTACGCGATAGATATAATCACAATTTTAATTTTCATACTGTAACTTGTGACGAGGTAAAAACTTCTATATTACAAATTAAAACCGGCGCAGTGGGAGTAGATGGAATCAATATAAGAATGATTATTATGTGTTTAGAATGGCTTGTACCAGTTATAACTAATATAGTTAATTCATCTATCCTAGAAAGTAAGTTTCCTAATATTTGGAAAAAATCAATAGTAAGACCACTGCCAAAGGTATCAAATCCACAAACAGTAAAAGACTTAAGACCTATTTCTTTACTTTGCACTTTTTCAAAAGTTATCGAAATAATTTTAAATAAACAATTAAATATTTTTCTGGAGTCTGCTAATATTATACCCAAATATCAATCGGGTTTTAGAAAAGAGCACAGCACATCAACTGCCTTGATAAATATAACAGACGATGTTTTGTGTGCAATGGATAAGGGAGAAGTAACAATTTTGGTTCTTATTGACTACTCAAAAGCCTTCGACACAATAATACACGATCTGTTGTGTTCTAAATTATTATATTTTGGATTTGATCTTTCTGCAGTAAATTTAATAATACACTACTTGTCAAACAGATCTCAGTACATTCAATGCGGAAATCGTCATTCAGACTGCGCTCATATTTCACGGCGGGTTCCACAAGGTTCCATATTAGGTCCAACTCTATATGTCTTATATACCGCTGATTTCTTTGAGCCGATAAAACACTCCTCTTATCATCTATATGCGGATGACACTCAAATATATAAATCATTTCCAGTTGAACACCTTGATGAGAACGTAACATTAATAAACAGGGATCTAACAAACCTAGTGGACGTAGCGACCTGTCACGGCTTATCAATAAATGCGGCTAAGAGTTCGGTTTTAGTGCTAGCAAAATCTAGTGTATTAAATAAAATTGATTACAATCACATTAAAATTTCTTTAAACGGCGTTAATTTGCCGGTAGTGAAGGAAGTAAAAAACTTGGGTCTAACACTTGATGATAATTTATCCTTTAAACCTTATATACAGTCCGTATTGAAAAATGCCTACGGTAAACTCAGACAATTGTATCCTTATAAATTTTTGCTTCCCTTAAAAACAAACTTCTTCTGTGCGAGTCCCTAATTTTATCTCGTTTTAACTACTGCGATGTTGTTTATGGTTGTAGAATTTCTCAAGAAGATAAACAAAAATTGCAAAATGCCTGCTTTCGTTTCGCCGTGAATATTCGTAAAAGAGATCATGTGTCCAATAAAATGAAAGAAGTCGGTTGGCTTAAAATGGAAGCCAGGCGTACATTGCATTTAAGCTGTACTACGTTTAAAATTCCTAACTTTGCTAATCCAAAGTACTTATTTGAAAAATTCAAAAAAAGAACAGCATTGCATACTAGAAATATTAGAGATAAAAATCAATTAAATTTACCATTCTGTAATAGCACAATATATCAAGGTTCTTTTATTTATAACGCTATAAAACAGCATAATGCCATTCCCAAAATACTCCTTCAAAAACTATCTTATAAAAATTTTAAATTAAAACTAAAAGCAGAATTATTGTCGAAACAATAAATACACATTATTATTATATTTTCAAATTGATGTATTTATTTATTTATTCTGATGATCTGCCAAAAACAAAAAAAAAAAAAAACTTTGTTACAGAGAGCATATAATAATAATGATAATAATAATTATTTGTAAATATACCTAAGTATATGTCACATATTGTTTATATGTAAAAATGTAAGATGGTTAAGTAGAACAGCCATTGGCTGGACTTCGCCAAAATAAAGAATTTTTCTATTCTATTCTATTTGCGAAATATGGCAATACGCAATCCTCCGAGAGATTAATTAATTTTTCAGTATTCTAAATTTCATTTTATTTTAATTATATGTAATTTCGAAAGTGTATCTAGCGATAATTTAAGAAACGAATATTTTTTTGATTTTTCTTTCTGTGATTTTTCATATAAAATATTTTATATACTCTTATCTTTTATAATTATTTATATATTATTGCAAATCTAAAATGTATTAATGACTACTTATCAACTCGACAACAGTATGCACATTGCAATATTGGTAAAAATCCTAAATGCAGTGTTTGAATTAAAATAAAAATACTTTTTTTTAGTATTTGCATAAATATACAAAAGTATTGAAATAGTATTTAAAATAATTAAAAGAAAATTGTTAATTGAATGAATATTTTCTGTAATCAATATGCTTTTAATAAAATTTTGATTAACTTACATAAAAAACTTTTTCGATATTCTTATCGCCCAATGTTCCTCTTTTCTTCATAAACATATAAAACAATTCACAATAAGTAGACCTCCGGAGTATTTGATAATATATTTTCAAATTCAAATATAATGGATAAAAATATATCTATATGAATACAGCTGGTAATTGTTTGCAAAAACATTTTAAAAAAACACCTACGCCTATGGAATACTATGATCTCTAATCTATATAGTCACACGGAAAATATAAACTCCTCGTATACTATCGTGCTAATATCATTAGGTATAAGTGTATGATCCGATCATTCACGAATTAGTCTTCTTCTGCTGTGCAAAAATTATTCATATGTTCGTTGCGCAGAGCTCCGCGGGTGACTACACCTTATTTTGACTTAATTTCGAAAAAGCACACCAATTTTCAATCGAAAATTCTCACGTCAAAATATCCGCTTTTTTAAAAAAATCGGTGGGCTTTTTGTTCCTTGAAATCTCTACTTTCTGATAGTATGAAAAAAAATATACATTACTGCGGTAAATGTTCTCAGAAAATGCAAATAAGTTATCTTAAAAAAGCAATAAATAGGCATCTACGCATATAATTTATAAGATTACATGCGTAGATGCCTATTTTTTTTTTGGTCTCAAAAATTATCGACCCTGGTCTATATGTTTATGCTTGTATCCAAGTTTTTTTTCTGAAGGAAATACATAAAATACTAAATCTACATGAAAACTAATTGCTATTTACTAACAAATAATTTTGCAACTACAAAAAAAAATTGTAAAGACATATTAAATAATAATCGTAAAAATAACCTTTTTTTGCGTTTTCAGTAAAACAGTAAATCTGGATATAAGATAGTTCTGTTTTAACCCGACGATGATATTTTATAGTACACTGTAAAAACTGAGGTCGATTACATGTAAAATCCCTGGTCCATATAATGTAGGCGATTATTCTGGTAATCGTACACACCATTTGGAATGCTACACATTTTCCTGTAAATTTATATATAGTTGTGTAGTTCACATTACATACAAATAATATGTAATATTTTATTTAAACAAAAAAAAAAATGTAATTTTTCAAAAAAATATGTGTAAAATTCCCTAACCGATACCCTACAATTTTACATATGTTTATGTAATATTTGTGTAAAATAATACATATTTTACTTATATATATATAGACTTACATCGACGCATATAGCCCAGTAGCTGCGCGTCTTCTGAAACTAAAAAAAAAAAAAAAAAATACATATTTTAATGTAAAATTGCATACAAGAAGATTTTTGAATATAATTTTTATACTCAGTACTATAGACAGCAATTAGTGTATATTGTGTGCACTCATCGAAGTTGGCCGATAGTACATGTATCTTGAACCGCTAGACGCTTGTCACATGACCGTATACCGTGGGATTCACAGACAATCACGTGATTATACTAAACTGGAATATTGCACAATATTACATATTTTGTTATGAAATTTTTACATTAATTTAATGAAAAATCACATAAAATACATTAAAACTACATAAGTGTATGTAGTTTTACTTTATTTTATGTATAAATACCAAATTTGTTTAATTTCACAGCGAAAGTCCAAGTTTTTATACAGTTCTTGTAAAAATAAATAATAATGAACAATTACCTAGAAAATTGAGGAAATTTTACTTTAGCTTTCAATGTAATTTTACAGTGTATGTATGCATACACATCTGAAAGTTGTTTGGGCCGTGTGCCAAATGTACACTGCGAGCACTGTAAGGTGTGACGACATTATTTAGTATACTGCGAAGCCGTTCCTTTATAGTTAGCTATACTGATTACTGTTTAAAACGGAACCCAGTACAGTATACTGGCATCGATGTTTTTTGGCGTTAAAAGTTTAGTTGCAAAAGCCATGTCTGCAAGATAACGAGAAAATATTTTATAAAAATAATTAGGTTATGAATTTAATTTTGATGCAATTGAATATTTACCCATGGATGCGCGATTATAAATTTCTTCAGTTACTTTCATTTCATACATAATATTTGTTTCACACTGCCAATAAACACAATTTCTTTAAATTTTCCATGTTACTTTTTAAACGGCCGGTATTTTTAAATGACAATATTCAAGTGGAAGCTGTTAAATTTCTGAACGCTGTTGATCACGTGATCAAAGCACAGAGCACTTTACCTCGAAAAAACACCAGTGTTCACGGTAGAAAAATGGCGACGATTTATGACGTCATATATTTCCCTAGGATACTGCGACTGTATACCTGTCAGTCTATAACGGAACGAATTTCTCCCCAGTAAGAGCATTGAACACATTGGCATACGGCCCAAGGTGTATGCGTTGTTGGCAGATCGTTTCTGTCCGAGTTCGTGAATGTATACTTTTCTATAAATTGTTGAACTTTAAACCGTTATTTATGATTAATTAGACGGTCAAAATTTTTGTGATTTTTTTTTTAAACTCATAACAAATGCATTGAAAGACTGTCAATTTTTGGAAAGTTTCTGACTGTTAGTTCTTTTTTTATAAAAAAGATACTGATTCAGAACTACAGAGATCGTATACAACCAATGTTAATTATCGAATTTTTAATTGAATTTATCTCGGATTATATACGGCCGATCGATTTCAAATTTTCAGAGTAATTGTATTATCATGTCCTTAATAAGTATATAAAAATTAAGAACTTTCTGACGGTTTGCTTTAACCACGACAATTACCTTAAACGACCTCGTACTGGGTTGTAGATAAATCCGTAGGCTAGGTTACTTTTGACAGCCAGTTGTATCATTCGTGTTTTGAGTTTTTCGACAAAATGGAAAAAGAGCGATATTGATCCGTAATTCGGTTTTTAAAAAACATGCGAAGAAATTAAACTGAAGTTGGGTGCTGTCTATGGGGTCCCTTCACCATCTATGACCACGGTCAGATATTCGTATAAAAAATGAATTACGGGTCCATATTGCTCTTTTTCCATTTTGTCGAAAAATGCAAAACACGAATGATACAACTGGCTGTCATAAATAACCTAAACTATGAATTTATCTACAACTCAGCACGAGGTCGTTATTTTGTTTTCCAAGTTCAATAAAAGCTTGTAAAAATGAATCAAACATGCAAAATTTAACTTTGCTGAGAGAATTGATTGAACTTTTAAAATCTACATATTCACAAAAATGTCATTGAAGCGATACTACTGTTCCAAAATTTAATTCGGATTATAAATGGAATTTATTCCAAACGAAATTATATTGATTATACGTTCATAAAATGAAATTTATAATTTTATTATATTTAAATTTGCGTCTCTGTACAGGAACTTTATTTAACTGTGTTGATTTTTAAACTTTTATTGATGTTGGTTGGCGATTCAGTTCCACGACTATATTTAGTAAATAAATAAGTTTGAAAAATAAACACAAATTTAAACTTGTTTTTACCAGAATTGATTTACTTTTTACTTATTTGCCATCCATTGAACAAATTTTATACATCATACAAACTTTTGTTGGCATAAACCACTTTGACAGTAATAAATTCTCTAGCTAGGAGTGCATAACATCAACTTATTTTGAAACAGGGATAAATGATCTACCATATTTTTATCCAATATATAAACTAATATCACACGTTGAAGAAGAACTGACTATAGACGCTCAACAGCTGAGGTCATCAGCGTCTAAATATTTGTTTAACGTCTGTATTTTTTTAACATATAGTTTATTGACCACTACATTTGCTGAAACGTCTGTATATAAATTATTTTACTTCAAGTTTTTAACCATTTAAACAGATAATTAGCTATATTCTACTAATTGTGTTCTAATTACTGTTCTTACTTAGCCACATTTTTTTATATTTAATAATTAATGTATATATGTATATAATCGCCCTTAAGAGATTTTCAAGGTTATCTAACTAAATCTAATTCTGCACTTTTATCTGCTAAAATATTTGACAAAAATTCTGTATTCGTGATAAATTAATAGCCCTAAATTAAAAAAAACCCGGGTCGCAGTGCCAAAACCCTGCCGACAATATAGTGTATTTGCTTGTATAGGGCCGTGTGGTTTTATACTTTTATTATGTGAAATTAAGTTTGTTTTTGGGCAAAATAAAAAATTTAACCCCTTAATACAACCCTTAAAATAACATTTTTTTCTTAATTGTAATATTATTATCAATCCAGCGTCTACACCAAATTAAATACACCCTTCAATAAATAAGTCACTATCTGCAAACTAGTGTTTTCATAAAATTTGTAAATCCGGTCCTGTCGGGCCGATTTTATTAAAATTGTGGGGAAACTTTTTAATCACTACCAAAGGGTTAAATTTCAATTTTGAGACGATTCGGAGAATTTTTTCGGTATTTTGGGGCTCAAAAGCAGTTTTCAACCCCTAAAAACTACCCTTAAAATAGCCCGATTAGGCCCATTTTAAATAGGCTTCTTGCAGTGATGGATTTCAACATGTGGCCCAAATTTCGTTGAAATCAATTAACTCTTTCGAAAGTTATCGCGCGTACACACATATATATATATATATATATATATATATATATATACATCTATATATAAACATTTTTAAAAATGGTGCCAAAGTGTTATGAAACGTCGAGAAATTTTGGTCCGACCCCTAGGTCCCGCCATCCGACCGACGCCAATAGTGTATGTTGCCATATGGCAAATACACTAATAATGTTTTGAGCCTATGTAAATTTTTTCAAATAAATGTATTTAGTAATGACAATTTTGACGAACAAGTAAGAAACACGAATTGGTTGGTAACATTCATGTGTAACGTGTGGCCGACGAAGGGGCAGCTATTGCACCTATCGCGTGTACGAGAGAGCAAGTGTATAACGGCCTGCTTTTTCAGATCTATAGTTTAACCATGATACGCGTTTTTGAATACTATGTAGTTTAATAAGTATGTATAGTTATTTCATTTATTTATAAAAGTAAACCGTTGGTATTTGAATTATAATTTATATCTGTAATTAAAAAATACATTGCGAAAGGACATTAGAAATTTAAAAAATCTATAAGCAAGAATAATTTATAATAGCTGCGTACAACCCAAAGCATTGCAGCGTATGCTACCGTTCTAGCAAGTAAAAATTTGAAACTGTTTAACCGTGCATCCGCAGAAGTTAGTATTATAAATATAATTTAAAAATTAAAAAATATGAATAATTCATTCGAAAACTGTAAAAACTGTGATGCTGATTTGTAAAAGAAACATGTGTTTTAAAACAATTATAACTGATATTTTTGTGTTTAAGATCTAACCGTGCTTCTTTACAAGTTATTATTGTTAATATAAAAGTGAAAAAAATAACATGACCAATTCATCTGAAAACGTTAAAAATTGTGGTGTCAGTTCGTTAAAGAAACTTGTGCAATTAAACAATGATAAACAGACTATAATGTCTAAAATCGGAAAGCTCAATGAACGTAGAAATTTATTGTATAAATTGTTCAATACAATATTTTCCAAATAAACGAGAATGTTGTACAATATTAAGTATAATTCTAAATATTGTAGTATCTAAGTGCTTCTTCAGACCTGTAGTTTAATCATGATACGCATTTTATTCTGCGTACGTACAGGTGAATACGTCGTAGTTTAATAAGTATGTAATTATAGTTATTTCATTTACTTATAAAAGTAAACCGTTGATATTTAAATTACGATTTATATCTGCAATAAAAACAGTGCGAAAGGACATTAAAAATTTTAAAAATCTATAAGCAAGAATGATTTATAATAGCTGCGTACAACCCAAAGAATTGTAGCGTGTGCTACCGTTCCAGCAATTGTAAATTCGAAACTGCTTGACAACGCTTCTGTAGAAGTTAGTATTATAAATATAATTCAAAAATTAAAAAATATGAATAATTCATTCGAAAACTGTAAAAACTGTGATGCTGATTTGTAAAAGAAACATGCGTATTTAAACAATTATAACTGATATTTTTGTGTTTAAGATCTAACCGTGCTTCTTTACAAGTTATTATTGTTAATATAAAAGTGAAAAAAATAACATGACCAATTCATCTGAAAACGTTAAAAATTGTGGTGTCAGTTCGTTAAAGAAACTTGTGCAATTAAACAATGATAAAGAGACTATAATGTCTAAAATCGGAAAGCTCAATGAACGTAGGAATTTATTATATAAATTGTTCAATACAATATTTTCCAAATAAACGAGAATGTTGTACAATATTAAGTATAATTCTAAATATTGTAGTATCTAAGTGCTTCTTCAGACCTGTAGTTTAATCATGATACGCATTTCATTCTGCGTATGTATAGCTGAATACGTTTAATAAGTAGGTAATTATAGTTATTTCATTTACTCACAAAAAGTAAACCGTTGATATTTAAATTATGATTTATATCTGCAATAAAAAACAGTGCGAAAGGACATTAAAAATTTAAAAAATCTATAAGCAAGAATAATTCATAACAGTTGCATATATATCAGCCAATGCATTGAAACGTGTGCTACCGTTCTAGCAAGTAAAAATTCAAAATTGCTTGACAACGCTTCTGTAGGAGTTAGTATTATAAATATAATTTTAAAATTAAAAAATATGAATAAATCATTTGTAATCTGTGGAAATGGTGATGCTGATTTGTAAAAGAAACGTGTATTTAAACAATTATAACTGAGATTTTTGTGTTTAAGATCTAACCGTACTTCTTTACAAGTTAATATCGTTAATATAAAAGTGAAAAAAATAACATGAATAATTCATCTGAAAACTGTAAAAATTGTGGTGTCAGTTCGTTAAAGAAACTTGTGTAATTAAACAATGATAAAAATTGCGCGGGGACTAAAAGAACAAAGAATAACATTCTATCCAATTAACAATTGATAGGGACTTAAAAGAAACACGATTAAGTGAAATTAAATGTATATATTGTTGATCAATGTATTAAAATCAAAGTTTTTGACGGCATGATACATATTTTCTTCTTTAACTGGAAATCTGTTTCCAAGTTCAGAATAAATTTGGAGATATTTTTGTTTTCGTTATCTAAACTCACTGCCGATTTTTTAATATAATGTGTCCTATTTTTCTGGCGTGAAAGAAAAATAAAAATTACCTATTCCTGAACTGTTGGAATGGATATGACATTTGGATTGTTTGAAAACCTGTGTCTATTAGCAAAGTTGATATCAAATAGACTTTTTTATTAGATCGAAACCTCGAATAATTGTTAAATTTGTGTTAAACTTGCACTGTCTAATAAATAGTAATATGCATTATTAAACGTTATAAAAAATAAATTAGACGCCTAATTTTGTAAAACAGAACCAACAAAAATAATAATTTTGGTTTGATAGACGAAGAATATGTAACAATATGAGTAATATGACGAATTTAAACATAATTCTTGTAACCATATAATATAGTAAACAAATATTCGAAAAAATTAACCAGAAATAAAACTAATTGTGATAGTGTTAAAACTAATAAAATATACGAATTATAAAGATTTATAAATGTTCTCAGTTCATGCCAAGGCAATTATTTCTGCGTCTCGCCAAGTATCTTGACCTACCGTAATAACGTGGAAATAGAGGATAGAGTAGAATCAAAATTATTTTTCTAAATTTATTTCGTACAGTCGTAAAAAATCCTAAATTACAGAGTCAGTACTACCTGCCAAATCACTGAATTTTTGTTACCCCGAAGTTATAAATAGTTTCGAGCCTATATGAATTTTTTGAAATAAATGTATTTTAATAGTGTGAATTTGACAAACAAGCAATAGACACGATTTTCTTGGCAACATTTGGCGTATAATTTGGCCGACAAAGAGGCAGTCATTGCAGCCATCGTGTGTGAGAGAGAGTAGACGTTTGTCACTAGGCTCGCGATTTTGAAAATGCACCGATAACGAGATAAATGTGTGACCGTTAATTTTGATGTGACAATAAAATCGATTGTTGAAGACTGCTTGGGACAGCTATTGTTGATTTGATTGTTGTTTTGGAGTTATTTTGTGACGATAGTCAATTGTTGGTCGCTTGAATGGCCATATTTTTTTGGATATTGAATTTTATTCTTGTTGTCTAGGACATAGGTTATTGCTATTCTTGCCTGTTTTAGTTGTTAATAAAATGGCGTTTTGATCGCCAAATAAGAATTAATAAGGAACGTTCGATTTGTGCGTGGAATCCTGAGACTATAATTATCTCTATTCATTTCTTACTTGTGTTTTTTTGATTCCTTACCAATGGTTAAATTTTGCCTTATTTTCTCGACAAATGCCACATCCGAACATCTGCGATCGGAAATTGTAGAATTCTAGAAAGAAAACAATAATTGGGTTTAGTGTGTTCAGTGGCGTCCCATTTATATATTTTGCCTGTGTTGAAATTGTTTGTTATTATTTTGTTAATAATTTTATATTCGTTATTATTTATTCCTATTTTACTTTTGTTATTGACGTACTACCTTCGCAATCGTTTAAACTTTAAACGATTGCGGAGTTTCTCAATGATATTTTTTCATAAGGACCTTGTGCAATTGTGTCTCTGTCATATTATGTCTAGTATTTTATTTTCCCTTGCTGAATACAATTTATAATTTCTTACATTCTGGGATACAGAGATTGCTGCAGTAATTATGTACCTCGTTAGACCTAGAGGCTGATCTTTGATCAGAGCGTTAATTGGTTCTGGCGTCCATTTTTAATCATTTGGGTGGTGATTATGTTTCTGATTTTTTTTGTCAACTATTGTTGTAATTCTTTTGTTATTTTGGGGTGATAAATGAAATTTTTTTACTTCTACTTAAATTGTGTTTGTTATTTTGTTTTAATTGTCGTGTGGTAGGTAGATAGCCAAATTCTATATCGGCTCACAATATTTCAAACCACGACACAGCGCCGCTGAGTTAGTTAGCCGGAGTTCTTGTGTGTTTGAATTTGAACATTTTTTCTAATTATTTAAAGGTGATTATGACTTTATGCTACACTTATGCTACACCTCTGATCTCTTCTTACAGTGCCAGACTAGAGTCAAGCTCAACAGGGTCTTCTTTCCCCGCTAATTTTTCCTTGGCAGTGGTTTCGCTAGATAGTAGACAGGGACATTTTTTTTTTCATACTCATACAAGCCCTCTGTGCCCTCGGGCTTAGCAGGCATTCATTGAATCCCTTCTTCTATCTTCTTCTTTTTTCTAATCTTCTCCTTATCTTTCTGTAGGATCGTTGTGATATTCTATATGTATTTGATCAATTGCTCTTGATACTTTGTTCGTTGATGTTAATGTTGTTATTCGAACTTCCTCGTATTGTATGAGTATTGGCACTCCGGCCTTTAAGCAAGAAAAAACCTTAACCGTATGTTGCCATAAAAGGTTACAACTTTAGATCTTGGGAAAGTTGCCTTTTATCAGCCAAAATTGTCTGACTGACCGGTGTAGGCACCCCATAGGGGTAGTGGGGGAGTAGCACCGCCCTAAAAAAACTCGCTTACCGTCTTCTTCTACCAGTTGTATTGTCCAGCATTTGGTTCTTTTGCATTTCATAGATTTTTATTGATGTAACTGCTTCTTTGAGTATTTCTTGGTTTGTGAAAACCTCTCTAATGTCATTCGACTTCCTCCTTACTTTTTCGAAAATTTCTCTGGTCTCATTGCAGTATAATATTATGTGCTCTGCTGTCTGTAGTTCATTACATTCACATTCTGGATTGTCTATGACTCCGAATCTTGCCAGGCTTGCATTATATGGTCCATGGCCAGTAATTGCTCTGATCGCCTCTCTTGAATACTGTATATGGAATTGCAATCTTCTTTCGACACTCGGAAATATTTTCTTTGTCTATATTTCTCTATCTATTACTTGCCAACGTCTGGCCCATATGTTGTTGGCTCTGTTTTTGCTTTCTGTCTTGTCTATATATCCATTCAGAAGTTTGTTAGCGTTATGTTCATTTTCATGTTTTGCCTAATAGTTTGCAGCTCTTCTTCTGGCCTCTAGATCCAAAGGGAGTATGCCAGTTACCACTTGAATTGCTTCTACTGAAGTGGTTTTTTGCGCTCTTGTGATTCTTACTAGTGCTCTTCTTTGGCTATAGCTTAGCATATTTACCACTTTAACTTTTTGTAGTACGTCTGACAGTATAGATACTGCGTATAGCGCTATGCCCTCGTATATTGATTTATAGTATTGTATCAGGAAGTGTGGACTGATTTCATACTCTTTTCTCGCCATTCTGCTAACTTGACTTAAACAGTTCTCAACTTTCTTTAATGCTCTTTTTAAATGCGGTGTCATAGTGAGCTTGTAACGGTCACTGCTTTTTATCTATGTCAGGCCGGATCTGCTCGCCGGAGCCCGAGTTCAAGTACATAAGCAGCGATTGAAATAATAAAATTAAAGAAAATAAAAGATTCTGGCGTATTTTCTTAATATTGTTTATTATCGAAATAAAAAAAGAGAAACTCAATACAATATTCAAATCAACAAAAATACAAATTCGTTACAAAAATCGGTACATAAGCCTTTACATAAATCTTTACGTAAATAAATCTTGACTACAGCTATCGCTTTCGCGACGTACACTTAACACTGTGTACTAACCGTAGAACGGAACAGGTCGGTATGACGGAGCGGTATCAGGTAACGGTCAACTTATAGCCAGTAATGTAGCACCACTACTTTCATAATCCGGGGACTGCTTCTTAACGAGCGACAAGCGAGTTTCATTGTAAAATGCCATGCGGACGGTTTATATATGCCTAGCTGTTCCCCCGAACAGCGTATAGCTCGTGTACACGAAGTACAGTCGAACACAAACGAACGTCTGTGTGGCATTTTATAATAACTCTAGCACAGCGGACGGCTGGTTTTGTCATAGTATCTAAACATCTTTAAATAAAACAGTTTCGGTTTATTAAACGGTTTTATTATAAAAATAGATGTATTATATATTTCTAATACAACTTACAAATAAAAATGAACTCTGAATAAATAAATAAATACTGTCTTTCCAGGTATTTAGAAAATAAACATCACTAGTTTGTTTTTTAATACAAACAAAACAACTCGTAACGGTGCATAAACGGATGTACCGTTACAAGCTTGACGTCCAGTGTGCACCCTAGATAATCTCCCTTTCCACCTTAAGCGTAGAGCCTTCCAGTCTTATTATAGGTTTTCTTTTTGGAAATAGTTTAAATATCACAGCTTTGGTTTTTTGTACTGATAACGCCATTTTAATCTATCACACCATTCTTTAATTTCATCGAATATTTTTTTGCCACTTTCTTCGATTTCTCTTCTATTATTTGCTTGATACGGTACCGCATAATCATCTGCAAAGGCTATCATCTTTGCATCTGGAAATGTTTGTTCTAATTCTTTGATTAGCATGTTTATCGTTATTAGCCATAGTATTGGTCCGAGTACAGATCCTTGTGGACATCCTTTTGTTACATTTACATATACAAATTTGCCATTCTCGTACATATGTGCAGTTCTTTTATGACAATAGCTCTTTAGAATATTTTGTAAATACATCGGTACTTCTAGATTAATTAGTTCATTCCATAGAGCAGGCCACCACATGTTATCAAAAGCTCCGCTTATGTCTATGAAGAAGCCCATTACATGTTTACTTTCTTTATCAGTAATAAATCTTATGACATCATCTACGGCTTTTTCTGTCGATCTGCCTTTCATATAACCATGTTGATTTATACTAATTTTTCTTTCAATTGCACTCATTAGCCTTGTTGCAATTAGCTTTTCTATAATCTTGCCAGATGTGTTTAAGAGACATATAGGTCTGTAAGATTTGACTGTTTGGGGATCTTTCCCATTGCCTTTATAGGGTATGGTTACCAGCGAACTTTTGTAGTTTTGGGGGAAAATTCCCTTTTTTAGGCATAAGTTAGCCAGCTTTGTCATTTCGCCTTTTATTGCACTATAGAGCATTTTATAAACTTCGATGGGCAGTCCATCGGGCCCAGGTGCTTTGCGTGGTTTGAAACTTTTTATCGTTAGTTCAAGCTCATCCTCAGAGACTTCATCTATTTCGTTGTTTTCGTTCGTCTCATTGAACTGAATAGTTGTTGTTGCGTCTTCTGTTTCGCCCGACCTGAGGAGTCCCTTGAGTAACTCTTCTGCTGTGTCTTCCCAGCAGTTTGTATGTAAGCCATTTTCTTTCTGTATGGTTGCTAGCACTTGTGGTCTTCTAAATTTGACTGCACATATTCCGTATGGTAAAGCCCATGGACTGTCCATCATTGTTTCGTTTATAAATTTTTCCCATGTTCTCTGTTTTGCCTCTTTTATTTTAGTTCTGTAACTTCTCAGCAGTGTGTTGTATCTCTGCTTTTTCTCTTGTCTTCTCTCTATGTTAAGTTCGTGCCTACATTCTCTCAATAGTTTTCTGACTTTAGCTTTTTCTTTTTGCAACATCTGATTCCACCAAGTGGCTCTTTTTGGTTTGCTTGTTATTTGCCAATTTGCGTGCTTAGTGCAGGCATCTAGTATCCATTTATATATTCTCTTTGCCATTAAGTTTGGAGACTCGGTTCCTAAGTGGTATTCGTTTCTATGTTCTGTTAACGTTTTCTTAATGGTCTCCCATTCCACCTCTTTGAGATTTAGGCGCGGTAGACCTCTCTGCATTATCTTTTCTTGTGTTTGTTCTATTTGAAATTTGATTAATCTGTGATCGCTGTGCGTTGCATGATCCAGTACTTTCTATTCTCTAATACTTTCCTTGATCAGTCTTGTTGCTGCAGTCACGTCTATGTTTGATTGTTGACCTCTGGTATTGCAGTATGTAGTCATTTGACCCTCTTCATTTACTATGTACAGATTGCAGTCTTCTAAGGTATCTTCAGCTTTTATACCTTTTTCGTTTGTTATTGCGTTATGCCATCTTTGCGATCGTGCATTTACGTCAGCTGTATATATTATCTGTTTATTATTTAGATTGTTTATTAGAGTCGTCAGCTTATTCATATGTATATCAATGTCGTCTGCGTGACAGCAGTATTGATTGATCAAGATAAAGTTTAAATTGCCATATTTTATTTGCACTGTTGTCATGCTTTGGTCGCACCCTTGTGTTATTTTGACCACTGTTATATTTGGATTGAAAATGATAACAGCAGTTAGACCATTGTCCTCATGAATAGCTCTAACAGTGGTTGGCATTGAGCCTACTTTGTTGTATCTAATGTACGCTTCTTGTATGCATATTATATCCTAGCTTTCACTTCGTGCAAGTGCCCTTAGTTCTGTCATTGCTGTTATGGACCTTGCCGCATTGATTTGGAAAAATTTTAAGTTGTTTTTCGCCGTAGTCAGTTCTAGAAATCATTCTCTCCAGCAAGAGTTGATAGGTTAGACACTCTTTGCTGTAGGGCTTATTGCACCTCTTGTTCCTCTGTTTGCAGGGTATGCATATTTTATTTTCTGCATCTTTACAGTCCGCTTTTGCGTGTTCTGTGCTGCCACATTTCAAGCATTTTTCTGTATCTGTACAGTATTTAGCTATATGGCCTAGATTGCCACACTTTGCACATCTAGCCACAACGTTGTAATCTTTTGCTTTGGAGGACCTATAATTTATATAGATCCTACCTTGTTTTAATATTTCCTTCCTAGCTTTGGGACTGACTTCCACAACCCAGTGTACTGTTTCATGGTCTCTTGGACTTGTTTTAAATCTGAGTTCAATCTCATCTTCAGTATAATCTTGGAGCATGTTTTGCTCTATGATTGCTTCTGTCAGTTCTTCTGGCGTTAGGGTACTGTCGACGTCGTACAGAATTATTAATAGGTTTCGCTTCCGTGGTTTTTCTATTGTATAGTTTCTCAGACAATCTTCACCTTTCAACTTTTCTACATCTCTGTCGGACTCAACCTCGACGACAAGAGCTTCACTTTTCGTTGTTCTAATGTTTCTGATTCTAATTTTACTTTGCCTAGGATTTAACTCCTTAACGAAGTGTTTGCGTATTGCCTCGGCGGTTTGGCCCTCCTTTGATACAAATAAAGTTTCTTTGGTTTCGACTGTCTTTGTTACTTGTACAGGTGGGCTTTGTGCTACAACTGCGGCATAGCTGAAAATAGGCTGCTAATTGTTATGTGTGCATAGCTGCTCGTGTGTTTCGAGCTTCGTTTTATAATATGTTTTTGCTTGTACCTCTTTCTGCAGAAGCAGATGAAGCGCATTTGTATGCTCTAAGAATGTCTCTTTAGATTGTTTCGAGAGCCTTGTATCCTCTCGCATTAGTTGCTTTATGAGTGTAACAAGGTTATCGGCTTTTTGGAGTGTATCCATTTCATGCTGATTGTCAGAATCTGAACTTCTTGAACTAATTGAGCCTTGCCCCGAAGGGACTTTTGTATCTACCATAATATTAGTTGATTTTAATTCTGGTTTTTATATAATATAAGATCCAGTGGGGATCTGTGCAAAAAATGCAACCCCGGCTTTATGCCGGGGCTGTCTAATTTGTTACATTTCGATTTGTATTATACGGATTTTAAATAATTATATTGATGTTTATTTATTTAGCGGCAACAAAATGGTGAACTACCCTTATCAGATTGTATCCGTTTCGTAAGTGAACGACTAATAACATTTAGTTTAATTAAAAAATTTTGACTGATGAACAAAACAGAGATCAACCTATTGCGAGATCCCTATGAGATGAAACGAGATAGCTATAGTGGATTGAATGTCACGTAATTTCGTCAAATACTGACAATTTTTGGATTTTTATCGTTTTTCTAGAACATTCGTCCGTTTTTAGTCAATGAATAAGGTGTTTGCCTATTAATTTTTTTTTTATTGTCGTTTCCTTGGTTGAAACTGTGATTTTCATTGTACATTACGTTAGGTGAAATATAATATTTTTGGAAAGATTTTCCGTAATATATATTTTGTGGAACAAAATTAAAGTTCAAAGTGATTCCGGATCTGTTGAAATCTCAAGTGTATTTCGGCTATTTGTTGGCTGCAAATTTTTGGAATATCCATCATCCGTATCTGTATCTGGAACCTGGAGCGAAGATAGTTGCTTCCTTTTCTTCATTGGCGTCACGATCATCTCTACAGCTGTGGATTAACTCAAGCCCGTTGCGTGCTGTAAGCCGCGAATCTACAGGTCGGCCACACCTTTTTTTTTGCAACACATCTGTATTCTACCAATCATCATCTTCACCTACCAGTAAGTGCTGAAAATTTTATTGAACGTTCTAATTTCACTACGCCGCGTAAAATTCATTAACAATTTTTCTTATATTTCTATTTTTGTATAAATCGGAACGCTTGTGTTAAATATGGCCTTCTGCCCGTAATTTCAGTGAATCGAATCTTTAAATTTCAGTGAATCGAATCTTTAGATTTCTGTGAACCGAATTCCTTTTTGATACGATTCAGTATATCTAATCTAGGGACCCATATTAAAATCGTTCAGTTTTAAAAGAAAAATATTTGAGTCATAGTATCGACCGAGGCAAATGATTCGGCATGTTCGTTTTTTTTTTGTACCGCCATTTTTATATGTAGTTTATTTTATTGAATAGATTAACATACTTCGCACCAAATTATAATTTGATTTCATCAATGTGTTTTTTTTTCCTTTACGGTTAATGTCAATTTGCTACATCACACCAAATTATAGTTTGGCAGCGAATATATACAATAATGTAATGGGTATATGTATTATTATTTAGGAGAATATTGTATTTGAAGATTTTGTTTTTTTCCTTTTTCACTAAACCTCTGACGAATTTTTAATACGAATTTTTGAGAATTTCTGCGAATTTATATACGATTTTTTTTTATGTGAATTTATATGTGATTTTTTTATACGAATTTTTATATGAACTTATATGCGAACTAATATGCGAAATTTGTATGCAAAATTATTTGCCAACATCTGGGGTCATTTAATCGAAACATTTATAATTATATGTATATATATTTTTTTTTATTTGTGTTCTTTTTTTTTGTTGAAATAAATTGACCGTTACGTTTCAAGCTATCCATAATTGCTTTTATTTGGTTGTGCTACGTCATTTATTCATCTAGGTACTTTGGATGTGTGCCGACCTGCTTGGATTCCGGTAGGTCGTGATCGAGGGAAATTGCGGATCAAGGAGTCCTGGCGCCCAATCTCCAACTACTTTAGAACGAGAGCTGGATCACTTCCCCCGACCCACCCCTCTGTCCGACTCTACATATTAGCTAGTCGATTTCCCCAATTGCACGAACTCACTCCAGCACCGACCAAATATATTTTCTTTTTCTACCACCAAAGAGGACGTGACAAATTAGCCTGGAGGTTCTCGCCAAATAGAAGTATCCTCTGGTAGGCCTTAATATATCAATTACGTTCTCCTTCTTCGTCAATTGATTTCGAATTTATCAAATTCTTTCTCTGGGCGCCAGGACGCTCCAAACACCTCAGGTGAAAGGTCCCTTCAGGAGTAGCAAATCGGTTGTTTTCACTAGTTTAGTTTCCTCGGGGTCTCCCCCAAGTACTAACGATCGTCACCTCGTGAAGGTACTAGTGGGGTATTCTCAGACACTTACAACCTTTGTCTTTTAGACTGTAGTTCTATTACCTCTGGGCTAGAGTAGGTTTCCCTTTATCGCTCTTATAGCAAAAAATAACAAAAATAACACCAAGCAATCAGATGTGTTTCTTGGCAAGGATCGTGTCTATACTGGAACGACCAGTAGATAGGGACAGCGGGAATCTCGTTAATCCATTCATGCGCGTCACTAATTAGATGACGAGGCATTTGGCTACGGTAGCCCAGACTCGGTATTCCGGGATCCTTGGAGTCCGGATGGGCGTTTTGAGTGGTGCATGTCGAGGCCCCACTTGAGCGGCCGACCACCAGACCGTAACCTGGCGCTTTGAGGTCACGAAACAATCTGGCGCTGGCGGTGCTCCCCAACATTACGTACCGAGCTTAAGATAACGTGCCCCGCGGGGACGATCGGATACGGGGATTAGTATATGCACCGGGAACGTCCAGCTTACCAGACAGTTCAACACTCAATGACGAGGCATGCTTGTCATCTGGTTAAACCTGATCCAATTCATGTAAGAACCATACAAAACGCGGGTCGTTAAACGGCGCAACGAACCAGAGCTCAGTCCAAGCTCTTTTAGGAACTGCTCGCTAGCAGAGCACCATACATCACGCCAAGATATGGTGATCGAGGAAAAGACCGGTTGTTCGCCTATTAGACTCAGGTCCCGAACAACAAGTTCGGCAAGACCAGGGCAATCCCGGTACTTAGCCACCTTGTCGCCATGGGCCAAATCGAGGACTCTTTCCGACGATACAATCTGCGCATCTATGACCACCGCCCGGTTCTCTCGGGGAATAATCAAGTCGGGCTTGCGGATACCTATCGGGGTGTGGAGGATGCTATCTCTCTGCACCACCCATCCTTTCTGCTTCAGCTTATTACCGACTTCCCGCACCACCGCATCATGTCGCAGAACGCGACCTCCATGGGTACGATGGCACGACTGAACGACTTGCGCTGCAGTTTCGGTTGACATGCAACTGGCCCTACAGCGCCGGTCAATCAATGGCCGACCCCTAGAGGTGCGAACCCGAGTGGGTAGTGCATTGATCCTAACATGGTGATACTGCACGTAGTCTCTTCCAGGTACAGAGGACGAGCCGGCGTCAACCCAGTGAGTGCTAAGAGCACTCTTGGGTGACTCCTTCAGGCCTCGACCGTCGTTGGAAGAGTGCAGCAATCGAGCCATGGCTGTTGCATAGGATCTCGACGAGGTACAAGTTGTGCCCAAGATCAAACGCATCGCTCGAGCCCGTCTTCGCTCTTGCGAGACAAAGTTCGACCAGGCAATGGCCTTCACATTGGGCGCCCTCGACTCTAAAAGCCCATTAAGCCTTGTATAGCGAAGCATAGGAATAAACTTCTCCAATAGCGATATCCCAAGACCGTCATCTGCTATCCGCGCATGAAAGTACGCCTTTGGAGTGTCATGAGGAAGTCTAAGCCAGTTCTGCACAGCAGAACGAATAAGGACGTCAATTTCACAGAGGCGCCTACGCCTGCACACCCCAAGAACCCAAGCATGAAAATACTTGGGCAAAAGATGAGCGCGTAGCAAGCGCAGTCTCTGCTGAGGTTTTAGGGGAGCTTTAGTTAGTTTAACTAACTCATCAATAAGCCTCACTCCCTCGAATTGGACCCCCAGGTAACGCCAAAAGTCATTGAGTCCAATAGCGGGCAAAGGCACAAGGGAACCTTCCACGAAAAAATCGAGGTCAGTCACAACCTTGACCTTCTTATCCCGCCCCGACGCCATTGATATTGCGATATTGCGTCCCTGGAGACAGTATCGAAAGCTTTCGATACGTCCAAGGACGCAACATGGAGAGTGCGACAGTGTCGTCGGGATTCAAACATAGACGCTTGGAGGATGAACAAGTTCTCTGTCACTCCGTCAGTCTTCACGAATCCACGCTGACGCTGATCAACAATCTCCGAGGCCTGGAGACGGTTAGCCAGAATACGATGAATGTGTCGTATGATCACCGAGCCAATCGAAATTGGACGGTAATCGCCGGGACTAGTTGGCTACTCCTTCTTAGGGATAAGCACCGTTCTAGTTAAGGTCAAGGAGCGGGGCAGCTTCCCGCTCACGAGAACAACGTTATAGAGAATCGCCTTTATCAATGATGGTACCACTGTCCATTTGCGAGCCGTGATTCCGTCGGGTCCTGAGCCGGTGTTGCCCTTAACCTGGTTATCCTCAATCTCTGCCACAGAAATTGGATCCCACAGTCGCTTCAGCTTTTCGTTGGGCTGTACTGGGATACTACGAGCTACAACAGGAGCAGAGCGAGTCTCAAAGAGAGACCTCCAATACTCCTGGAGTTCATCCGGAGAGGGACCACCCTCCTCGTCAGTGTTGGGGCCCAGTACGGCCCTCGCTGCAGCTCGCCAACTCCTACCAAAGAGTGACTGAACCCGAGCGTAATCACGCCTTCTCTTATTAACGCGTGACTTTGTCTCTACTTCCTTAGGCCTGCGTCGCTTTCGGAAGAAATCATGAGGTCGGCGATCCGATGGACCAATGGGGAAAATATCCCCGACCCATCTCACGATGTGCTCAGATACATCCTCCCCGAGGACAGACAACTTCGCCAATTTACGAAGCTGGTCCGTCTCGTACCCGAGACCGTCCTCCAAACCCCCAAGGAGGGAAAGGATTTCAGCCTCAAGTGGCCCTGTACGTTCTAATACAGGGACTCGAGACGTTGTCGCCGTTGGTGTCAAAGGGGCCGGAACCACTTCCGCATCCGCAACAGCTTCAGCCAGCATCGTCTGGTACACCGCCTTCTTCCGTGCACCTTTAATACTGTCCACTGTCCGATGCGGAAAGCGTTCAACCAAAAATTGGTTGATAAACCGGACACCCTTCTTCACACCCTCACTCTCGGACAAAGCAAGGAGACGCATCTCCTCTTCAGACCAACGAGCGTTGGTTCTTCCTACTACGATCGCAGCATTAGCTTCCACGGGGTGCCCTTTCACTTTATGCAACCCCAGTCCTGTTTTAGTGGTGAATGCGCGATTGCACAGTTCACATACATGAATGTTCGTGACACCCAGTCTGCCAGCACTTCTACCGGGAGGTAAACACAGTGGTGTCTCCCTCTCTTTTCTCAAATTATTATTTTCGTTTGGGCCGATAGGTGAGTGGGTTTGTACCGGGATGGCAACCCGATACACCCAACCTTGTTGACTGTTTGCTTTTAAACCGACCCCGCCTGGCATTCACCGGTGGCCATCAACGTATCCGCCTGGGACGCGAAGCAAGCTCCGCCACCAGAGGACCTCGAGGTCTAGGCAATCCCCGAGGGATACACCTATGTCCTTCGAAAGTGCCTCGTCAATGACGAGGTTAAAAAGCAAATGAGACAACGGGTCGCCTTGCCTGACCCCCCTGCCTACCAGAACGTGTCCTTTCTGACTGCAACCAGGAATCTCCAAGATGGTACGGGTCTCAGCGTAGAGCGCCACCATATACTCCACGAATGGAGACTTCTACGTAATCTCCTGGCACATTAATAGTTCTATTTCTTAGTTTCCTTTCAATTGTTGAGTGCATTGAATCACATTCCATTTGTGTGTGTCCACGTTCTAAATATTTTTGAATTATGGTAACTTTTCTTGAAACGGCTAAATTAATTAACGCGTTTGATAAAATGCAATTACGGTTTTGGCACGTACAACCGTCATTGTAGAATGTATAGGTAATGATAATTCTTTCCGTCGTTTCTATTGATTCATGGTCAGTTATGATAAACTTACATATAATTGAGGCAAAAACATTACCTTTCACTTTTGTGCCATAGGTAGCAATAACCGTCTTTAGTTTTGTTATTATATATTGTAAAATTGTGTACGGCGATCTTAGTTTTAAAATAAAGTGAAGACATAATCAGACTGCCTGCATATCCATAGTAAAAGTTTTGTGATTATCGTCGCTAATCATGTCTCGATATTTTTCATTTCTCCCCTCCTCCTTTTTTATGACGTGAATGTTATATAAATCTTCGCTCACACTCGTCATTTTTTGGAGAATATAAACTGAGATTTAAGTCTTCGAAAATGTGAGCGAATTAAGTAATTGACTGGGGTCTCTCATTTAATTTTGGACACCAATCATTTACGTAGAAATTATATAGCTCCATTTCAGATGTCCAGTTTGGCTCAAGGTGCAGTTTAGAAGATGTCTTCCTACAATAATGGGATTCAAGTTTTGCAAGTGATTCAAAAAATTCTCTGACGCGTTCCTTCCTGGCGTTATTCTCTTTTCTACTTACAACTTCTTTTACACTGTCTGTATTATATTTCTGTTTCTTTTCCGATTCTATACCCAAATTCTTTATCCAGTTATGTATTGTCCATGGTTTCACTGCTAATGTATTTGAGAACATGTATTTGCACACTCTCAATTTTTGACCACCCTTTTCAAAAAAGTAATTAATGGTACACGTTCTTTGGGAGCTACTTTCATTTTTCCGGTGACCTTTTTATGGGTTCTGTTTCCACTAGCAAATTTACTTAAATTTTTTTGTTTTCATGACATGTTCTAAAATATTATACCTCGTATTTCTTAAGCCTGTCATCTTCTAAGAACGTTGTACATTTTAGTTTGCAGATTTTGTCTAAATTCTCACATTTGCACCTATTTCGCATTTTTCTTTTGTCTTTTTTTATTTGATAATTCCATCTATTCCCTTCTTTTTTCTTCTCAAGGTATTCATTCCCTTCATCTCTGTTTTTTTCTTTTTTTTTAAATTTCGACGAATCGTTGGTATCAGCATGCCTTCTTTTTCGTTTTTTTTCATATTGCAATCTTCTGTGTTTCTCAGTTCAATTTTATCTGGCTCAGTAACAGCTTCTACGCTTTGTACATTTTCAGAAATAGTAATTACATCACTGATTGTATTTGCTCCTGCATTTTTTGAACAAATTTCATCGTTCTACGTGCTAGAGTTTGCTGGATATTCTGTTTCCGAATTGCCAAAATTATAATCAACTGTTTTAGTTACATCAGTGCCTTCTTCTTTTTTAGAAAGTTCAAGTAACATTGAAGAATTTTGTACTTGCAGCGTTGGAGAGGCAAATTCGATTAAATCAGAAATTTCATTCATTGCATCATTAATAGCCCTTTCATTGTTGTTATTGTTTAAAGTCGGTAATGATTGTTCTGAGTTGAAATCGTTGAAATAATTAATTGATTCAAAACCAAATAAAGTTTCATTAGAAGAATTATCCAGTTCTGCAGTGAAATTATTGAAATATTTTTGTTGTCTTTTACATCATCGGTTTCATTGTTATTAACATTGGGAGATTCTTCTAAATTTTTAAAATTCTTCTCGACTAGAGCCATAATTTTAGCTGCTCTAGTGGCCATTTCTATTAAAAAAAATATAATATATTATATATTTTAACTAATATTAGTAGTAAATTTTTGAAAATCTTAATTATATTTATTCGTTATTAGAAGCTAAGTCACCACTCGTTATTTTATTCAGTAGCGAAAATCACACAACTCCACCGTAAACAATATAAAAAAAGCACATAACTCCAACAAATTATGATGTGATAATAATTTTAATATAATTCTAGTCAGTTCAAACACTTAGTAGTTTTTATAAAATATGTGTTTTTCTAAATGACAAATCGGGGCATTGGACATATGTGTTTAACAGTTTCCGTTATTTTAAACGCACTATTTTAATGTTACCTATTTAGTGAATTAGGCTGACGTATTGTTACTAGCTTACTACCTTCGCAATCGTTTAAACTTTAAACGATTGCAGAGTTTCTCAATGATATTATTTCGTAAGGACCTTGCGCAATTGTGTCTCTTTGTCATATTATGTCTAGTAATTTATTTTCCCTTGCTGAATACAATTTATAAAATCTTACATTTTGGGACACAGAGACTGTTACAGTAATTATGTACCTCGTTGGACCTAGAGGCTGATCTTTGATCAGAGCGTTAGTGGTTCTGTCGTTCATTTTTAATCATTTGGGCGGTGATTAGGTATATTTCTGATTTTGTTTTTATCAACTATTGCAGTAATTCTTTTGTTATTTTGGGATAATAAATGAATTTCTACTTAAATTGTATTTGTTATTTTGTTTTAATTGTCGTGTGGCAGGTGGTATCTATGTCTGCTATGTTTATTTTTTTTTTTTTTTTGAAGCCAAATTCTATAGGAGCTCAGAATATTTCAAACCACGACACAGCGCCGCTGAGTCAGTTAGCCGGAGACCTTGTGTGTTTGAATTTTAACATTTTTTCTAATTATTTAAAGGTGATTATAAAGTAAACGTCACGGTCCATAATCGCAGGAGTATTTATTTATTATTAATAGATTAGGTACTTACACAACGTTATACTTTATATTGTGATCATAATGAATTGCTCTTTCCAGTGTGTGTGTGTTTGACTGCGATTTTTTACCATTTTGGAAATCGAATCTAAAATATGTTTTGTGTTACATATTGATAAATCGGTTGTAATGTGGACTTCTTTGCCTCATTTGAGATTAGTCTTTTTGTTTTTATTTGTGACCTGCTCACAATTTTCTTCTGTATTATTTAGGTTTCTTGTTAGATTATCAACGTTAATAGTCAGCAATACTGTAATATTTTTCTGTAATAAAAATTGGCAAATAATGCAATGATGAACTTGATTCCATTGTTTGATAACTATTTTTGGTGACCTAAAACAATCAAATACATTATTCGCAATGTATCAATAGACGCTTATCTGTATTTACTGTGAATTCACAATGTTAAAAAAAATATTTAAAAGAAATCCCAAGAAATCTATTTGTATTCTTGACTATGAGTTTTTCGGTCAAGACCAAAAAAATGAGTTTGCTATGGACCGAATTATTGGCCTTCGTGAGACACCGATCACAAGATTTGGAGATAGGTTTCTATCTTTATCAAATTTAAAGTAATTTTCCTCACTTGATAGTTGATACAAAGCGTATTGATTAGTTATAATATATGTACTTGACAGAAGTGTCCTCTAAGCAAACGAAATTGAGCGTTTATTACCGTTAGGATACATATGCTGCAAGTCCAACTGAACTGGCACCTACCGTTAACTTAATGGGAAACTGATTACATTAATAGATTTCAGCAGGGTTTTAATACTCTGAACATTATATTCGTGAACGTTATCTCATTCAAATACTCCGTCTTTATTTATAAAAGCTTATACAAAGGAGCTGACATCATAGAAACAGTAGATACAAATTTCTCAAAAAAATTACCATCCCCTGAAAAGACTAATTCGCCAACATTACTGGGAGTTTTAGCTTTAATCTACTTTTTCAGCATTAGTATCTAAACCATATTCATCATATGACCCAAATACATAGTCATTTTTGAAGAATTTACATTATTTTCTTTTCGAAATTTTAAGCCGCTATTTTGTAATATAATAGTGGGTCGTTTATCTAAACGTTTAATCTGCTTAGATCTATTCCCAGCGATCATAGGATTGTTATCTATGAAATGAACTACCCCGTCAATACCACAAGTCTTTGGAAAATAGCTGGGGCAGATGATAACCCGTAATCCAGCCATATATACTTAATTAACCCTTTGGTTGTCGATATGTTTGTCTAAATTTTCGACGGTGTTGTGTTTTGACAAATAGGAAGACGATAATTTTTGTAGAAATAATTAGTTTATTTGCCATAATATGGCACAAACACTCTTGCGTTGGTCCTAGGGATCGGACGAAAATTTCTCGAAGTTTCACATCATGCATATATATTTATTTATTTACGTTTTGACACGATAACTCTCCACAGACTTAATATATTTAATCTAAATTTGGTACACACGCTGGAATCCGCTACCGCACGAAGTCTATTTAAAATGGGCCTAATCGGGCCATTTTAAGAGTGGTTTTTAGGGATTGTAGAAAGTTTTTGGGTCCAAAAATACCTAAAAAATTCTCAAAATCGTTTCAAAATTGAAATTTATCCCATTAATAGCAATTTAAACGTGCTCCTAAAATTTTAAATAAAACACTAGTTTGCAGATAGTAAATTATTCACTAAAAGATGTTGTTAATTTGGTTTAGACGTTCGATCGACAATAAAGTTGCAGTTAAGAACAAAACGTAATTTTAAGGGGTGTATGAAGGAGTTAATTTTTTTTATTTTGCCCAAAAACTAACTTCAGTTCACATAATAAAGCCACTCTGCCTGTATTAGCAAATATACTATATTGTCAGCAGAGTTTAGCACTGCGATCCGAGTTTTTTTATATAGTTAAAATAAGTTCAGTTAAAAGTGACTTAAAAATATATATACATTACAATTTTCCCTCTTTATACAGATCAAAAATAATTACAGAAATTGTGAAAAATTGAATCTATCAGGAGGCCGTCGCATTCTAACTGGACGGCTTGTGATTGCTTTTGGTGTTGAGTATGATTTCCTTCTTCCCACATCTTCCTTTTCTGCAATTCCTTTATCGTTTTCCATATCTTCCTCTTGAACCGTTTTCTTATAATCCAGATTGATGTCAGATTTATACATTTGATCGTTTAATTGTGATCGCCGCAGTTGGCTCACATGAACTAGCCTTATATTACCATAAGATAAGATAAGATAAAAATTTATTCTGAAATATATATACAAAATAATAAATGAACGTAAAAGATTTCGGCAGCGTTCCGTTAACCGGCTGCACGGGTATAAAAAAAAACAAAACATTAGTTATTAACATAATATTATATGGGAAAAAATTAACAAAAAAAAAAAACCCAAACATGAACACAATATAGACATCGTGTAGACGCACGTCTGTCTGGTCTAGGGTCTAGACTGCATAATATTATGATTTTAATTGCACTAAATTTATTATTTCATGTTCAAGACATGTTTGATTCTTTTATGTTTATAATTATTTGTTAAATTGTAATTGCCGATATCACTAATTGTTTTTATTTCACTTAAATCATATTTTTTTAAAAACTTAACTGTTAAATCGTGGACGTATTGTTTTATGGGCATTATACTAGCATATCATGTAACCAGACCACAGGAGTATATCTGGGATAACCAGTGATAATTCGGAGTGCTTTGTTTTGAATAACTTGCAGGGAGGCATAGTTGGAATTAGAAGTTGAGCTCCAAACGGGACATGCCTATGTTAGAACTGACCTGATGATGCCTTTGTAAATTAGGAGTTTATTGTGATCACTCAAACTGTTCTTGCTGTTAAAAACTGGGTCAAGTTGACTAAATATGGCGTACGCTCTATCGGTGACATATAACTCGAAAGAACCAAACGGCATATTATCGCAAATCATTTTACGTGGAATTCCATGAACAGAAAAAATTTCTTTTAAAACATTAATAACTTCTAGTGACATTTTGCATTGCAATGGTTTTAATTCTACCCAATGTGAAAAATAGTCTACTAAAACTAAGAAATTTTTACCAGCATATTCCAGTATATCACAGCCAGTGATTTCAAAAGGTAAAGTAGGTATATCATGAATTAACATTGGTTCTTTCGGATTTCTGTCTCTAAATTTTTGACAAATTCTACTATTAGAAATACATTTTTCTACATCTATATTAATATTTGGCCAATAAAACAGCAAATTAGCTCTTTTTTTTGTTTTATTGATCCCCATATGTGATTCGTGTATTTTGTTCAGTATTAGGTCTTTAATTTGAGAAGGTATCATAATTTTGTTGTCGATAAATAAAATGCCATCATTTAAATATAATATATCGAATCTTTTGTTAAAATAAAATTTTAAATCATCTGAAAGTTTTGTGTTTGAATTCGGCCAACCTTCTTGACATAATTTCATTTATTACGTAAAGTTTGATCTTTTTCTGTTTCAAGTTTTATTTTTTCAATTAGATTGTCGCTAACATTTACACTATGAATTACACAATTTAATTCGGAATCAAAATCGTTATTTTCCGCTTTTGTACATGCGCGAATTAAAGTGTCTGCAATGATCATTTTTGTACCCGGTATATAAATTAATTTGATATCATACATTAATAATTTCAACCTAATTCTTTTAACTCTATTAGATGGTATTTTATTTATTTCCTTTTGCATGATACTAATTAGCGGTTTGTGATCAGTTTGGATTATGATTTTATTTCCATAAACATAATGATGACATTTTTTACATGCATATAAACTCCTTTTATAAACTCCTTTTCTATTTGTGCATATTTTATTTCGTTATCGGATAATGTTTTGGAGGCAAAGCAAATTGGTTTGTTTTATTAAATACAAGAATATTAATACTGAGTAAAAATTGGAATGATAGTGATAACATTTTTAAAAAATATTCATATTTTGACACTATACCATTTTAGACTGTCTTGCACTAGAATGGAACCGATACCGTTTTTACAAGAATCTTTTTTTTTGCCGATAGGGGAAAAATCTATTAAATACATCACCTTTGGTAAAGTGATAGTGTGGGATTTCCACCCACTAAAAAACCCCTATCTCTTTGCAAACCATTCCGGAACTGCTTATTAAGCATTACATCAAAATGGCTGCTCTCTGTGTGTTCTTATCATTCCATCCTTATCTCCCTTCCGTCCTTCTCCTTCCTACCCATGATATTTTTTATTAACTCTTTCGTTATCTTCCATGCCTGGTTTACTTCCGTAATTGTTGTCGCCAAATTTTCAACCGTAAGACTTGTTCCTATTTCCATATTTGCAGCCTGCCTGTCCCTCTGCCACCTTCGGCAATGAAAGAGGGTGTGTTCTGCCGTGTCCGGTTCTCCGCAGTACATGCATTCGTCAGTTTCGGTTTTCCCAATCCTCAAAGTGTAGCTCTTGAAACAACCATGACCCGTAAATATTTGTGTCATATAGTAATCGACATTTCGGTGTTTACACCTCAGCCATATACCGACGTCGGGAATTATTTTTTTGGTCCATTGACCCACCGATTCATTATCCTGCTATGCTCTTTGCCAGTCTTTCATGATAATCGCTCTTATCCCTTTTTTAGCTTCCATGTAGTTCTCATTTATCCTCTCGTGTAGTAAGACTCTTTCTTTCACCAGTAGCTCTATAGGAATTATTCCCGCTATAACTTGCACTGCTTTAGTAGAGACCGTCCTGTAGGCACTAACTACTCTCAGCAGGATTTTCCTCTGCGCTCTCTCCAGTATCTCTTTATACTTCTTCCCCTTCAGTACTGTATGCCAAATGGGAGCTCCATACAATAGAATTGAGTGGACCACGCCACATAGCAACTGCCTCTTGACACTTAGCGGATCCCCGATATTGGGCATCACTCTCGCCAGTGCTGCCGTTCTTTTTTCGGTCTTCTCTGCCACCCATTTAACATGTTCGCCAAATGTACACTTATCATCTTTATATAAATTAATTTGATATCATACATTAATAATTTCAACCTAATTCTTTTAAGTCTATTAGATGGTATTTTATTTATTTCCTTTTGCATGATACTAATTAGCGGTTTGTGATCAGTTTGGATTATGATTTTATTTCCATAAACATAATGATGACATTTTTTACATGCATATAAACTCCTTTTATAAACTCCTTTTCTATTTGTGCATATTTTATTGCGTTATCGGATAATGTTTTGGAGGCAAAGCAAATTGGTTTGTTTTATTAAATACAAGAATATTAATACTGCGTAAAACTTGTGATAACATTTTTAAAAAATATTCATATTTTGACAGTAAGGTGTTTTCGAGTGAAACGATAATTTTTTAATATGAAAATAAGATTTATTCTTTTCAGTTGAAATGTTGTACTTATTCTATTTTAAATTCATAAAAATAAATTATATAATTAATTATAAATAAGATAATTTTCCAACATAAAAAATATTTACAAGGTGTAACAAAATATATTACATTTCTCCCTTAAATAAAATAACGTAAACTAAAAATTAGAATTATTAAACAAATATTATTTCAAAAAGATCAAAAAAAAAATTAAGTAGGTATAATTAAGTCTGTCTGGCGGTTTAAGTTGACTCCTTCTTCTAAGCTCAACTTTATTTGCTGTGTCCGCCTGGACGTTTAATTGCTCATCATTATTATTATTATTGTAAGATGAACTAGGAATAAATGAAGACGTCAAATTATCACCACTTATGTTGGCACTATTATTAATTTTACTATTTATTTTATGTATCTGGTTTATATGACGTTTCCAAATTACAACAGTTTAACAATATAAGTACGTTTTCCTAAAATTTTTGTTACTTCTGCCTTAGCCCACTTAGGTGTCGTAGATCTGTAATCTTTAACTAATACAATTTCGAAATAAATATATACCCACAAAACACCAAACCGTATCGAAAAACTCTCGACGTACGTTTCGCCAACCAAGTTGGCATCATCAGGAGATGATGTTTTGTGGGTATATATTTATTTCGTATTTTCACACCAAAGGTTCCATCACTCTTCTTTAATACAATTTCATTTAAATTTATAATTTCTGATCGTGTTCCTTTATAATTTTGAATTTGTGTAACTTGCTTATTAATAACAGAATTTTTCACAGATGGTACAAGTAAATCTAATCGACATCTCAGTAGTTTACCGAACATAAGTTTTGCTGGCGATTCTCCTGTAGTACAATGAGCTGTATTTCTATAATCTAATAGAAATCTGTTCATAGCTGTACTTATATCGAGATTATTATTTTCTAATTTAATGGTTTTTAAATAATTTTTTATTATTCTCACTCCCGTCTCGGCTAGGCCATTTGTAGCAGGATGAAAAGGAGCTCCAATCAAATGCCGGATGCCATTTTTATTTAGAAAATTTTGAAATTCACCAGATGTAAATGTTCTGGCGTTATCAGTTACCAATTCTTTTGGAAGGCCAAATCTTGCGAATACTTCTCGAAATTTACAAATTGTCGTATCACTACTCAAATTAGTTACTTTAAAGCATTCCAGCCATTTGGTTGAAGCATCCACAATAACTAGAAAATGTGTATTGAAAATAGGACCCAAAAAGTCAGCGTGCAAGCGTGTCCATGGTTCCTGAGGCCATGGCCAGGACATTAGTTCTGCAGTGAGTGGTTCATTCCGTTGACATAGACATGCTGTACAATTTTTTATTGTTACTTCAATATCTTTGTCAAGGGATGGCCACCACACATAGCTACGAGCAAGTGCCTTGGTTTTCACCATACCCATGTGGGTTGCATGTAATTCTCTTAAAATGTTAGAGCGTAATTTTTGCGGTACAATTACTCGGTGTCCCCACAATAAACAGTTTAATTCTACTGACAGTTCATGTTTCCGAATAAAGTACGGTTTGAATTAATCATTAAATTTAATATTTGGCCAACCTTTAAGCACATACTGTAAAACTTTTTTCAATATAGTATCTTTATTTGTTTCCAATTTGATTTAATTTATATTTATGGGTAAATCATTATTATTTTCAATAAAATTTAAATATGAAATATCATTTTCATTTGCCTTTTTTTTCAACTGTAATATTAGATGGCAATAATCTCGATAACCAATCAGCTTGATTCTGTTTAATATTAACATATTTAATTTCAAAATTAAAAGATGACAAAAAAGATGCCCATCTTTGCAATCTGTTAGCTGAAATAATTGGTATGCCCTTTTTGGGACCAAATATGGTTATCAAAGGTTTATGATCCGAAATTAAAACAAATTTTTTTCCAAATAAATACTGATAGAATTTAGTTGTACCAAAAATGATAGCTAATGCTTCTTTCTGAATTTGCGGGTATTCACTTTCTGCTTTAGAAAGAACTCTTGAAGCGTATGCTATAGGCCTTAGTTCATTATTAATTTTATGGGAAATGAACGCACCAATACCATAATTTGATGCGTCAACCATCAAAGTAACTTCTAATTCCGGATCAAAATGTACCAGTATAGGTGAAGTTGTCAGAATCTTCTTTATATTTTCAAAGGAGTTTTGACATTCCCTGTTCCAAACCCACTTGTTTTCTTTTCGTAATAAGGCATACAGGGGTTGTAACACAGTAACTGAGTTAGGAATAAACTTATGATAAAAATTGACCATACCCAAAAATGACTTAAGCTCCGATAAATTATTAAGTGTTCTTGCATTTTCCACTGCCTCAACTCTGTCGTTACATGTATGTAAACCTTCAGAATTGATTACGTGGCCTAAGTACCTACTTTACCGAATTACTGAAAAATTCACATTTCTCCTTTTTAACTTCAAGACGCATTTTTGTAAAATATGAAAAACATTATGTAATCGTTCAGAATGAAAGGTATCATTGGGTGCGGTTATGATTATATCATCTAAAAAGCATCCAATTCCAGGCATTCCAACAAATAATTGGTCAATAATTTTTTGGAAAAATCCTGGCGCACTATTTATTCCTTAGGGTAATCGCATATAACGATATAAGCCCTTATGTGTGGATATAGTTACTAATAAACTTGATTCATCTGACAACAAAACCTGCTGATAAGCATCAGAAAGGTCTATTTTAGTGAATTTATTAGCGCCTTGTAACTGATTGAATAAATATTCGATTCTGGGTAACGGATAATGAACATCTTCTAAAGCCGGGTTAAGAATACATTTAAAGTCACCGCAGATTCTTACATCACCATTAGGTTTCATGATCGGTACAATCGGCGTTGCCCATTCAGCAGTTTCTACTTGTATTAGAATTCCACGACTCACCAAGCGTTGTAACTCTTTTTCAACCTTAGGTTTTAATGTAAATGCTAGAGGTCTAGCTTTAAAAAAATTTAGGTTTAACATCATGTTTCAAATTTAATGTAAATTTTTCTTTGGTGTATGTACCGAGTTCGTCATTAAATACTGAACTATATCTATACTAATATTATAAAGAGGAAAGATTTGTATTTTTGTATGTATATAATGAATAAACTCAAAAACTACTGTGCCGACTTAAAAAATTCTTTCACCATTGAAAGCTACATTCACCCTGAGTAACATAGGCTACTCAAAAACTACTGTACCGATGTAAAAAAATTCTTTCACCATTGGAAAGCTACATTTACCCTGAGTAACATAGGCTATTATATTTATTGCTAGAAAATATTGGGTGTTTTTAGATTATACCGGGCGTTTATAGATTATACCGGGTGTTTTTAGATTATACCGGGTGTTCTTAGATTATACCGGGTGTTTTTAGATTATATAAAACGCGTTACGAAAAACGTCTTATACGAAAGGGACTTCGTTCCAAACGCGTGTCACGCGACACGTTCCAAATTTTTTTTTAATTTCTTTTTGGGAAATAAGATTTTTCTTCGATTTTTGAACATTCACAAATAAAAGCGATTGAATTCGCGCAAATTCAATACACGTTGAGAATTTAATGATAATGATTCTATATATTATATTTACACCCGGGCGAAGCCGGACTGGGCCGCTAGTTTACTAATAAAAAGATTAATATCAAAATTAGTGGAATTGTTGATTCCGTAAATATTTAAATTTAATTGGCAGAAAGCCGTTCTTCCAAGCAATGGTGGACCTCCTTTGGGAACAACCAAGGTTTCGATACAATATGGACGACCTTGAAAATTTACTTTTAAGGCTGTCGGAACGCTCCGAACTTTGTTTGTGCTGAGACACAGCGGTAAGGGGCGAGGTAGGCAAAAGACATATTGTGGGTGTGGCCTTCTTTAGCTCTCTCTCGCTCAAATCATTCGCACGTTTCAATTTTTGGCTGGTGCCAACTACGAGGCTAAAAAATTTTATTGCAAGGGTGCCGCTGTCGACAGATTACTCTCATTTTTGGGAATATTTTGAAGATTTAAAAAACTTTTCCGAAAAAGGAAGAGTCACTTTAGGTTTGTGATGGAACAGTTTCGTGAAATAAGTACGAATAAGGTCGTAGTGTGACATTGAAAACGTGTGTTTTTTTGCCACAATTAATGCCAACTTTTTTCTAGTAAATCGTACATAAATTACAAAAGTAGTCCATTAAAGACCTAGATTTGTCCTTTATCTTCCTTATAAAGAAAGAATTTTTGCAAAATGTTGACCAATAAGTCTACAATCATGATGACAGCCGAAGCTCTATTTTTGGCTTAAATTCAGAGCGTTCCGACAGCCTTAAATAAATTTTACCGACAGGCTTAAATATTTGACTTGCATAATCTTTTAATATTATACTGGTACTTTGTAGTTTAATTTCATTTACAAATTTATTATAAAAATCTAATGAAATTGCTGAATGTTCAGAACCGGTATCTAATTCAAAATTATACTTTTTATTTTTAATTTCAAAACTTACGACAAACGCGCTTTTAGGATTGCTTATTGTGTGATGAAACATTGGTTCCACAGTGCCATTAAATTTATGACTGGAAACATTTTGTTCATTACGATTGAAATTTTTATTTCGGCACACAGTCGCAATATGCCCTTTTTATTACAAATATTGCAAGTACAATTTTTATACCTACATTTCCTTGTAGAATGATTTTGCCTTCCGCAAATCTTGCATTTCGGCGCTTCTTGCGTTTTCTTGATGTGATGAGACTCTGCCGTCGTTCCGCTATCCTTTTCCTTCGTTGCAGCCTCCTTCGCCTTGGCCAGTTCTATTAACTTCTGCGTGATGACTGAAGTTGCTTCTTCCTCCATCAGTCTGTCCATTATCGCGTTTGGTCCCATTCCAATCACGAATATGTCGCGGATGACCGTTTCCAGTTCCTCTTTGAAACCGCATAGTCCCGCCAGATTCCTGATACGTGCTGCCCAGTCAGCTACTGATTCTTCAGGGTTTTTGCGTGCCGTATATAATTCTTTTCGCGCCGCAAAATAAGAACGTACTGGCTTAAATTGAATTTCTAATATTTGAAGTAGTTCTTTAAAAGTTTTTCTTTCCGGTTCGACAGGAACGCATAATGTATTTAATAATTTGTACGTTGGTTCACTGAGCGAATTTAATGGGTAACCGCGTTTATAATCGTCACTTTTTATGTTATTTACGAAGAAATATTGCTGCAGACGTCTACGATAAATTTCGAAATCTGATGTCAAATGATTAAATTCGGTTAAAATTCCCGAAATTGAGTTAACAGGCTGTGCACTCGCTGCTTGTGGCATTATTATTATATACTTTTTTATTTATTTAATTTTAATTTAAATGACTTGAAATCTTTTATAATTTATTTTATAATATTAAGTTCATTCTCGTCGCCAATTGAGGTGTTTTCGAGTAAAACGATAATTTTTTAATGTAAAAATAAAATATATTTCTTTCAATTCAAATGCTGAACTTATTCCAACTAATGGCTACATAACTAATGGTTAGATAATATTAAAACATAACAAATATTTACAAGATGTAACAAAATATATTAAATTTTTTGTTACTTATTATTATAATTATCAAGTAGAAATATGCTTTTAGTTATGGATAAGGAAATAAAAAAAAACTATTCAAGTTAAAAAAAAACATTTGAAAATTCTACAGAAATCTTTTATTAAATTATTTTTCTACAATCGTTTCGGCCAATTCCTCAGGAATATAAAACATATACCCACTAAATTAGAAATTTGCGATGTCACATTGCAAATCTATAATTTGGTAAACGATTCAAGTGTTTATATTTGGGTATGTTACAATATTATAGTGTAAGTTGTATTCTAGAAATTGAAATTACGAAGTATCAATATTGTTTTACTGTCCCTTTAAAAAGAAAGATATCCCAAATACGGAACATTACAAACGTATTCTATAGTACAGTTATCTTTTCGCATTAAAATTATTACATTATTATTCGACTCAGCTGAGATTTTCTCGAATACAGTTGAACTCAGATTCTTCGTACCTCAATTAAATTAATATTGGTCGTGTTTTTTCCGGGAAATTCAGTTTTTTTATATTTTATCTGTAAGAGAGTTAGAGAGTAGATTATAGACGCTTGATCATTGAGATCATTAGCGCTATATATAAAAAACAGTTTGGAAAATATATGTGTGAAAAAAGTCATCAGTATTTTACATTTATTTATTTACAAACAAAATTACATTTCAATATAGACAAGATTATAGACAAGATTAAAAATAATTATATATAATATAACAATATTGAATAATATAATGCTAATTGTCAAAAAAAAAATCAATAAACACTAATATTTTAGTCAGTTTCAATTCATTCTAAGAAAAGTCTATAGGAATTAGCTTCCACACCATTGTCTCGTCGGCATATTGGAAACCAGATTTCTGCTTAGCAACATTGACTCTTTCCGACCTATCCAATTCAAAATATCTGATTTCTTCTAAATTTTCTCTCCATTTTACACATTTTTTTGAATCTGTCCGTTTATAGACAGATAAAATGCTTTTGAGACATAATTCCTGTTTTTGCCAGACTTCTGGTATCACCTTTCGTTTCTTCGCAGCGGGTTCATCAGCTTCGTTTAGCTGTCTTTTAGTTGATTTTCCTGTTAATTTTTTATTTGATTCCATTTTTATTACAAAATGTATACTGTCCTGTGGACTTAAGCACTTCCAATTACGAACTACGACAATCTACTTTAAAAATTAGGTTATATAGGCAGATTGAACGGAACTGGGCGGAGTTATTGAAAAGATTACCTGGACTGTGAATCTCCTTTTAATTTTGACCATTGACACAAAAGAAACCGTTGATCTAGTAAGAGTCAAATTTATCTACCTGAATTGGTTTAAAAATTATAAAACGAATTTAAATATTAACGATTAGATTTTTATAAGAGTAATACTCAAGGATTTACTACGTCTTTCATTACAGCGTGAATCATAACAACGCACTCTCAGGTGTAAGTATTAAATACCATTGATGTTTATTTGTTTCTACTGTTATAATTTCATAGTATTTTTTATAAAAGTTAGAAAAGTAACCAATGTAAAAAATATATTTTTAATGGAAAAAAGAAACTTGAAGTTCTAAAAAAATCATTCGCTATGACGATGCTGCAAAGAGATTTTTATTTTTGCAGCTTATTACTTTTGTTAAGGTTTTATTTAAATTCAGTTCACATCCAAAAAAATTAATAAATGATAATATTGTCATTGGTATTTTCACAATTCAATGTCGCAACAATTATTGGTATCCGATGTTTCGTTTTTTGATTAAGATTTTATCAAGCTACTAAAATACATATTATAAATAACACTGTTCAACACAAAAATCTTCGCCATAAAATTAATGAGAATTTTGTAAAATTTGAACCTAAATTATTACAAAATTGACCTACAAATCGTCAGATTAGCGTCAGGAATATAAGACATATACTCACTAAATTAGAAATTTGCGATGTCACATTGCAAATCTATAATTTGGTAAACGATTCAAGTGTTTATATTTGGGTAGGTATGTTACAATATTATAGTGTAAGTTGTATTCTAGAAATTGAAATTACGAAGTATCAATATTGTTTTACTGTCCCTTTAAAAAGAAAGATATCCCAAATACGGAACATTACAAACGTATTCTATAGTACAGTTATCTTTTCGCATTAAAATTATTACATTATTATTCGACTCAGTTGAGATTTTCTCGAATACAGTTCAACTCAAATTCTTCGTATCTCAATTAAATTAATATTGGTCGTGTTTTTTCCGGGAAATTCAGTTTTTTTATATTTTATCTGTAAGAGAGTTAGAGAGTAGATTATAGACGCTTGATCATTGAGATCATTAGCGCTATATATAAAAAACAGTTTGGAAAATATATGTGTGAAAAAAGTCATCAGTATTTTACATTTATTTTTTTTTTTTTTTTTATTATTTAAGAAAGAAAGAAACAAAATAAAAGTAATACAGATATACAAACAGAAAAGGGAGGAAAATAAAAGAAGGAAAGGAAAAAAGGAGAAAAAAAAAACAAAAGGGTGTATAATGATGTGCATCGACTGTAAAGTCATGAGCACTAGATCGATAACCATTAGTTAAAGGTAAGATAGCGGCAGGTGTTGAATACGGATGATTTGTAGGTAAGTATGATTTTTTTTTTAATTATATATACTATTTAGACTATTATATACTATTATAGACTATTCATTAAATTGGTATATTTTAAGAATTTAATTAGTTTGCTGATATTTTGTTAGTTATTATTTAAGATGTCATTTATTTTTCCAGGTAAATCACAATTGACGCTGTAAATGAGGAATTTTGCGCAGTCTTCTAGAAGATGTTTGACGGTGAGACGTATGTGGCAGGTGTCGCATAATGGTTCGTCTTCCTTCTTGAAGAGGTAAGTGTGGGTTAGTAAGGTGTGACCTGTTCTTAATCTGGTGAGCACTATTTCTTCTCTCCGAGTTAGGAAGTCTGGATAGACCCATTTGTCGACGTTGTTTTTAATTTCCCTCAGTTTATTATTAGGGATGAGGTTCCAGAGGTCTTGCCATTTTTTGTTAAATGTTTCCCGTGTGTAGGTTTTGAGGTCCGTAGTTGTATTGCTTTCGGTAGAAGGTTTTCCGAAAACCAGAGCGGTTTTAGCTGCCTCATCTGCCAGTTCGTTACCTTCAATGCCTATGTGTGACGGTATCCATATAAATACAACATCGATATTTTTACTGTTTAAGTAAAAGAGTTGTTCTTGAATTTTTTGGACGAATGGATTGTCGGAAAAGATGTGTCTAAGACTTTCAAGGGCGCTGAGTGAATCACTAAGTATCACTACATTGGTGTTGATAGATAAGGCTTCCTTCAGACTGTAATGAATTGCACATAATTCGGCGGTGAAGATGGTATTCACTTGATTAAGTTTGAAGTGATGGCAAGTTTTGTTTATTACGTATGCACAAGCAGTTCCCTTGTCCGATTTAGTACCGTCTGTGTATATGTGTAGGTAGCCTGTATAATGTGACAGTAGCATATTTAATTCTTGTTTGTATAGAAGGGGATGCGTTTCGTCTTTTTTCATTTCAGAAAGGGTTGTTGATATTTTCGGTTGGTTTAGTGTCCACGGAGCAGGATAGTTTTCACAGTTTGTTGATATTGCTTTCAATTCAGTTAAGTTGACATTTTCCGTGCTTCTTTGTGCTCTGATTGGAAAGGGTTTTTTTAAGTTGTTGTTGGAGAGGTAGGTATATTTAAGTTCAGGTTTAGTTATCATGTTGTAGTTGAGGTGATTTGGCTTGGCTTTGATGGAGTTGAGATAGTTGACGGATAACATTTCTCTTCTGAGTGCTGGAGGCATCTCGCCTGAAATGACGTATAGACTATCGAGAGGAGTAGTTTTTAGCGCACCTGTTGCTATACGTAGTCCCAAATTGTAGACAGTGTCTATTGCTCTTAAAGTGCTAGGGCTGGCTGTTGAGTATGCTATGCAGGCGTAATCAATCTTGGAACGGATGAAAGCTTGAAATATAAGCAGTAGCGTTTTGGAATCGCTTCCCCAATGTTGATAGGCGATGGTCTTCAGTAGGTTAATTTTGTGCATGCATTCTTTTCTTAGATTTATGATATGGTTTTTCCATGTCAACTTGCGGTCAAAAATGACTCCTAAGAATCGAATTTCGTCGACATATGAAAGCGTGGAGCCATGGAGTTTAAGTATAGGTTTTGATGTTATTTTGGATGTTTTCGTGAAAAGGATGCACTTGGTTTTACTTGCTGAAGGTTGGAAGCCGGTTTGTGCAGACCAGTTTTCAATTTGATATAGGGCATTTTGAAGGAAGGTTTGTGTTGATGTTAGATTTTTATTACTGCAGTAGAGTACTATATCATCGGCGTATATTCCAATTTTGACAGGAGGCATGATGTTCTTCGCGATGTTATTTATGGCAATTATAAAAAGAGTGACGCTCAGCACTGATCCTTGGGGTATTCCGTTAACTTGGTCATATTGTTCAGAGAATGTATTTCCAATTCTTAGACGAAATTTTCTGTTCGAAAGTAAATTTTTTATGAAAAAGGTGATGTTACCATTAATATTCCAAGATTTAAGGGTATGAAGGATACTGTATCTCCATGCTCTGTCGTAAGCTTTTTCTAGATCGATGAAAACTGCCAGCATATGTTTTTTTTGAGCGAATGAATTCAGAATATTGGTTTCTAGGTTGATGATCAGGTCTATTGTGCTGTGTTTCTTCCTAAAACCAGTTTGCTGAGGGATGATTAATTTTTGTTGTTCTAAATACCATACGAGTCTTCTATTAACGATTTTTTCTAGTAGTTTGCAGAGACAGCTAGATAGTGCGATAGGTCTGTAGCTATCTGTTTCTAAGCTATTTTTGTTTGGTTTAAGAAGGGGGATAATTATATTTTCATGCCACTGTTCAGGGAAAGTATGGTTTTCCCATATATGGTTGAACAGTTTTAAAAGTGTGATTTTGTTTGGTTGTGGAAGTCTTTTTATAAATTCGTTGTGAATGTTGTCGGAACCTGGACTTGTATTTTTACAATCTTGCAGGGCTGAATTAAATTCGTATTCTGTAAACCTTTTGTTGTAAATTTCCGAGTTGTCGGATGTGAAGTCAATTTCGACATTTTCAGATTTTGATTTTATTGTGAGGAAATCTTTGTGATATTTTAAATTACTAAAGTTGTTGGAGAAACTTTCTGCGATAATATTGGCGATTTGGGGACTTGATGTGATGATAGTATCATCTGATTTAATTGCGGGAATGTTGAAGTTATTATGTGATCCTTTGATTCTATTAATTTTGTTCCAGACTTCTTTAATCGGAGTGGATGAATTAATGCCACTAACGTAGGTAATCCAGGATTCCTTCTTACTTTCGTTGACAGTACGTCTAGCTATGGCCCTTGCTTTTTTGAAAGCTATTAGGTTTTCAACGGTTCTGTATCGTTTATATTTATTTAGCGCTGACCTTTTTTTCTTTGTATCTTCTTCACACTTTTTGTTCCACCAAGGTACTTTGTTGATTTTAGGTGAACTGTTGGTTTGAGGTACAGATATAGAGGCCGCTGTAGCTATGATACTTGTAAGATGCTCAACGATATTACTTATATCATCATTTTCTTCGAATTGAAAGTCACTTGTGAGCATGTATTGCTTAAATTTTGTCCAGTCAGCGAGGTCTAATCGCCATTTAGGAGGTAGAGAACTTTTGGTGGTTGGTTCAGGCAGGGTAATTAATATAGGGAAATGGTCACTACCATATAATGAGGGTAAAACTGACCAGGACAGTGTAGAAGTTAAAGAGGGATGGCATATTGTGAGGTCGATTGACGACAATGTATTAAAAGAAAAGTTTAAGTGGGTTTCTTGACCGTCATTTAGTATTACTAAATTGGTAGAATCAATAAAGTTTTCAACAGTTTTACCTCTAGCATCTGTCTTTTTACCCCAGAGAGTGTTATGGGCATTGAAGTCGCCTAAAAGAATAAAAGGGGGTGGGAGTTGTTTGGCTAAGTTAGTGAGGTCAGTATGTGTAATGGGGCTACTGTTTGGAAGGTAGAGGTTGCAGATAGTGATTTTGTTTTTAAGAAAGACTGTTGTGGCTACTGCTTCGAAATTTGTGTTGAGAGGAACGTTTTGTGAGTGGAGTGAGTTGTGTATTAGTGTTAATACGCCACCACTGGCATGGTCAGTGTGAGTGCGATCGCTTCTGAAAATGTTGTAATTGGGATAATTTAGTGATTGTGTGGTTTTTAGATTAGTTTCTTGTAGACAGATAATTTTAGGGTTATGATCAGCTATAAGTAACTTTAGTTCGTTAATTCTTTTGAAAAAACCGTTCAAATTCCACTGGATTAAAGCCATTTTATTCTGCATCAGAGTGAAAGGGTGATAAAGTCATTGGTAAGGGTGAAGTGCATTTGAGGGTTTCGTGTTCTGCGGTTCGGCATTTTTCAAGTTTATTTCTAATTTTAGTAAATCTTATTTTGGCCGATCGGCTAGTGAGTGCTGGGTGGAGTTCAGTAAACATTGAAATGACCCCTTCAATATTATCTGTGTAGTTGCGAGTAAATTCTAATGGATCGTCTGCATTTTGAATTTTATTTAGGTATTTATGAAACAGGTCAAAAGAAATAGGGTAAAAATTTTCTTTGAAAATTGGCTCCAGTGGTGTCAGATAGTCATTTGTAAATTCAGTTTGTGATTGCGGTTCAATATCGGATTTGTTTTTAATTGGTTCATTTGTGCATGGCATGTTTTCTGATTTTTTATTGTCGATGTTTTTGGTAACGGTAAGTACTTCTATCGGATGCATGGTGCTATTTTGTGTATTTATTTTCAGTCTTTTAGTCTCTGGTTTTGTTATTGATTTGTTGTTTTTAATAATATTTTTGTTTGTTTCAGGTGGTTGTTCAGCGCTCGATGTGGAGGCTTCTATTACCGTAGTGATTGATTGGACGGGACGGGGGGCAGGGTTGGAGTTAATGCTGACGCTAGTAAGGTCAGGTGAAGTTTCTGGAGTGGAGGGAGGGGCTGAACGTTTTAAGGTATTATTCTGGATATCTTCGCTACGTGTTTCACGCGATTGGTGTGGGCAGTTTGCGGCAATATGACCACTTTGGTAACAATTGCGACATTTTGTATCTTCAATAGCTAGATAAATACGGTAATTGTCGCCGTCGAAGGGTATCGTGGTGGAATCAGGGATGTCTGTAACATCTTCTGGTGATATGTAGACATATCGTCTAAAGCAAACAATATGAGCATACCTTTCGTCCTGAATTCCAGCTTTCATGAGGTAGATAGGGGATAATAGTTTTAGGTTTAATTTTATAAGTAAGTTTTCGAGACAGGTATTGGGGATTGTCAGATTTATATTGGAAATGATGAGCTTTTTCGCTGGATTTACGGCTCGTCTTACGTTTATTTTGGAATCGTTGATGGTGATATATTCATAGTCTGTAATAAGTTTGTCAACTGCGTGTTTACTGCTTAAATACATACAGATACGATCGCCAGAAATTCTAGATGCTGCTAAAATGTTTTTTAGCCCGACAATTTCTCCTACTGCATAGATATAGTCCTTAATAGGAATTCCATTGATGGAGTTTAATATGATACCTTGGTTTTTTTGAGGATAAGGGAAGTTGTTATTGGTTTTTACTGCATTTGAGTAGGATTGTTGTTGTGTTATATTGTTCATTGTGTTTGTTTCATTGGTTTCAGGTGTGTTTGGGTATGATTGATCATCAGAAAGTGTAGTGTCGCTGTCGGACATTTTACCCGTATTTATAATTAGTGGGTTGTTTCGCGACTGTTATCATACTTACAAAATTAGTTAATAGATGAAACTACTGACCTCTAGTGAGCAGTTGCAGGAACATACCACAAAGGTCCGAACCTGCAAAGTGAGGTGACTACTAATAATGATTATGAATAATTTTCAAAGATTATAATAGATGGCTCTAAAGTAAAAAGACAGATAACCTAATCTTAGTAATATAAAAAGATTGTAAGATTAAGATAATATTAAGAAGTACTGGTGTACTGATTTACTTACGGTTAAAGATTAACAATGGTCTTAAGAAAAAACAAAACTACGATTTTATTATCGCGAAAATTGATAGAAAATTGATTATATAGGTACACGATGAACAGCGCGTGGTATCTAGGCACAGTCGTCATTCGAACCTCACCAATTTTTTTTTTTTTTTTTTTTTTAATTGTTATTTTAAATGAGAAAAAAAAATTAAAAAACATAATATACATTTTTGTATACTATTTTAAAAATCACAGCAAATTAATATATTGTTTATTGAGCTCCCCGAGCAAAGCTTGGTCTCCCAGACTAATTAATTAATTCATGTAAGTTTTTCAACATATATGTGTAATTTGTTTTTGTTTTTTTTCCACGCCTTACTTACTATATGCTACGTCAAGTTTTTTTTTTTTTTTTTTTTTTAATTTACAAATAAAACCATTAAAAAATAATTATTCGCCCAGCGTGGGACTACAACTCAGGATCCTGCAGATTTGAATTTGATCCACACATTTTGACTTCCTAGGTCAACGGAACATAACTTAAGGGGGTCTTCTAAAATATATTATGTTAAGGTACATGTTATATGTACAAGCAATATGCTATTTTGAATATTTGAACTTCAATTGTGCCTGACGGAGACAGGCCTAACCCACTAGTATTAAATATATTGCAAAATATTGTAGTATCTAAGGGACTGTTATTTAGATCTGCAGTTTAACCATGATATGCATTTTAATCTGCCTATTTCAAGTAAATATGACGTAGTTTAATAAATATATAGTGTAACAGTCTAATAGCCCTAAATTAAAATAATGTTTTGAGCCTATGTAAATTTTTTTCAAATAAATGTATATAGTAATGACAATTTTGACGAACAAGTAAGAAACACGAATTGGTTGGTAACATTCATGTGTAGCGTGTGGCCGACGAAGGGGCAGCTATTGCACCTATCGCGTGTACGAGAGAGCAAGTGTATAACGGCCTGCTTTTTCAGATCTATACTCTATAGTTTAACCATGATACGCGTTTTTGAATACTATGTAGTTTAATAAGTATATATAGTTATTTCATTTACTTATAAAAGTAAACCGTTGATATTTAAATTATAATTTATATCTCTAATTAAAAAATACAGTGCGAAAGGACATTAGAAATTTAAAAAATCTATAAGCAAGAATCATTTATAATAGCTGCGTACAACCCAAAGCATTGCAGCGTGTGCTACCGTTCTAGCAAGTAAAAATTTGAAACTGTTTAACCGTGCATCTGTAGAAGTTAGTATTATAAATATAATTTAAAAATTAAAAAATATGAATAATTCATTCGAAAACTGTGATGCTGATTTGTAAAAGAAACATGTGTTTTTAAACAATTATAACTGATATTTTTGTGTTTAAGATCTAACCGTGCTTCTTTACAAGTTATTATTGTTAATATAAAAGTGAAAAAAATAACATGACCAATTCATCTGAAAACGTTAAAAATTGTGGTGTCAGTTCGTTAAAGAAACTTGTGCAATTAAACAATGATAAAGAGACTATAATGTCTAAAATCGGAAAGCTCAATGAATGTAGGAATTTATTGTATAAATTGTTCAATACAATATTTTCCAAATAAACGAGAATGTTGTACAATATTAAGTATAATTCTAAATATTGTAGTATCTAAGTGCTTCTTCAGACCTGTAGTTTAATCATGATACGCATTTCATTCTGCGAATGTATAGGTGAATACGTTTAATAAGTATGTAATTATAGTTATTTCATTTACTTACAAAAAGTAAACCGTTGATATTTAAATTATGATTTATATCTGCAATAAAAAACAGTGCGAAAGGACATTAAAAATTTAAAAAATCTATAAGCAAGAATAATTCATAACAGTTGCATATATATCAGCCAATGCATTGAAACGTGTGCTACCGTTCTAGCAAGTAAAAATTCAAAATTGCTTGACAACGCTTCTGTAGGAGTTAGTATTATAAATATAATTTAAAATTAAAAAACATGAATAAAACATTTGTAATCTGTGGAAATGGTGATGCTGATTTGTAAAAGAAACGTGTATTTAAACAATTATAACTGAGATTTTTGTGTTTAAGATCTAACCGTACTTCTTTACAAGTTAATATCGTTAATATAAAAGTGAAAAAATAACATGAAAAATTCATCTGAAAACTGTAAAAATTGTGGTGTCAGTTCGTTAAAGAAACTTGTGTAATTAAACAATGATAAAAATTGCGCGGGGACTAAAAGAACAAACAATAACATTCTATCCAATTAACAATTGATAGGGACTTAAAAGAAACACGATTAAGTGAAATTAAATGTATATATTGTTGATCAATGTATTAAAATCAAAGTTTTTGACGGCATGATACATATTTTCTTCTTTATCTGGAAATCTGTTTCCAAGCTCAGAATAAAATTATAGTTATCTAAACTTACTGCCGAATTTTTAATATAATGTGTCCTATTTTTCTGGCGTGAAAGAAAAATAAAAATTACCTATTCCCGAACTGTTGGCATGGATATGACATTTGGATTGTTTGAGAACCTGTGTCTATTAGCAAAGTTGATTTCAAATAGACCTTTTTATTAAATCAAAACCTCGAATAATTGTTAAATTTGTGTTAAACTTGCACTGTCTAATAAATAGTAATATGCATTATTAAACGTTATAAAAAATAAATTAGACGCCTAATTTTGTAAAACAGAACCAACAAAAATAATAATTTTGGTTTAATAGACGTAGAATATGTAATAATATGAGTAATATGACAAATTTAAACATAATTCTTGTAACCATATAATATAGTAAACAAATATTAGAAAAAATTAACTAGAAATAAAATTAATTGTGATAGTGTTAAAACTAATAAAATATACGAATTATAAAGATTTATAAATGTTCTCAGTTCATGTCAAGGCAATTATTTCTGCGTCTCGCCAAGTATCTTGACCTACCGTAATAACGTGGAAATAGAGGATAGAGGAGAATCAAAATTATTTTTTTAAATTTATTTCGTACAGTCTTAATAAATCCTAAATTACAGAGTCAGTACTACCTACCAAATCACTGAATTTTTGTTACCCCGAAATTATAAATAGTTTCGAGCCTATATGAATTTTTTGAAATAAATGTATTTTAATAGTGTGAATTTGACAAACAAGCAATAGACACGATTTTCTTGGCAACATTTGGCGTATGATTTGACCGACAAAGAGGCAGTCATCGCTCCCATCGTGTGTGAGAGAGAGTGGGCGTTTGTCATTTAGCTCGCGATTTTGAAAGTGCACCGCTAACGCGATAAATGTGTGACCGTTAATTTTGATGCGACAACAAAATAGATTGTTCAAGACTGCTTGGGACAGCTGTTGTTGATTTGAATGTTGCTTTGGAGTTATTTTGTGACGATAGTCAATTGTTGGTTGCTTGAATGGTGATAATTTTTTTGGATATTGAATTTTATTCTTGTTGTCTAGGACCTAGGTTATTGCTATTCTTGCCTGTTTTAGTTGACGTTAGTAGAATGGCGTTCTGATCGCCAAATAGGAATTAATAAGGAATGTTCGATCTGTGCGTGGAATCATGATATAATTATCTCTATTCATTTCTTACATGTTTTTTTTTTTATTCCTCACCAATGGTTAAATTTTGCCTTATTTTCTCGACAAATGCCATATCCGAACATCTGCGATCGGAAATTGTAGAATTCTAGAAAGAAAACATTAATTGTTTTTAGTGTGTTCAGTGGCGTCCCATTTATTATTTTGCCTGTGCTGAAATTGTTTGTTATTATTTTGTTAATAATTTTATATTCGTTATTATTTATTGCCGTTTTTTATTTCTATTTTACTCTTATTATTGGCGTACTACCTTCGCAATCATTTAAACTTTAAACGATTGCGGAGTTTCTCAATGATATTTTTTCATAAGGACCTTGTGCAATTGTGTCTCTTTGTCATATTATGTCAAGTATTTTATTTTCCCTTGCTGAATACAATTTATAATTTCTTACATTCTGGGATACAGAGACTGCTGCAGTAATTATGTACCTCGTTAGACCTAGAGGCTGATCTTTGATCAGAGCGTTAAGTGGTTCTGGCGTCCATTTTTAATCATTTGGGCGGTGATTATGTTTCTGATTTTTTTTTGTCAACTATTGCAGTAACTCTTTTGTTATTTTGGGGTGATAAATGAAATTTTTTTACTTCTACTTAAATGTGTTTGTTATTTTGCTTTAATTGTGGTCTGGTAGGTGGTATTTATGTCCGCTATGTTTATTAGTATATTTGCCATACGGCAACATACACTACTGGCGTCGGTCGGATGGCGGGACCTAGGCGGACCAAAATTTCTCGACCTTTCATAACCTCCTAAACACTTTGGCACCATTTTTAGAAATGTTTATATATATATATGTAAATGCGTATATATATACCGCAAGAAGCCTATTTAAAGTGGGCGTAATCGGGCCATTTTAAGGTTAGTTTTTAGGGGTTGAAAAGCGTTTTTGGGCCCCAAAATACCGAAAAAATTCTCAGAATCGTTTCAAAATTGACATTTAACCCTCCAGTAGTAATTAAAAAGTGTCCGTAAAATTTTAATAAAATCGGCTCGACAGGACCGGACTTACAAATTTTATGAAAACACTAGTTTGCAGATAGCGGATTATTTACTGAAAGGTGTATATAACTTGGTATAGAAGTTCGATTGATAATAATATTGCAATTAAGAAATAAAAATGTTATTTTAAGGGTTGTATTAAGGAGTCAAATTTTTTTATTTTGCTCAACAATCATCTTAAATTCACATAATAAAGCCACAAGGCCTCTATTAGCAAATACACTATATTGTCGGCAGGGTTTTGGCACTGCGACCCGGGTTTTTTAGGTTTCTTGTTAGATTATCAACGTTAATAGTCAGCAGTACTGTAATATTTTTCTGTAATAAAAATTGGCAAACAATGCATTGATGAACTTGATTCCATTGTTTGACAACTATTTTTGGTGATCCGAAACAATTAAATACATAATTCGCAATTTATTAATAGACGCTTATCTGTACTTACTGTGAATCCACAATTATAAAAAAAAATATTCAAAAAAAGTCCCAAGAAATCTAGATGTATTCTTGACTATGGTTTTTCCAGGCATAGCCAAAAAATGAGTTTGTTATGGACCGAATTACTGGCCTTCGTGAGACACCGAACACGAGATTTGGTGATCGGTTGCTGTTGCCTCTTTGTCAAATTCAGAGTAATTTTCCTCACTTGATAGTTGATACAAAGCGTGTTATTTTAAACTGCGAATAGATTCGATATTGTTTTGTCGGACTTGAGTTTAGTTTTTTGGAGGATCTATTAAAGCTGTATTGTTCCTGTTTTCGCTAATAGACCTGAATTTCCGTTATTTTCACTACTGAATTATTTCCGTTCCCGAAAATTAACCCGTTTTCCTGGAAATCCATTTTTGTTGGTAGTTCGATTGTCGTGCATTGTTGCTAGGGCCTGTTATAAGAAATATTATCTGGAATAGGAGTTTTGTTCTGTTGATTAGGGAATCAAATTTTCCGTGTGCCCATTTTCTAAAACCACTGTAGGAGTTTTCGCCAGATTTTGGTGGAATAAAATTCTGGAATTTCGGGAATAAAACTATCTATTCTACAATATCAAATTGACCGATTTAAGCTGCGTTATTGACAATTTGATATCGAACAACTATATGTGTTGATTTTATAGGAACGTTTCTGTCTACCGAATATCCTGGATTTCTTATGAGTGATCCTGGGGGATTAATGAAGTTTATTGGTTGTGATTGAGAACAGAATTTTGAATTTAAATTACAGTTAGTTATGTTTACGTTTTATATTGCAGTGTTATAAAAACTATACAAGGTGTCCGATAAAAGTGGGATTTTATTAAACCACTATTAAATGTCACTGGCGCGGAAACTAACGATTTTAATGTGTTTTTGATGTATTTGTCAATTGCTGTAATGCCGTTTACCGTGAAATTTAAGTAAAACTGGCTATGAGACCCAGTTGAATGAAGTTTCTTTGAGAAAGTTATTTGGCGGTTTCTTGTGAAGTATTACCGCATTTATTACTTGTTATGTTTTTGGTGAGGTTTTAAATAAAATTCATCTCTTTTAACATAAACTGTATTCTATGATTTTCAATATTAGAATGAATGATCTTACAAGCAAAAATGTTAACTTAAACTTATTACATAATATATAATACAAGGTTAATTACAGAAGCATTTAATAAAATATGCCGATATAATTTATCTATATACTACAATTTCTCCTTTAAAAAAATGTTTTACAATGAAATTAAGGATTGAATTATTATAATTGAGGGGTTCAATGCATAAACCAATCAAGTCCATTTTTTGGGCAAAATGAGTTCCGTGCTTATTCATGCACAGTTTTAAAATCTGGATCTTCCTGTGCATAAAGCAGCTTGATAGGATTCAAAATGACGTTGCAGTACTGTATAATTGGTTGCCAGAATTTTTACACTTTTTCACCATCCCATGTGCTCTACATTACTTAGTTTTAAAATTAAATTCAGAATTGATTGCTTTTCATAATGCCTTACCTTTATTTTTACTGGAAGTTATATTATTCTCAAATGTATTTTGTTTGGAATTTCGCAACAATTCCTCATAGAATTTTTTATATGATAATTATTGATTCTTAAAACGAATACCATTCTTTGATAAATGAAATAAATCCATCAATTTTACTTTATGGTATGTAATTACCGATGATATTTTTTTTCTTTATAATTTTTTTGTTACTGGGAAATGCAGAACTAAAATAAAATTTAAAAGCATTCAAAAAATTGTTTTAACTTGCATTAACATCATCAGACTTGAAAACATGAGACCAAGATTCATGTTGTAATAAATAGCAAAAATAGCTAATATTTGGTTCAGAAAAAAAATCTTTTGTGTACAGGAGAAATGTCATCATTAAATGTTAAATCCTCAAATATTATTTGAGTACCGAAATGATCAGATATATTGCACTGCAATACACAGGCGTCATATTGTTGACAATTTGTAATTATATTATCTATACACTTACTTGAAATGTTAGTTACCCTTGTAGGCTCAGCTATTGAGTAATGACAGTGATGTGAATAGATAAGTTCAATAAAATTTTGCAAGTTTAAACTATTTGTTGAAAAGTCCAAATTAAAATATCCGGTTAAAAATATTGTCGTGTTTGATTTTGACCACTTGACAAGACATTATCTATTTTTTGTAAAAAAAGAGGAAAATCAGAAGTAGGACTGCGATATATACATAATAAAACAGTATTAGTATCGTTATTTTTAAAAGAAAAAAACATTTAAGAGTACAGTAGCGTGCATAAGTTAGCACCGCTACAACATTAAATCTTATTGAGCACTTAACGAAAATTATTTTAGAAAGGAACTTAAGATAAAACGTGTTGGAAGTATAAGTTCCGAAACAAACTATTCTGTTTGTTAATTTTTCAGTTTATTGGTTATATTGTTGTTTTCGGACAAGTTTAACATGCTAATTTTACGGTTTTATTTCAGAACTAGGCAATAAACAGAATTTTGCTTTAAAACGCAATATCATAGTTGGTTCTATTTCTTAATGTTTAACAAATTATACTACAGCAAAAATTGGTTTAGTGGTATTTGAAGTAACCCGAAATTGACCAATAGACAGATAAATATAAAAATTAAGAAAATGGCTAATTCGATCTAAGCATACTTTGAAATTGACGTCGCGTTTAAATGAAAATTTCATAAAAAAATTACAGTTACAGTTACGACTTCATTTATTACAATTTAGTAAAAAAAAATTCTTTGTTGCATAGGATACTGATTATTAAAGTTGCATTTATTGTATTGACGTTTCGGCAGTCTTTTTTATGATCTTCGGCGAATTTATACAAAAATTATATTATATAGGCAATAATCAAACTGGCCAAGATTATTTTTTATAGCTCACTCTAATATATAATTTCTATACAAATTGTCACAAATAGTTTGGACAGCAAAATTAATTATATGATAATTCTATCATACAGTGCTTTAAACTAATAATTTTCAAATCATGAAACCATTATAGATAGATAATAGAATAGATAAATATCTTGCATTATAAAAAATTAACATAAATGTCACATTAGATAAACTTATTTAATAATCATTAATAAATTAATAAAGAATAATTATTTTACGTCAAACTTATGACACAATCAATTTGGAGTGCCACCTTGTGCGAGTACTGAAACGAAAGTAAGGTTGGGTCTATTTTAAAACAACAATGGACCGTGCTAAATTAAAATCTCGTTTCTGAACTTAGTTGTTTTTACTTGTTTATTTTTTTAGGGTTGAAAATTAAATTACAAACAGAAAGTCATTAAAAACGTAACATTTCTCAAAACGTTCAAACTTACCTACTCAGGCCTCATGCGGTCGAGACGGCATGAGCGACAGTACCAAGCCTTGTCCTTAGACTTGATAGAGCAACCTTCAGCCCGCTGCTCGCATTCAAAAGGCGCAGCTCGCGCTGTAAAATAATTACATTTTAAATTATTCAAAACTGAATTATTATACATACAATTTTTAGTTGTATTCGTTATAGATTATAAAAGAAAATATAATTACCCCGCGCCCTTTCGAAAAAGAGCCGGCATGCCATACAGACCCAAGGGCCGTATTTGTCCGACACGCGGGCAGTCTTCGCGGAACAGATTTGGCAATGCTGTAAAAAAAAAACATTGTATTAATAATTAAAAATTCAATAAAACATACGACTTACGTAGCAAGAGTATGCTCGCTAACAGCGTTAAGCGGAGTTAGCGAGGTCTTACTGTACTAAGATACAGTTTAGTTACATATTTTTATACAGCCGCAGAGTTAATTGTTTTATAAATCGTCAATGACAATAGAAATAAAATACTTAATTTGGTATAAAGAATATAATAAGCTGTTAACACACGTTCTTTTATTTTAGTTAAAGCTGTCTTAGGATTCAAATGGGAATTACTATGTCGCGTAATATTTTTTTCTTTGACTTTGACTAACTTACGTTTGGTCTTCTGTTTGCCGCCGGAACATCGCGCTGTAAACAGAATTGACACACAAAACATTAATATAGCGTTTCGATTTAGTGGGGGAAAACAAGAATGTTAGCAAATTAAAAATAAAAAAACAGTCAAGTGCGAGTCGAACTAGCGAGAAGAGGATTCTGTATAGTGCCGTTTTCCGTGAGAACTTTAAGACCGGAATTAGACGAAAATTGGTTGAAAGCGTATAGTCTTACTTGATATAAATCGTTGGTTATTAAAAAAAAGGTCTATTACAGATAATAAAATATTTACACTAGACGTTAAAACGGATTGCATTTCCGGTTTTTCATTTGTTTTTCTAGAAATTAAGTCATCTGTCCCGTTTAGTTGGCGTAGACATCGATTTGGTTTCTTTTTTGTTCTGATTCGTGCTGAGTACATGTAATTGTTTATATCGATCTATGTAGTGTTTTCTTTCATTTTCGTACGAAACTTGTCAAGTTTCTAAATCATATTTATCTACAACACTATTTCTACTACTGGACGACAGATTTTAAAAATCTCTAGAAAATACTGATTCCGATTCATTTTCTTTAATTTTTTCTTTATAAACGTTATAGTTGTAACTTATTTTTCTTAAGAAACCGCGAAATACTGAAACAGCGTTAAGCGAGGCCTTACTGTACCTAATTATTATGTATAATAACTTACGTCCGCCTGGGGCCGTGGAGGCGCCGGGGCTACACCCGATCCTCCGGCAACCGCAGATTCCTCATTCTGTAAACAGAATCGAGATAGAAAATATTAAAATACGGTTTCAATTTTGTAAAAAATAAGGTCTATTTTGATCTATATGGATCCACTGTTTGTCGCGCAAAATGATGTAATGTTTTCTTTCATTTTCGTACGAAACTTGTAAAGTTTCATAATTATCTACAACACTATTTCTACTACTGGACGACAGATTTTAAAAATCTCTAGAAAATACTGATTCCGATTCATTTTCTTTAATTTTTTCTTTATAAACGTTATAGTGGCTTAACTTATTTTTCTTAAGAAACCGCGAAATACTGAAACAGCGTTAAGCGAGGCCTTACTGTACCTAATTATTATGTATAATAACTTACGTCCGCCTGGGGCCGTGGAGGCGCCGGGGCTACACCCGATCCTCCGGCAACCGCAGGTTCCTCATTCTATAAACAGAATCGAGATAGAAAATATTAAAATACGGTTTCAATTTTGTGAAAAATAAGGTCTATTTCGATCTATATCGATTCACTGTTTGTCGCGCAAAATGATGTAGTGTTTTCTTTCATTTTCGTACGAAACTTGTAAAGTTTCATAATTATCTACAACACTATTTCTACTACTGGACGACAGATTTTAAAAATCTCATTTTCTTTAACTTTTTCCTTATAAACGTTATAGTGGCTTAACTTATTTTTCTTAAGAATCCGCGAAATACTGAAACAGCGTTAAGCGAGGCCTTACTGTACCTAATTATTATGTATAAAAACTTACGTCCGCCTGGGGCCGTGGAGGCGCCCGGGCTACGCCCGATCCTCCGGCAACCGCAGGTTCCTCATTCTGTAAACAGAATCGAGATAGAAGATATTAAAATACGGTTCCAATTTTGTGAAAAATAAGGTCTATTTCGATCTATATTGATTCACTGTTTGTCGCGCAAAATGATGTAGTGTTTTCTTTCATTTTCGTATGAAACTTGTAAAGTTTCATAATTATCTACAACACTATTTCTACTACTGGACGACAGATTTTAAAAATCTCTAGAAAATAATGATTCCGATTCATTTTCTTTAATTTTTTCTTTATAAACGTTATAGTGGATTAACTTATTTTTCTTAAGAAATCGCGAAATACTGAAATAGCGTTAAGCGAGGTCTTACTGTACCTAATTTTTATATATAATAACTTACGTTTAATCTTCGTTGTAGTTCTAACTGCCGTTTCTGAAAACAGAATTGACACAGAAAATATTAAAATATGTACAGTTTCCATTTTGTGACATTAAAATACTAGATTGGGTCGTTAGCATCTTCCGTAAGCTCAAGTCATTTACTATATACATTTTTCTTATACAAAATCTCGTAACTAAAAACAACCGGGGTGGCCATTTTGGGGGCTGGAATGAATCAGTGACTCACTGACTAACTGACTGATGATCATCAACATTTCTAGGGAGTTTTAAAATGCTGAAATTTTGTATGGGGGCTAGGATTTATATATAAACAACGGAAAAATTAAGAAATCGGAAACTTCCCCCCAACAACCTTTCGTATAGGGGGTACATATTTGTGATCGCGGAACGGGCCAACTAAAGACGTTTGCTCTTCAAACCACAAACACAAAACAGAAATTGGCTAATGATAAAAGTGCTTACCAAGTCAATATTTTCGACCGTTAGGTCTTTAATGTTCTGACACAGCGCCGGCACCACTTGGAGATAAAATTGCTTTCCCCTAAAAGGGATTTTGTTATGTTGTTCCTGTGAAATATAATGAGTTATTAAACATAAAAGTAAAGAAAATAAACAATCAACGTTAACGTGTGTCCCTGCCAACCGCTATCTTGTGTCTCTATTTGATCCCGTCTACATATCAATAGCTGTTACCAGTTACACAAGCTATAAGAAAAATGCATCATTATTGCAACACGCCTCTTTAAATTTATAATACAACTAGCCGCCCAGTCCGGCTTCGCCCGGGTGTAAAATACGGTTTCAATTTTGTGAAAAATAAGGTCTATTTCGATCTATATCGATTCACTGTTTGTCGCGCAAAATGATGTAGTGTTATCTTTCATTTTCGTACGAAACTTGTAAAGTTTCATAATTATCTACAACACTATTTCTACTACTGGACGACAGATTTTAAAAATCTCATTTTCTTTAACTTTTTCCTTATAAACGTTATAGTGGCTTAACTTATTTTTCTTAAGAATCCGCGAAATACTGAAACAGAGTTAAGCGAGGCCTTACTGTACCTAATTATTATGTATAATAACTCACGTTTGTCTGGGGCCGTGGGGGCGCCCGGGCTACGCCCGATCCTCCGTCAACCGCAGGTTCCTCATTCTGTAAACAGAATCGAGATAGAAAATATTAAAATACGGTTTCAATTTTGTGAAAAATAAGGTCTATTTCGATCTAGATATCGATTCACTGTTTGTCGCGCAAAATGATGTAGTGTTTTCTTTAATTTTCGTACGAAACTTGTAAAGTTTCTAAATCATATTTATCTACAACAATATTTCTACTACTGGACGACAGATTTTTAATATCTCTAGAAAATAATGATTCTGTAGCAGCCAGAATAAACTTTTTGTTTTATTTTTATGTCAACATTTTTTATGAAAATTATTTTTTGTACCACTCGTTATATTGAACCAAATTTACTTTTATTTAAAACTTATTATTTATTATGCAATTTCCAAATCAATATTATATAATTTACTTTTGACTGCATTCTTTCAAATAAAAATTTAGTCAGTAAGATTCTACATTTTCGCCTGCGAACACAATAAAAAAACGTTCTGAAATAAAGTTGCTTCTTTTGCTATTTTGTTGTTCATTATTGATAATACCGAACCAACGGTACAGTGGTGACCCCGACGATGAACACAGAAAACGCAGATCCGATTTTCACGACACAAACGCCGATTACTACAGGACAAGGTGCAACCGAGTTACATCAAGCTGCCGGTGTTACGTCGTTGTTACGCATACCGCCTTTCTGGAAAGCCGATCCAGAACTATGGTTTTGTCAGGCTGAGGCAGTCTTCGCTACTAGTAAAGTTTACTCCAGCAAGATCAAGTTTCAAACTATGGTAGCAAACCTCGAATACGACATCTTACGGCAAGTAACCGACCTTGTCAAAAATCCTCCAGAAAATCCTTACGAGGCATTAAGAGATCGCCTTACCAATGCATTTGCTGAATCAGAAACACGTCGAATAAAGCGCCTATTGGAAGAGAGAAAATTAGATGACGATGAGAGGCCCTCTCATTTCCTAAATGACTTAAGACGATTGGCCGGAAACACTTTTCCAGCAGACCTACTACGCTCAATATGGCTTCGAGGACTACCGGATCGGATGCAGGCCACCCTAGCAGTCTCAGCAGAAACAGATTTCGACAAGATAGCTGATATTGCCGATCGCATAGCTGATGTATATGAACCTACAATTAATCAGATTTCATACGATTCTCGTGGAGTCCAACAAACCGCACAACTACAGGATGCCATCCAAGCACTCACCCTTCAGATAGGCGAACTTAAGAACAGACTATCCCGCCGTGACAATGCTGGAAGCCGTTCACGAAATACTTCTCGCAGTCGATCGCAAGACAAGGACAACCGCTACTGTTTCTATCATCAGCGTTTCCGTGATAAAGCCCGCAAATGTCGAGATCCATGCGACTGGAAATCAGACAAATTGAAACAGGGAAACTAATAGCAGCGACAGGCAAGGCGGATTCCGTCGCTGGCATTCAACACCGCCGACTTTTTGTGTTGGACAAAACAACGCACGACAGATACTTGATAGACACTGGTGCTTCAATTTCTGTTTATCCGGCACGACGACGACAGCGTAAACTGGAATCGAAATTTACACTATATGCAGCTAATGGCACACCCATCAAAACATTTGGCGAAATCAACAAAACACTAAACATCAGCTTAAGACGTGCTCTTACGTGGAATTTCGTGGTCGCAGATGTTAGCCATCCCATTATTGGCGCAGATTTCCTTTTTCATCACAACATTATGGTGGATCTCAAAGGACGCCAGCTTGTCGATGGTAAAACAGGCCTTACCACTCGAGGCACACTCACTAAAGCAAACACTCCGACAGTCCATGCAGTTCCTCAAGGCGAATGGTACTATGAGATTTTAAGGAATTATCCCAACATCACTCGCCCATCAGCCGTTCTTAAAGAACCCAAACATCCAGTGAAGCATTTCATTGAGACTCGAGGCCCACCAGTGACCGCAAAGGCACGAAGACTACCTCCCGATCGATACAATGCTGCAAGAACAGAATTTCTCAGGATGACAGAAGAAGGTATCTGCAGACCGTCGAAGAGTCCCTGGGCCAGCCCACTTCATATTGTAACGAAAAAAGATGGCACCTTACGGCCATGCGGAGACTATAGACGATTGAATGCTCAGACAACTCCAGATCGCTATAGCGTTCCCAACATTCAAGATCTCAACACAAATCTTCACGGTAAGACAGTGTTCAGTAATATAGATCTGAATCGAGCTTACTTCCAGATTCCGGTAGCTGAAGAAGACATTCCAAAAACAGCCATAATAACGCCGTTCGGACTGTTTGAATTCTCAGTCATGACATTTGGACTTCGGAATGCAGCTCAAACATTTCAAAGGTTTATGGACGCAATTCTTGCTCTACCGTTCGTTTTTGTCTACCTAGACGACATCCTCGTAGCTTCAGAAACTGAAGAAGAACACAAAGCTCATCTAGAAGAGGTTTTCCGCAGACTAAACGAACACGGTCTTACTATAAATCAAGATAAATGCACATTTTGCAAATCAGAAGTCGAGTTCCTGGGTTTTCTTATAACTGCACAAGGAGTTTCTCCGCTGCCATCCAAAGCCGACACCATTGCTTCTTTTCCCCGACCAGCCAACAAAGGACAACTTCGCCGTTTCCTCGGTATGCTAAACTTTTACCGGAAGTGTCTACCTCAGGCAGCTGAAGTTCAATGTATCCTACACAGTCTCGTCGGAACATGCAAAAAGAACGACACAAATCCTGTCGACTGGACACCAGCAGCTGAAGAAGCTTTCACGCGTTGCCAACGAGCCATCAAGGAAGCGGTAATGCTAGCACATCCTTCCACAGACTCGGAGCTTACATTAGCGTGCGACGCATCTAGCACAGCGATAGGAGCAGTACTGCAACAAAAGGAAGGATCAACGTGGAGACCACTAGGATTTTTTTCAAAAGCCCTTACGAAAACACAGCAAAAATACTCAACTTACGATCGAGAACTTATCGCCATTCATCGTGCTATCCGACATTTCCAAACATGGATAGAAGGACGTAAGTTTAGCATCCTTACCGATCATAAACCATTATTACACGCTTTCTACCAGAAACAACAGACGGCGACTCCTATGCGAATTCGATTGGTTAACTTCATAAGTCAATTTACTACTGACATACGTCACGTTTCCGGTGCAGACAATCAAGTCGCTGACACTCTTTCGAGGATGGAAGAGATCCGCACTCCTGACGACATAGCGAAAATTGTGGACGAGCAGGAAGTCGATTCTTCTATTACTGAATTATTGAAGAACTCCAGTCTTCAACTCAAGTGGATAGAAATACCTCACGTTCACAAACCACTTCTTTGTGAAACAACCACATCCAAGCTTAGACCATACATTCCGTCGCAACTAAGGCAGGAGATCTTCAAGAAAATTCACGGTTTGAGCCATCCAGGTGTACGCGGCACTCGACGCCTTATTGCACAACGCTACTTTTGGCCTAACATGAACACGGATTTGGCTAAATGGTCTCGTTCTTGCTTAGCCTGTCAAAGATCTAAGGTTCACCGACACACGATTACGCCTCCAGGAAATTTCTCTCTCGCTGGAAGATTTGAACATGTCCATATTGACATTATTGGTCCTCTACCGCAATCTGAAGGGATGCGTTATTGTCTTACTATGACCGATAGATATTCTAGATGGCCCGAAGCAGTCCCGATTGACGAAATTTCTGCCACAAAAGTGGTTTCTGTGATATATTCAACATGGATTTGTCGTTTCGGAGTTCCAGGACGAATAACGACAGACCAGGGACGCCAATTCGAAAGCGATCTTTTCAAACGTCTCATGCAGATTTTGGGAACTCGCCGTTGTCGAACCACAGCGTATCATCCTCAATCAAATGGTTGCATCGAGAGATGGCATCGTACCTTAAAAACAGCACTCACAACTCAGCTCATTCGAACAAGCACTTGGACAGCGTTGTTACCCACCGTACTTCTCGGCTTGAGAGCAGCCATTCGAGACGATAACGGATCCAGCACAGCGGAGATGACCTACGGACAGCCTTTACGCCTGCCTGGAGAGCTATTAGAAACTACTACTCGTCCTGACGACAGCAATGAGTTCCTGGAGAAACTACGCCAACATATGAGAACACTCCGACCAGCTCCGCACCGTTCAAGCTCAGCTCAGATCTTCATACCTAAGGATATGAAGACATGCAGTCACGTCTTCCTTCGGGACGATATGGTACGGAAACCGTTAACTCCTCCATACACTGGACCGCATCTCGTGCTCGAAAGGAAAGAAAAAACTTTTCGAATCCAGCTACACAACGGACCGAAGACAGTGAGCATCGACAGACTCAAACCAGCTTACATTCTTTGCGACAATTCCTCCACAACAGCGCCGACGAAACCTTTTCCGGTCACGACACCAAGCCCAACCACTTCATCAAAACCCAGCATGTCAACAGATAATAACTCCGACACAGAAGCTCAACAGCAACCTTCGGATATCAAAAGTCGATATGGACGCAGTATCCGCCAGCCTGTTCGCTTCCGCGACGAAGTCATTAGGGGGAAGTGATGTAGCAGCCAGAATAAACTTTTTGTTTTATTTTTATGTCAACATTTTTTATGAAAATTATTTTTTGTACCACTCGTTATATTGAACCAAATTTACTTTTATTTAAAACTTATTATTTATTATGCAATTTCCAAATCAATATTATATAATTTACTTTTGACTGCATTCTTTCAAATAAAAATTTAGTCAGTAAGATTCTACATTTTCGCCTGCGAACACAATAAAAAAACGTTCTGAAATAAAGTTGCTTCTTTTGCTATTTTGTTGTTCATTATTGATAATACCGAACCAACGGTACAATTCTAATTCATTTTCTTTAATTTTTTTCTTTATAAACGTTATAGTGGTTTAACTTATTTTTCTTAAGAAACCGCGAAATACTGAAACAGCGTTAAGCGAGGCCTTACTGTACCTAATTATTATGTATAATGTATTGGATAATCTGTCTGTTACTTTTGATATGTAAAAATATTTCTTGGGAAAAATAGACAAATGATTGTAGTGTATACGTTCTTAATCCATTTTATTTGCCGACGTTTCGACTAATATTTAGTCTTTTTCAAGGCACTGAAATTAATAAATTTATTTTATAAATACATTCGTTATTAACCTAAAATTAACTACGTACCTAAATGTTAATTTACACACTAGAGTCAATTTATTACAACACAACATATATATATATTTGACATGCAAATTTAATAAGTATATTTCTGGGGTAAGTGGGTAAAAAGTCATATGTTCACTTTGGAAGATTTTACAGGAGAGCACTTTTTAATTTTTAAGGCATATATTACTTTTTTTTAAACTGTGGGATATTTGTATATGTGATATGGGTAAATATTATACTGGTTAACATTAAAAAAATTAAAATTAACTACGATTAAAATGATTTTTGTGGATAATAATTAATTATGACTTTATGCTCAATTTTCTTTGGGCGAGTAAAATGTTATAACTTGACTTATGTAGTTTTACCTGTGTTAAAAATTTAAATTAGAATGTAATATCTCCACATATTATCATTTGAACCATAATTTAATTTACTTATTACGTTTTGCACAAGCTAATTTATTACATGTTAAATTTCATACATTGACAAAAACAAACTAATGAAATATTATTATCAAGTTTTTCACATAAACAACTTAGCAGATTTTAATTAATAATCATTAATTCAATAAACGAAAATTTCAATAATAAATTGTTATTGATTTCATTATCGAAAAATATATTAAAAGAAAATCACTTCAAATGGTTCAAAAATTGCTAACAAATTATTAACGATTATGATTTTAAAAAAGCTTAGATCTCATCCTGGAGTTCCATTTCGGTGTCAGATTGCAAGTCTGGATCAGTATTACATACATCTTGTTTAGAAAATAACTTCTGGTAAAAATCTTGGTAAATGCTATCAATATATGGTAGAAGATCAATTAAATCACTTTTTCTTTCGTTGCTTATAGCTATTGGTTGATCTGAAATTACTTTCAAGGCATCGTCTAACACCATTTTTCGAGTTTTTCTAGCTATATTAAGAGACATGAAGTCTGCGGATGAATCCAAAGTTTTCTTGTAATTAATCATGCCAAACTCTTTTGTGTAACGGAGCCACTGAACATCGGGCCAACCAAATTTTTCGTTTCGAATATTAATTTTCCGATTCTGAAATACACTTTTAAATAAATAGTTAAAAGCAAAGAAATCTTGTTGTTTCATAACAACAACTTCAAAGGGGTTCTTTTTTCTTGTATCCCGTACCAACTGGTACCAATCGTTTGGAACAGAAATTATCATGTTAGTATTTTTCTTTTTTTTCTCGATAGCGTCATGGTCACTATCACACTCCATATGTGTGTGTCCGGATATCAAAAACTTGTGTTCAATACATTGAATTGTAGGATGAATACTCATAACATATGAAAACATAACTGCCACAAAAGAATTTTTGTTTTGACCATAGCACGTATCGGAATAGAAAGTCACGTGATCTATTTCTACAGGTACATTTTCCATAAGATGTTTATAGAGACATGAGGCAATTTCATTGCCGCCTCGAGCTGCCTCAACCTCATGCCACATATAGCAGTAAGGTTTTTTGGTCACGGTGTCGTGCACGGTCAGATTAAATGTCCACAGCTGACGTTTATAAAAAGCTACACAATTCTTTAAGTATGGTGTTGGCAAACATTGTTGCAAATCAAAGCAGTAAACGCGTGTTTTTTTACCAGTTCTCAATAGAACTATATCGTTTTGCTTTGATTTGTATGCGTCATCAGCATTTTTTTGATGAAAAATTAAATCCTTATCAATATCAGATCTGTTTTGTGGTTCAGTTGCCTTCAGTTGCATATTGAATTTGTCACATTTATTGCACGTGTCGGTTTGAGGATGTTTAAATTTAAGATCTAGCTTATGAAATTCTCTTGCGTAGATTCTTTTTGAAACTGGTTGGGACTCTTTTTTAGAATACAGGTCATACATAATAGATAAATTAAGCCCGATCGGTAAATATTTCTTGCTTGTGTCCTTTCGAGAGTAGTGACTCTCATAAGCAGGAAATGATTTTAAGTGATCAATGACCTTTTGAATCACATCTGCAGAATGCTTATTTGGCGGAGAATGCTTTCCGCGACAGTCATCAAAACCTGTAGGTAACGTTTTTCAGCGAATATTTTGTACACAGTTATAAACAAAACGTTCACCTTCATTGAAAATGTTTAAAAAACATTTCTTGCACACACGGATTGGTTCGTGATCGTCGAATTTAATTAAATATTGATGAGAAAATAGCCTGTTTTTCGTTCGCTCTAAATTAGAATCCTTCACTTTGGCAGTTTTTTTTTTCTTTACAAGAAACTAAGCTAGATATAAACGCTCTTCTTTTATTGTAAGATCCTAAGGCCCAATACTCCGTAAAAATGTCTTCTCTTTTCCCAGTTGGTATTTTTTCGTTACATTTTTGTCTGCAGTTCTCTAGTGGCTTTAATTTTCGACCAAGTATTTTCTTACCCTTTGCTGTCGTGTACTCTAGCCCCTTGTTTCTGTTTTCTTTTCTCTCTTTTCTAGCACGTCTTGTACTCAGTTTCTGAGAAACGACATTAGAAGGTTGTATTATCATTTCGTCATCAATAGACCTGTCTCCATTTTCACTGCTACTGCTGTCGTTATGTTGAGTCAGAAATATTTTTCCACCAAGGATCGGCAATGCTGTCATCTGAATCCTCAAAAAAATCGACATTATCATTTAATCCTGATGTAGAAGGCTGTTCTTCTAATATTTCATTCGTTAATGTGTCTTCACTTATAATCATTTGTTGCTGTTCCGTTTCATTGTTAAGATTATTATCTTTACAGATCTCAACTGTTTCTTCTTTGTTTTCATGTTCCATCACATAATTATTAGTTTGGACATTTAGACTAAAGGTGTTATCATAATCTAAGTCGTCGCGAACTATATTTAGAATTAAACGTGCACGATGCGACATATTTTTCACTTGAGTAAAGCACCAAATCAGTTAAAGTTTATAGGAAGGCGCTAACAATAATTATTACTATCCACTTTAAGACGTATAACTATACTATTTTAGTAACTACTTATTTAACTTTATATAAATTATTCAAAATAACTCACTGAAATATAATAACACTCACTGAAATATTGTATTGTACTGGAAAATATTGACACCCTTGTTTATTGTTACTATCGGTCTAATAATGTGCCGTAAATAGAGTACAAAGCATGAAATAGAAAGCACAAGTCTTAAGTTTTTAAAAAACTCGGGTCGCAGTGCCTTAACCCTGCCGACAATAGTGTATTTGCTTACATTTGTCGTGTGGCATGTTTGAAAAATATAAAATTTGGTAAATGTAAAGAAATTATTGATAGATATTCTAACAACTCAATGAAATCAGTGATATCATAATATGATAGGTATATGTAATTATTGGATTATATTTTTTAAATTAGCAAGACTCACCTTAGTTGTTTTTTGTTTATATATTATACATATTTGATACTACTCGACACGGCTTTTCAAAATTGTTTTTAAAGAATTTCTTATTACAAGATCTCAATAATTCGCTTGTTTGTTGGAATTTATAATTAATTGTTTTATTACTCACTCACTCACTCTGTTTGTTCGCCCGAATTTATAATTAATTGCTTTATTACTCACTCACTCACTCCGTTCGTTCGCTCGAATTTATAATTATTTGTTTCATTACTCACTTACTCCGTTCGTTCGCTCGAATTTATTATTAATTGTTTTATTTCTCGCTCACTTCGTTCGTTCGCTCGAATTTATAATTAACTGTTTTACTACTCACTCACTCCGTTCGTTCGCCGGAATTTATAATTAATTGCTTTATTACTCACTCACTCACTCCGCTCGTGCGTTCGAATTTATAATTATTTGTTTCATTACTCACTCACTCATTCCGTTCGTTCGCTCGAATTTATAATTATTTGTTTCATTACTCACTCACTCACTCAGTTCGTTCGTTCAAATTTATAATTATTTGTTTCATTACTCACTTACTCCGTTCGTTCGCTCGAATTTATTAATAATTGTTTTATTTCTCGCTCACTTCGTTCGTTCGCTCGAATTTATAATTAACTGTTTTATTACTCACTCACTCCGTTCGTTCGCCCGAATTTATAATTAATTGTTTTATTACTCACTCACTCACTCCGTTCGTTCACTCGAATTTATAATTATTTGTTTCAATACTCACTCACTCACTGAGTTCGTTCGTTCGAATTTATAATTATTTGTTTCATTACTCACTCACTCACTCCGTTCGTTCGTTCGAGTTTATAATTATTTGTTTCATTACTCACTCACTCACTCCGTTCGTTAGCTCGAATTTATAATTATTTCTTTCATTACTCACTCACTCACTCCGTTCGTTCGTTCAAATTTATAATTATTTGTTTCATTACTCACTCACTCACTCCGTTCGTTCGCTCGAATTTATAATTATTTGTTTCATTACTCACTCACTCACTCCGTTCGTTCGATCGAATTTATAATTAATTGTTTTATTACTCACGCACTGACTTCGTTCGTTCGCTCGAATTTATAATTACTTTTTTTAATACTCGCTCACTCACTCCGTTCGTTCGCTCGAATTTATAATTAATTGTTTTATTACTCACTCACTCACACTGTTCATTCGCTCGAAATTATAATTAATTGTTTTATTACTCACTCATTCACTCCGTTCATACGCTCGATTTTATAATTAATTGCTTTAATACTCACTCGTTCACTCCGTTCGTTCGCCCGAATTTATAATTAATTGTTTTATTACTAACTTATTCACTCCGTTCGTTCGTCCGAATTTATAATTAATTTTTTTATTACTCGCTCACTCACTCCGCTCGTTCGCCCGAATTTATAATTAATTGCTTTATTACTCACTCACTCACTCCGGTCGTCCGCGCGATTTTATTATTAATTGTTTTATTACCTCACTCACTCACTCCGTTCGTTCACTTGAATTTATTATTAATTGTTTTATTCCTCTCACTCACTCCGTTCATTCGCTCGAATTTATAATAAATTGTTTTATTACTCACTCACTCACTCCGTTTGTTTGCTCGAAATTATTTTTGTTTCAGTCTTAAACAGATCTCGATAAAATATATATAAAATACACATACTACAAAATATTATAATTTATAAAATTCTTTCAAAAGAAATAGTCCCATGGAATAAGCTGCGAAAAATTAAAGCTAAACCCATCAAATTTGTGTTCATTATTATTATTATTATTGAAACTAAGTCTATAAGCACTGCTTTTATTTGAATCCCAGGATATCTTGATTCGTATTTTAAAAACCTATTAATTCAAAGTACATAATAATATCCAAATAGGAGAAAAATTTATAAACTTTTGATTTTTAACAAAAAACTAAAAAGTTTAGATATAAGGGATTTTAAAGTTAAATCGGTAGTAGTAACTGTGTTTAAAAATATTTCCGCAAATTACCTAGGTACCAAGTTATAATCTCATTTTAAAGTATTTTTGACGTTACAATCAATTTTCAAACCACTACTTAACATAATATCTGTAAAATATTCTACTTTTGTACATTTTAATCTAAAAATATCTGCAGGCCATCCCTGGAACTTCCCGCCGTTTCCGTTCTTTTGAGATGTGGATTATCCCTACGGTGTTTGTTACAAGTTATTTTAAAAAATTCCAGTCAACTGGGCGACAGGATCATTCCAAATTCATAAATATTGACATTTGAAATATTATAATAAATAAAATAAAACTCGTTACCGCGCGTAGTTACGCGAGTAACGGCTAATAACAAATATAATATTTGGTATTTGTTCCAATGGTTACATAATAGGTTTAACGTAAAAATTAATCAAAGCATGTTTGTCAGCTACCTAATTAATTTCTTTTTAACAGATCTTCGAACAAAAGAACATCTGATTTTTTTTTATTTTTAAAATATTTCCGAAATTATAAAACTTAAGAAAAAGTTTTTCTACGAAACTTTCTTGGAAAAATGTATAGAATATTAAACCGTTATAAAAACTTTTTTATCAATTTTTTTTCCGACGATAGCTCTCGAACGAATGAGCCGATTTTGATGTGGTTTGCGGCGATCGACATTGTTTCATGAGGAATAGAGCTGATTAGATTTTGGGGTTAATCGGTACAGAAGTTTCGAAGATATTGCAAAATATTACAAAAAACTGTTTCCCAAAAAGTTTCATTTTTGACATTTCTCAGAATCTACGTGACCGAATCAGTTCAAATTTCCAGAAAATCTTTGTTCAGCAAGATCCTTTCAGATGCCGAAATCCGCATTTCGATCGGTTCACCCGTTCAAAAGTTATGAGAGGTTTACACACACACACACACATATACATGCAGATATCATTGTGGAAATGTTCAAAATAGCTTCCTAGGACCTCATTTCGTCGAGATCTGACGAAAACTCAAATTTCGAAAATCGAGGTGAAACCAATAACGTCCCAATTTTTGAAAGTTTTCAATTTTCGTAGCGGGAAGTTAAAAATCTATACTTTATATGTTTTATTCGAAACAAACACCCATTGCTCTAATAGAATTTTATGACGTAATTGAATATTATCGCTATTGGAAACTTTGGACGAATCAGTTGATTGTTTTTTTTTATACAGATTTTTTAGTCTTTGTTTGCACAATCAGCCTTCAAAATTGTATTGAAGGGTTAATTAAACATTTTCGTATAGACTATAATAATTAATCAAACGTTACTAGATTCCTACTTATATATTTCAATATCCTTCAATTTCAAAAATCTTTGACATGGATTCTCCTAAACTAGCGTTTAATGTAAAATTGTGACAACTAAGCCATAATTAAGGGATTATAAGGATTTAAATAAAATAAAATACATTTTATCTTGAATATATATATATGGTTTAATGAAAAAAAAATGTTAATTTTGTTCATGAAATTATGATGAAGACTGTGGAACATAAAACCATTATAGCATTTACACACATCAAAAACAGTTTTCTATGATTAGAAATTGATTATTTACATTAAAAATTTTGATTTTATGAACTATGAAAACGAGATTGTTAAAAAATTCGAAATATTAGTTAATTTTTTACTGTTAAAGATATGTACTTTCGGAAAACCACAGCAAAACCTCGAGTTATAATGGCAGCTTCAAAAATTGAAACTTGGCAATTGAAAACTTGTTAAATACAAAAGTTTTGTACAGTTACGAACTCAATATAATTGAAACGTTTCTTTATCTAGCTAAATTTTTGAATATTCTAATTTGGTTTTTGATGGTACTATATCAGTAACTAAATTTAAGGATTTAAACGACATTATTTTTAAAATTTTAAACATTGATATTTATTTACCTATCCAACTAAATTTGTTGTTACGAATTATAAAATTACACTGAAAAAACTATACTGAGTCCGCGACTGTACACTCTTCCATCGTGTTAATGAAAAACACCTTAACTGACAGTTTTCAAAATCAATTTTTTGGGCTTTATAATTGAAGAATTTCTTCTTTATTCATATAGTATAAAAATCTTGATTTAAAAAAAAATCAAACACCTTAACTGACAATTTTCAAAATCAATTTTTTGGGCTTTATAATTGAAGAATTTCTTCTTTATTCATATAGTATAAAAATCTTGATTTAAAAAAAAATCAAACACCTTAACTGACAATTTTCAAAATCAATTTTTTGGGTTATAATTGAAGAATTTCTTCTTTATTCATATAGTATAAAAATCTTGAGTTAAAAAAAATGTCAATTAAGGTGTTTTTCTTTAATACGGTGTATCCCAGACATGACTCCCCGGGTCTGTATTTCAAATTTTGAAGATAACTCTATCAAACATAATAGATTTATAAACGGTATGAAATTCTCTACAAGATGACGATGTATTTGTGTAAGCCAGACACGATATTCAACTTTTTTTTCTTAAATAACATTTTTTCGGCTACTCTGATAGAGTACTTTATTCTGCTTCAACCATATAATTAAACACTAGTGTTACAATTTCCGAGAAAACGCAGTTAAACTTTACGTACATTACAATACATACACGTATAATTGATGTTACAGTAAGGCCTCGATAATCCGGACTAATTAAAACCGCTGTGATCCGGATTATTAAAAAATTCGGATTACTGAAGCAGCCCAGTTTTTTTATTGTAAAGGTAAACATTTATTATAAAATAACTAGACAATAGTACGTAAACAAAAAATTATGCAAAATAGAAGTATATTTATTAAATTTTATATTATTGTTTGCTTAACCCTTTTCTGCTAGCTCTAAAATTATCATTTCCATAGATTTCGGTATAGAAGTTTTGCTTTGGCAGATAAGATTTCGTAGGGAATTGGAACATGCCTTGATCGTTGTGTACAAAACCATTTCTGGATATTCGGCTTTTCGTAATTCCTTTCGGGCGCCGGGACCGGAATAAAAGAAGGAACACATATATAGTAAAAATCCAAAATAGTCATTAAGATATACCATATCTTTTGATTTTGCTTTTGTTTTTTTTTTATATCGGAAATTGATATTCCTATCCTGTATTCATTTGCCAAAACTTTTCCACTTTCACCACGGGCTATGTCGGATTTTTGTTTTATTGACAACGTAGTGTGTTTTCTTCTAGAAGCTATTTTAACATATAGTACGTGTATAAAATTATTTTATATACTTATGTAGAACATAAAATAACGTACCTATATACAATTAATACTCAATCAAAACAACGTCACACATATAATTCCTGCTTATAGGAATCCTCAGATATGTATCAGATCCGACCGAATACATGGCGGGGAATCTCTCACTATCGCTATAGTATCGAATGCTATTAATTTGAATGAAATAGACGTTTAAAAACACAAATCCGAATTACCAAGTACTGTCAAATCCGGATTATAAAGTACACAATGTAATTGAAATGCTTAGCCGAATTATCAAAGAATCCGGTTTACTAAATGTCCGAATTATCGAGGCCTTACTGTAATATCAAGTCTGAAAATGCATTATACTGTATATAAAGTAAACTGAGTCTATTTCAATACTGTTATAATGCAAAAGAGAATAAAAAGATCTAATCAAATAGCTAAAAAAACATCTACGGTGAACAAAAAGTAGATTGCTCCTTTTCTGGTGTATACAAAGTGCAGAATTTCATCTCACTAATTACGAATATATAGAATTTGATTAGATTACCATTAAACAAATCGACAACAGACCTGGGAACTCATGTCTAGAACACCGGCATTAACCAAAATATTTACATAGTTAAGAAAGTAACATGAACCCTAATATATAATATAATCCTAATATACAGCTCTTACATGTCATTTGAAATCTGAAATAAATGTTTGCCCTTTCTTCGCGAATCTTTGAAATGTTGGAACTCTATTCGGCATATTTTATCGAATCTTCTATAACCTAAAACATTTTTAAAATCTGTGCAGTATCAAAGTTTAGTAAAAACATTGCTTTACATAATCTTTAAGATTGCTATTTTTTAATGCAGCATTTTTCAAACGTGAAGAAATATGTATTCTTAGGAATTTTACTAGGTATGAATAAAACATTTGATTTGGCTATTTTTGTTTTTAAAAGTAAATATTATTCAGTTTTATAAAAAAACTAGTCTCGAAATGATGAACGCCAAAATTTGAGAAATGCTGATTTAATGCAAGCATACAGACTGTGATCATTACAATATAAATAAGCGACAAAAGTTTGATTAATAAATTTATACAAATAAGACAACTTGAAGGTGTAATAACACGTAAGTATCTTGTAATGGGAAAAATAATTTAGACGTCATGTGAAATGCTTTTTTATTATTTCATTGCATATATTTGAAATACATACAAATTAGGTAGGTAGGTACTTAGAAATTAAGGTGTCAAGGCGTTTTTAAATTGAAAAAATTGGAAGCATAAACCAATTTGCGTTTTGTATCTATCTTTATTATATAGCACAATGCAGGGTAATATTTAATACAGTTAAAATAACTAAATTTTTTAAAAAGAGCAAGAATATATTAAACAAGAGAAAACTTTACTACCTAAAAAAGGGCTTAAGGTATTGCTTATTTAGGAAGTGCGTTGTTTATATATTTAATATTTTCTAATCTTTTTAAAATCATTTTTCAAATCTTAAAATCTCTAACGTTAATATTTCGACTCATTTAATTGTCAACTAAAACGATCAACCTTAAATATCTCCAGAATTGTTTGAGGCAATTCTTATACGATAGACAACAAATTTCATGGCACTAAGGAGGTTCCCCGGTAATATGGGAATGCGAATGATCTTGTCACTCACACCTAGCCCCGCTTCGAAAGTTTAAATGGCAGCCTATATTTCTAACATATTTTGAAATTGTCTTCCAAAAATGTAAAATTTGGTTATCATTTAAAATTCTGAAACTGAATCGGGTGCAAATGACATTTAATCCGGGATGAGTAATCTTATCGAGTAATTCCTTCTATAGTGAAATGTTGCGTTTACTGTGTACAGGTATTTTATCTTAAGGGATTAGCAAAATATTTAGGGTGGACCATTTTGATTGGGACCCAATATTGTGATATACTAAATGTAGGTGACAACATGTGTGTAATGTACTCGTAATTGTGTCTATGAATGATTAACTTAGAATATATTATAAAGGGATAACATTACCATTAAGGTCCTGAAGATAAAATACATTTTTTTGGAGCTTATTTCTTGATCCTCAACCAAACCTTCCTTCACCATTACCATAATATTGTATCTTCAATTCTAATCCGTAGTCATTCCAGGATCTCGCCGAAAGTGATCTCAAATATATATTATATTTACTCGGCAAAATAAAAACTTTCTTAAAGACAAAGTTTGATTTAAAAAATGAAAACAATTGTTCAACAGATATGCAAATTAATAAGATTGATTTAAGAGATAAAAGTAATTTTAAAAAGTTCCGTTTAAAAACTACTAGGTATGTTATGTGAAATTTTGTTAGTGGAAACGTTCTTAATTTTATTGCGTGATTTTACGAGATACCCTGATAATATGTACAAAAATAATTTAGATAATGATCTTAATGAAATAGAGTAACTTAGACGATTCATGATAAATTTGATTGGTAAGCAAATAAAACAGGGACAGTTACAATTAAAAAAAAAAATGACTGCATTTTTAGTAACACAGATGAAATGTCTTTTTTCTTGCAAAAAATAAATCTTTCCAAACGAGGTGTACTTACGCACATTATATTCATAATTTTCATCTCCAGAATCGTTTTACTAATTTAAAAAATAATGCCATGACTTCATTATTTAAAACTTTTTATTAAGAAGTAATTACCAATTACGTATTATAAGAAAAGTGGATAAAAAAACATAGACTGTATAATTACTGACGGTAAAAGATATATTGTCAAGAAATTTAATAAGTTAAATTTGAAAACGAGGATATCGCACCGAAGATATAAGTAATATTATCATGAAATTCGCAAGAAAGGATTGCCAGGCCCTTATCGTAATACACTTATAATTAAACTTATAGCTAAACTTAAAAAATACTATTATATGAAACCAAAAATAGAGTAAGTTTTGTATATATCTGGACTTGAATGGCATGCATCTACAGTAAAATGATTAGGACGCTTAAGAATTATTATCAAAGTAATATTGATAATCATAAAGAAAGGGCAGCAGAGTCATTAAAAGTAAGACGTGATTAAAAATTAAAAAAAAAAGAAATTATATCTTGAACAACAAAGAATTGTCAGATTTGCACAATAAGATAACGATATTACTTACATACTAATAGAAGGTACGTTTTTCTAAGGAAACTAATCTAATTTAATTACATATATTACATCGAACGTTCGTAAATACTTTAAGTTTTCATAAAACGCAATACAATAAACTTGTGAATATTAAGACGAAGAATCAAAATTTGTATGTTATAAGGCAGATTGACGATACTTAACTATTACAGATATACGTACACCTTGATAGAATATAAAATATATCAAAATATGTTTAATACTGTGGATAAAATTTTAAAATGTTTAATATCAACCAAACAAACTGCAAATATAAAGTAAATTTACTGTAAAAAGATTATTCCGAACTGAACAAGTGTCAAACATATTATGTAAGTCCCGAGTCTAAACAATGAAATCACAATAATGACAAACAATGTATTAGAAAAACTAACTGTTTTGTATCTTTTTTATACACATTTTGATATATTGTTAGCACAACAGATGTTAGTCCCATAAATTATTGATAATGAATAGTCAATTTCTTTATTGTAGATTTTTAACAAATGAATACCGCCTGACTTTTCTATAGTGTAAAAAAAGCTGTGTAAGAGGGTGGTGTATCGTGTAAGTTTTACTTTAACTGACTAAAAACAAAATGTACTAAAATGTTAAATTGTGAAAGAAGTATTAAAAGTGCAGTTATGTGTAGTTATGAAGAAATCGGTCATTAGCTACTAATAATTTTTAATCTGTGAAAATTCAATATTATATATACGCTCAAAAGAATTTTGTTATATTCAGACGAATTTTTATTCCTTTCGTATATTATTTAAAATTATATTTTTTTTCAAGTGTCTTCATTTCTTTGCAAGTGTTAGCCACAGCAATTTCTCGCACCTCTTAAGTAATTCATAATGGTTTTGATGACAGATTTGAAATTTGAAACAATTTTTTACAAATATTAAAAAACTGCCGGGTTCCAATTTTGACATTTTTACGTTTTAGTGAAAGTCTATAATAAAGAAATCAACTGTATTACTTGTATTGAAAAATACCACAATCAAAGATATTTCAAATTCAGTACAACTAATCAATTTAACTAATTATGTCTGTAATACACGGTTGTTACACTTAAGGTTTAGCTTCACAAAAATTCGGAGCAAACGAGCTATTCAAGACAAAAAACATCTAACGAAGAATTGAGGACAAAATTCCTTTCGGAATCTGAAACAACAATTATTTGTAAAGTCAATTGCCAAACCACACGAAATCTCAACGAACTTTTGATTTGCCAAAGTCTTCGGAATAAACACGAACTACTGATATTGAAAAAAATTGAAAAATATTTACAACGGGCCAATTTAGCCTAATTACATAAGAACTGATGACTTTAATACAGAAATAAAATAATTTTTTTAAAAAGTTTAGAAAATGCGTAGTTCATATCCGTGTTCGAACAGAAAATCTGCTTCTCATTCACTTCTAAACAAGAAGGCTGAACTGTCTAAAAACAAGATAATTTAAAAATACGTAGATACAGTAGAACCTCGATGAGTTAAAAAACTCTGTAAGTTAAAAATTTTTTGAATTCCCTTCCCCTGAAAGCATAAAACCTCCATTACTTAAATCACAAAACCTCGGTAACTTAAACAAATATTCTAAACATCGCCCTCGATAACTTAAAATAATATTTTGGTGACCTCCACAAGTTAAAATATTATCAGTGAGTCATCATGAGTAAGTATCCAAACAAAAGGTTTTGTCAAGACTTAATTAATTTTCACATTAGTCTGCCACTAAATCGCTTTACTGAATTCTTTGTTTAAATAATTGATTGTTTAAATAAATAAATAAATGATTCTAAATGAATAGATAGAAATGTATGTAACCTCTATTGAACTAAATATATCCTCTATATCCACAAACCTCGGTAAGATAAAAATTTTACTCTGACAACCTCTCTAACTTCAACTCTCGATAAGTAAAAAACTCGATAACTTAAATTTTTTAACGCTTCCCTTAGATTTTAACTTCCCGAGGTTCTACTGTTAGTCCAGCAGCCACCGCCTGTTTTTTAAGTGATTAATAACAGGCTGAATCTTCGTGAGTTCATTCGGTTCGACGAGACGCCCAAGTTTTTCCTCTGTCCAAATTCTCAAAGAGGTATGTTATGAACTGCGCAGATGTAAAACATGTCGATTTGGTAGGGTGTCGAAATTGTCTGACTAACAGTAAATTTTTCATTGAAATTTTAAGATAATATAATAAGTTTTTTATTTAATCACGGGAAATTGGACAATTATTATAAGCGTAGGACTAGGAAAACCTACCACTACATTTGTAGGACTTTGTGGCCATTCAATTATACTAATATTTAGTAAGCTGCATACAAAAAATCAGCTGGTTATTAATAATTTTTATGGCCTCGTTATTTCGACATATTCGGCGTGGAGGACGCTCCAACTCAAAACATCGATTTTGTAAGCCAATGGTTTTTCCGAGTTTATTATCATATTATCTTAAAATTTCAATGAAAAATTTACTGTTAGTCAGACAATTTCGACACCCTACCAAATCGACATGTTTTACATCTGCGCAGTTCATTACATACCTCTTTGAGAATTTGGACAGAGGAAAAACTTGGACGTCTCGTCGAACCGAACGAACTCACGAAGATTCAGCCTGTTATTAATCACTTAAAAAAACAGGCGATGGCTGCTGGACTATGTAGTTTATTTGAAAAAGAACAGCTTCTTAAATTGCTGTTGAGAATTTAAATGACAATTATTTCTGTAATAATGACAAAATATTTACAATAGAGGTGAATGTCAACTTAGCCTATTTACAGAAAATTTGATAAGTTTAGTACAGAAACAAAATATTTTTCTTTTTTTATAAATTTTGAAAACACGTAATTCATATCCGTGTTCGAACAGAAAATCTGCTTCTCATTCACTTCTGACCAAGAATAACAGAACTGTCTAAACACAAGATAATTTGAAAATACGTAGATAGTTTATTTGAAAAATAACAGCTTCATAAATTGCTGTTGAGAATTTAAATGACAATTATTTCTGTAATAATGACAAAATATTTACAATAGAGGTGAATGTCAACTTAGCCTATTTACAGAAAATTTGATAAGTTTAGTACAGAAACAAAATATTTTTCTTTTTTTATAAATTTTGAAAACACGTAATTCATATCCGTGTTCGAACAGAAAATCTGCTTCTCATTCACTTCTGACCAAGAAGAACAGAACTGTATAAACACAAGATAATTTGAAAATACGTAGATAGTTTATTTGAAAAATAACAGCTTCTTAAATTGCTGTTGAGAATTTAAATGACAATTATTTCTGTAATAATGACAAAATATTTACAATAGAGGTGAATGTCAATGACAATATAATTTTTTTTTAATAATCACAGGAAGACGTATAAATTTTTGTATTTGAATATTTCCTTATTGATTAATGGCACATAAATATGTTTGTTATAAATATAACTTACATGTGAAATTTAACTCTTAACAACGCGGAAGAAAAATAATCATTTTTTATGTATGATGGCTGGAGGATGACACTTAAAATATTGTGTACTTTTAAAAATTATAACTACTAGAAAAAATAACTGTCAATTTTTTTAAAGGATATTTGTTGTATCGAGAAATTATGATTGATCTATATTTTTGAGAGTAAACATTAAAAGTGTTTTATAATTCGCAGTTTTTGAATTAAATTAATACTTCTACAAAATTTTTACAAATGTTAAGTGGGGATTTTCAAAATTGAGATATCTCCTAAATAAGCAATACCTTAAACCCTTAGTTAGGGGATATAACAATTTCAAAATTAAAACAATTGAAATGCTATGTATTGACAAAAAAAGTAGTTTTATTTTACCTTTTCCTTTAAATTGCATCCTATGAATTCTTACCCCCTTGGATAATTTTCAGTTCTGGGAGGAGGAAATTGATTGCCGTATTTTTTTTCATCTGCCGCGTTCAGGTGCAGGGCAACGTAGATCAATTTTATTTTTTCAAATAGGGACCCTATTTTTTTCTTGCAGGTTCCGATTCCTCGTCAAAAAATAAACAACTTCTTTACCAAATTTTTTTTGTAACGGCGAATCGTTAAAAATTATGGGATGCATAACATCGCATTTGGACGCGTTGAGTCGATTTCTCTCAGGCATCTTGATTCTGTGATGAGGGAAAATCGACTCGACGCGTCCAAATGCTATGTCACGCATCCCATAAATTTTTAACGATTCGCCGTTACAAAAAAAAATTGGTAAAAAAGTTGTTTATTTTTTAACGAGGAATCGGAACCTGCAGGAGAAAAATTGGGTCTCTATTAAAAAAATAAAGTTGATGTGTTGTCCTGCACCTGAACGCGGAAGGTGAAAAAAAAATATACGGCGATCAATTTCTCCCTTTCAGAACTGAAGATCATCCAATGGGGGTAAGAATTCAAAGGATGCAATTTGAAAGAATAAGAAAGGTGTTCGATTTTTCAAAAACCTACCCTGTATAAAATAAAAAACGAAGATGAAATAGGTAGTTTGAAGCGGTATATGAGAAAAAACCTCTACGTTGTTTTTGTGAGGGATTTCGATAACTATAACTGCATCTAATGAGTAAAACAAAGTATAAGACTGATAGACAGACAAACATTCAGACAGACGGATGGACGGACATGGGCTATGGCGATACTTAAAAAAAACACAACAAAAATGCATGAAGTAGAGGTAGGCAATATTCAAATATTAAGTTACAGTATATTAAAATGTTCAGTTTGTGTGCTTATTTAAAATTAAAATATACATATCTTTACACAAACGTGGCCATACACTCCGTCCTACAACAGTATCGTTAGTTTCAAGCCATACTCCATTGCGTTTTATAAACGATGTGTAATGACCGCTGTTAGTCGTATTCCCGTGATGAAATACAGCAGCTGACGCTTTATATTCGTCGTTTCCAATCCTAAATGTACTTTCTCTTAAATTTTTAAGCCGTAATGGCTTCTTTACTATACGGTCGCCAAGAATTTCGTAACATTTAAATTGGACTATTAATGCACTATTTGTATTTACGACTCTGTTCTTTTCCCGTCTAAGGCCTATGGTATTACAATAGTTACAATTGGCTTCAGTTAAATTTTGCCACTGATCAAATGTAGCTGAATAAAGACGTTGAAGAGTGTAACTAGATTCTTCATTTATGACAGGTATGCGCAATACGTTTGAATGTTCTGTTTGAACAGTTTCAAAACTAACAATTCCGTTTAACATTGGAACAACGGATATAATGTCTGACAGGAATTCTTCAGCATCCTGCTGTTCGTTCAAAGAATATTTTGTTTGCTGCAATTGGGCGTCTATAAAAGTTCTTATATTGAATGTACTCAAAGTGGATGAATTAGCTAATTGATAATTACGTGCTAATTCATTTAATGGAGTTGTAATTGCTACCTGTTGTATACAACGAAGCGTATGTTCATTATTAAATAAACACTGACAAACCGCATTAGCATAACAGGACACACCGTCAACATTCAGAAATCCCACCGAAACATCTTTTGAAATGATTTGTTGAGTTGGTGGAACGGTATCCGTCTCAACTTCGACTTCGTTATTTGATTGATTAATGACATCGCTTCGTATTTCTGTGACAGTGTTTGAAATGTCGTTAACAATTTGATTTGAATTTATGTCTGCAGTCGAAATAAAATTGTTCATACCGAGAACACATAATATAGCTTTGTGATAGCTAAAGTAAGATTCATAATAGTTACACTGTACTTTATTAGAATTACTGAAGCACAAATCGATTTGCGTGTCTAAATTAGTTGACGTTGCGTTATTTGACACTTTTAATTGTAGTTGTGCATCTGTTATGCATTTGTAAAGGATGCTGTTTGGATTAGTTTTATAATCAATATTGAAATCTCCAAATAATAAAACTTTGGTGTTTTCAGTATCTTGACAAACTATTGCAAACATCTCTTGAACATATTTTAATATACTTGTAACTGCCGTCTTTGGCGATTTGTACATGATGCAAAATCGATAGTCATTATATTTTAACGCGAGCATGTTGCAAGAAATGTTATTCGAGTGAACATTCCATTCGTACAAAACGCTGACTTGGGAAGATATATCAGCGCAGCTAAATGCTACAATACCATAAGGACGTCTCGTTTCACTTGGACAGTCGGCTCTAAAAATTTCGACAAAATTTGGAATATCATATTTATCTGACTTTACAGTCCAAGTTTCTACCAAAAATATAAATTTAGCAGACAAATAACATTTATCAGATATTAAATCTTCAAAGTGTGCATTTAATGATTGGATATTATGAAAAATTATTGAACAATATTCTTTGTCGACATCCTGTAAATATGTTAGTGTAAATTTAACTGGCTTATCTTTCAATATGTGTTTTATTGCGATTTGTACTTTATCTGTCGGCAATGGTGCTAGGGGTGCTTTAAATAAGCCTTGAATATATAAGCCGTTAAAATTTGTCGCTCGACTGCAAGCTACATACAGTTCGGTTCTTCTCAGTGGCTTTTCAACGTTAACGACGACATTATCGTAAGTTCCTCCCTGACTCTTATAGATAGTGATGGCTTCTGCGCAAACAAGAGGAAATTGTTTTCGCCTTACAGAAGCCGCTGAGTGACATTTCCGTTTAGTATCCAAATTCTTAACTACTTTGTTAATAGGTGTTAAATTTAGTGGAATGTTATGTCGCTCAGCATATTTAAAGTGTTCATTGCGAGCCTTCTTTCCTACGATAGTGTCCTCGAACATTAACCACACCCGGAGCACATCTAATTCCAAAATTTCTAAATGCTTCAAGACTCCAATAGCACCATTTACCAGCCCGTCTTCTACGTTAATGTTATTCGTTATCATATAATGAATATCGATGCTCAACAACAGAGATTCCGGCAGACCATATGTCATATTTACTGGTAATTTAGAAACAATACTTTGTAATTTTATTTTGGCTTCGTTCGAAATATTCCCGGAAATTTTATCGATTGCTGTAACTTCAGCAGTATTTAATTTAGAAAGAACTCTATGATTGTAATTATTAACATCAGCATTGCTTCTAAATAACCGTATGCATGAATTTGGAATTGCTAAATTAGAGGAATGAATTTGACGTTGTTTGAATAATTCAATTTCTTGAACTGTCGACTGTCCAAGTGCTAAATTATTCAAACAACTTGCAAAGACAGCATCATCTCTCTGTCTCATGATATCAGTCAGTCTATATGCACTAAACATTTCCCACAACGGATTACCCATCAATGAACTATACGGATTAGTACGGTCGGATTCAAAGATATATCGGTCTCCAACTGGTGATAATTGATTGAAATCGCCGAAAGCAATAATACTTTTGCCCGCGAATGGTCTATCGGCTTTAAAGATTTGACGTAGTCGTACGTCTATACACGATAACATTTTTGCACCGACCATACTAATTTCGTCGATAATTATGAGCTGTAATTCGCTAAGTTTCGAATAGATAGTGTTGCAGACGCTACACGACAAATCTGGCATTTCACCAGCTGACTGATTCAGTGGCAATACAAATGCAGAATGCAAAGTCATTCCTCTAATCGAAAAGGCAGCCTTTCCTGTCGGTGCCACCAACAAAATCCTTATTCGCTCAGGACTAGTTCCTGGCGTACTGTTAAAAAATCTTGTAAGGGTTTGTTGTATGGCTTCTATTAATCGACTCTTACCGACACCCGCACCTCCTAGGACACACTCATATATAGGTACACGATTTGTTTTGACTGAATTTAGCACATGCAGCATATACTTCCGCTGTTTATCATTTAGTGTCCGGACTAAAGTATTATATCTATCGCTGGATATTACGTGGGGTACAGGAAATGTAATCGGACTTTTGTCCTCTCCCCATACGTGATCTCCAGCATTTGTATATCCAATATCTGTACCTATATCTCCTTCATCGGTGCGGTCGTTTAAAATTTCAAATTCACTAGGTCTGTCTTGATCTGATACATGTTCAGTATCATTTTGATCATCTCTGAAATCGACTACTGCTTGATTGATGATATTTTCAATATCTTCATCATTCAAAGTAAATACATATTTTTTCCTGTTTTCTAATATACTAACTATGTTTTCCGTATACGTTCTTTTTTTATTTACAGAAAGCAAATCAACTTTTTCATCTCTCCAAGGATGAAATAGCATCAGTTGCTCTCTGTAAAAATCATCCTCGTCTAATTCTAATTTAAAGTTGACGTATCTGATTACACGAGCTTTCCGACGTCTCGTTACAAAGCCATCGTTATTTTTTAAAATTAATTCTACACTGTGTAGTTCATCTGAGAAGTTAGAGCTTACTTGACTACTAGATACGTTCTGAATTAGTCTTCTATTTGATTTAGATTTGGATGAATACGTATACAGGGCTGCAAAATCAGCCAAACATGTTTCATTCAGTCCGTCGGGCCTGTTTGTGTAGTGATCTAAAAGATTACTACAAAACACGTCCTCCGAATCTGACGACATATTTTGTAAGATTTGTTTTGCTTTAACTACCAGCACCCGTTTTTCAGGAAGACCTGTGTTTATAAATATACAGCTGCGACTACACATTGACAGTGGCATAGCTAAGAGATAATAGACTGCTTCTTGGGCCGAAAATTCACTCGCATTTAAAAATTTATTAGCCAAATGCTTTAATTTATCTTTAATACTGAAGTTACCTTTATTAACTTCCTCAATAGCATCGTACATTACTTTCGAGACGCCTCTCATAGATTTATTGATATAATTTAGAACGTATTTAACGCACGAGTAGACGTCTGTAATGAACTGAAAGTCCATATTTGCACGATGCAATAAAAGCATGTCGTGATTATAACAATTGATTCTAATATCACTGACATTCCGTTTTAGAAAAACTGAAGGTCTTCCTAATGATTTCCGTATCGTTTTGATGTATGTATCGTTATCTAAATTTAAGCGCGTTAAAAATTCATCAAAACTCAGCCAATTTTCAGGTTCTTTGTACAATTTTTGAAGCATGTCTTTTGTTTTTACATAATTCTCATCTTCGCCTTTATCATTGTCTAATGGTTCCAGAATACACGTTTCTTTCATGGGAAAAAATGGAATACCAAATCTACAAATTGTACCGGATCTGGTTTTTTTCTTACATGTTCGCGAATGTCTGTGCTTCTGAATTTCTATAAGATCTAATGGAATGTCAGTTACTTCAGAAGCACACGAAATAAACAAATTTATAAATTGCTCGCACCTAGCTACGCTAGTCTCATCATCACTGACATATGATGGTGCGTCTTTAAGCCAAAGTGAACTGTGAACATGAGGAGAACCGCGATGCTGGAACTCGATTCTTTTATAATAATCGACTACAGGGTGTTCTCTGAAAATGCCGTCTTTCACTGTTAATAATTTAAAGAACTGTCTCAGTCTATATTCAAAATACCGGGCACAAATATCGGATCAGTTCTTATTAAACGACATTTTTCGTTGCAGACGATTCGCTCTAACTGTCAAACACATTCTGCTATGCGCTAAACGGGCATATGATCGCTGAAGGCGAACGGCTTGACTACGCCGAAGTCTTTGTCTATGAACTATAAGTTTACGTTGATCTGTTAATCTCTTTTTAGTGTATTTGCCATATGGCAACATACACTATTGGCGTCGGTCGGATGGCGGGACCTAGGGGTCGGACCAAAATTTCTCGACGTTTCATAACCTCCTAAACACTTTGGCACCATTTTTAAAAATGTTTATATATATATGTATATATATATATATATATTTATATATATATATATATATATATATATATATATATGTGTACGCGCGATAACTTTCGAAAGAGTTAATTGATTTCAACGAAATTTGGGCCACGTGTTGAAATCCACCACCGCAAGAAGCCTATTTAAAATGGGCCTAATCGGGCTATTTTAAGGGTAGTTTTTAGGGGTTGAAAACTGTTTTTGGGCCCCAAAATACCGAAAAAATTCTCCGAATCGTTTCAAAATTGAAATTTAACTCTTTGGTAGTGATTAAAAAGTGTCCCCACAATTTTAATAAAATCGGCCCGACAGGACCGGATTTACAAATTTTATGAAAACACTAGTTTGCAGATAGTGACTTATTTATTGAAGGGTGTATTTAATTCGGTGTAGACGTTAGATTGATAATAATATTACTATTAAGAAAGAAATGTTACTTTAAGGGGTGTATTAAGGGGTTAAATTTTTTATTTTGCCCAAAAACAAACTTAATTTCACATAATAAAAGTATAAAACCACACGGCCCTATACAAGCAAATACACTATATTGTCGGCAGGGTTTTGGCACTGCGACCCGGGTTTTTTTTGACATAATTTTAATCGATCTGAGTGTACTCTACGATTAACTGGGTTAGTCAGTCGAATTTTTTGACAATGTTTGTTTATTGTATTATGTTTTAACTTACAACTTAAATTTGACAAACGTTTAATCTGACAATTCTTTTGTCGTATGTTATGGGTCAGTTTAGTATCTAAATTTGACAAACATTTAATCTGGCAATTCTTTTGTCGTATGTTATGGGCCAGTTTAGTATCTAAATTTGACAAACGTTTAATCTGGCAATTCTTTTGTCGTATGTTATGGGCCAGTTTAGTATCTAAATTTGACAAACGTTTCATCTGGCAATTTTTTTGTCGTATATTATGAGCCTGTCTAGTCTCTAAGTTTTCTAAACGAATCTCCTGACAACTCTTTTCTCGAACGTTATGAATTTGTCTAGATTCTAAGTTTTCTAAACGGACAGACTGACAAACTTTTAATCGTTCGTTATGAATTAATCTATTTTCTGGACAGCTCAATCTTTTTTGTTGACTTACTTTTAACGCTTGCCTGTGTACAGATCTATTTTCTGGGTTGCTTAACTTAATAAACTGACATTCTTTTGATCTCTGTACGTGAATTATATTAATTTTCGGGTCACTTAACCGTTTGATTTGATATAACTTCAGGCGTTCATTGTGAGCGGCTCTATTTTCTTTAATGCCCAACCGTTTGATTTGACTGAGTTTCAGCCGTTTATTGTGGAAGGCTCTACTTTTGGATTCACGCAACCTTTTGGCCTGGCATTGTTTTAAGCAAATTTTATGAATTTTATAAATTTTCCGGGTTAGATAAGCGGATTTTTTGGCAAATTTTATTTTTTTCTTTCATAATAATGACTTTTTCCTCAATTTCGCGAATACGTTGAATGCGTATTTTTGATTCTTTTCGTAATTTTTCAGTACTTTTTTTCTTAGTAGGAGGCATTATAAAAATGTTATACGTACATAAATTAAATTAAAATGTTTAATCAATTAATTATTATTTTATATGCGAATATATATTTGAAAATCACTTTGCTGTAACAAAAATTTTTAATTGTAATTGTTATTACTCATTTTGTTAGATTATTAACAAAGCGGCAATTACAATTTTACTACGTCAAAAAAAAATATGTTTATAGTGACAATGTAACAATAGACTTATTGTAAAAATCCCATGGTGCCTAAATGTTAGTGGGCGAGTTTGAAATAAAAAAGTCACTTTTAGTACGTTTTCTAGCAGTTTATTTACATTAATTTGTTGCCATAAGATGTTGAGATAATTAATGTCGATTTGTGTTAATCAAAAAACTTGACATGCGTTCCACCACCCAAAGCAAGTTCCTAACAAATTACACAAAATACCTATTCACTTCCGTAATCAAGTACAAAAACAAAACCAAAGTTAAACGATATCTAATATCCTCCTTTATACAAATTAAGAAAAAAAATGGGTTTGGTTATTGACCGTGGAATCTGCTACTTGCTTTTTCTTTTATATTTTAAATATTGTTATTTAGGTACCTATAGACTATAGAGTAAGTATATTAAAAAAAAAATAAAAACAATGTTTAATTCGAAGAATTGGCGGTTACATTACAACTAACTTAACGGTTCAGCTTCATCCGGGCTTTTACTTAGGAAATAAAATAATTAACATTTTTTTTAATATCAATTTTCTGTATTTCTTATATAATATGGTACAACCTAAACTAATTTGCCTCAAAAATCGATTTGCTTTATACAATATTGTAAAATTAAAAGTCATTCCCGCCTCGGGAATTTAGCTAAGCATGAGGTGACTAATATGATCTGAAAACGATTCAGATATAAACAAAAGCTACAATGAATAAATCAACCCCAGGACCCAGAACAAAATCCATACATCTCTTAAAGTCGGCAACAGTCGTGTTGAAAACGAATTTAATTAGGATACGAAGTAATATCGGCTTTAACTGAAGAATTTTCCACGTAAATGATATGGCGTTATGAATGAATCTAAATAGCTCTCGGGCGAAGCTGCACTGAATAGCTCAAATTGACCTAGTCTAAACCTCCTGAAAAAATAAACTATCAAATGATAATAAAGACGGCACTGAAATTATTTCAGTAATTTCCGCCATTCGCAGATTCGTGCATATAAAGTTTTTTGATCAATACTAATCGACCTCTCCTTTAAGACTATTCATATACTTTAGGACATAATTAGCAAAATATTCCGCTATGATTTTAAACTCGCTCGCTAGATAACATCGGGTTTTTTTTCTTAATGTTGTATGTCTGTTTATTATTACGTTTTCTATACAAACACATTTTTTTCAGTCCGTTGAGTTGGTAAATTTGCGGTCGCGTGTTGAACTATGGTGTAATTTTCATTTATAATTTATATTATTCCCACTGAACCGCATCGCATATTTTTAGATAAATACACAAGTAGGGCACATTTAACTACACCTACGTTCGTACGTTGAATTCAATACCTTTCATTTAACGATTCGTGAGATATAAATACATTAGTCGCAGAAATTAAAGGATATTGAAAAAAATCCAAATTTTTCGGTTATTTTTAACAGGCTGTAACTTGAAGGAAAATTGTCGTACAGGAAATAAAAAAAAAAGAAAATTGTAGCTTAAAGTGTCTAGTTTTCGAATCTGGACTTTAAATTTTTTTTAGCGTAAGCAATTTTTGAGTTATCGTACAAAAACCAACGAAGAAATTTTTTTTCAAATTTTTATCGTGATTAACAAGGTCTACGGGCTTTGGAAATTTTTTTTTAGTGATTTCACTATGAAACTTTTTTAGAAAATTTAATTAGCTTTAATTTGACCTTCTTGAAAGCTCTATACAATGATTTGGCGCTGAGTTATCACCAATCAAAGTAAAAAAGTCTTTTTTGACATTGATAATTAATTACCCAGGACATAATGACCGTACAGAAAATTAAAGTAGGGTTTTGTAAACTGCAAAAATATTGCCTACAAGAAGAAATTAATAGCTTTCGAAGAAAAATTTTTTTTCGAAGTGAAAATGTTGAATGAAAAAAAGCTAAAAAATAGCACGTTTAAGGATATTTGGATAACTTGGTATAAACTTTGCTTATAATGGATAAACGAAGGATATCGCCAATACGTTTTCAACCTCAAAGTAACTCAAAGGTACCCTGAAAGTTTCAAAGCGCTGCGATTTTTTTTCTTAGTGATCAGAAGGTTTCAATTTTTCATTTTTGCCAAAAATCAACATAACGTGCAATTTTTTATTCACTTTCTCAACTTCAAAATGTTTTTTTTTGCTATAATCCTTATTTCCTCAACCAAAAACTTTGATTGTTGTAAAAAGTTGGAAAAAAATTGAGGAAATAAGGATTACTGCTGAAAAAACATTATGAACTTGAGAAAATGAAAAAATGAATAAAAAATAAAAAATTGGAATTTACGTTAATTTTTGGGAAAAACCAAAAAAAATCAAATCTTCCGATCACTAAGAAAAAAAATCGCAACTCTTTGAAACTTTTAGGGTACCTTTGGGACACTTTGAGGTTGAAAACGTATAGACGATATCCTTGGTTTATCCATTATATGCAATGTTTATACCAAATAATCCAAATATCCTTAAGCATGCTATTTTTTACCTTTTTTTCATTCAACATTTTCACTTCGAAAAAAATTTTTCCTTCAAAAGCCACTTATCCCTTCTTGTAGGGAATATTTTGCAATTTACAAAACCCTACTTTAATTTTCTGTACGATCATTAAGTCCTGGATAATTAATTATCAAAGTCAAACAAGACTTTTACACTTTGATTGGCGATAACTCAGTGCAAAATCATCGTACAGAGGTTTCAAGAAGGTCAAATTAAAGCTAATTAAATTTTCTAAAAAAGTTTCATAGTGAAATCATCAAAAAAAATTTACCAAAGCCCATAAACCGTCTTAAATACGATAAATAATTTGAAAAAATTTTTCTTCGTTGGTTTAAAAACATCGCTTTAAAGTCTAGGTTCAAAAACTAGATACTTTAAGCTACAATTTGCTTTTTTTAATTTCCTGTACGACCATTTTCCTCCAAGCTACAGCCTGTTGAAAATCACCGAAAAAATTGGATTTTTTTTTTAATATCCTTTAATTTCTGCGACTAATGTATTTGTTTTGTTATTTTAAACAAAATTTGCAATTCAACTAGGATCCGTACCACTTGACGCCCGCAACGATCGTGTCTAAGATCACACATTTTGCCGTTCCACTGGTTTATAAACGTTGCAGACGAAAACAGTGGAATGACTTATGGTCGACAAACATAACTGATATTATCATTTATAGGGTCAAAACAAAAAAGAACAGTATGTTCTACAACAAAATAAGGTTACTATTTTTCTAAGAAAAGCTAAATCAATCAAATGTTATGAATGGCATAAGTTTTACATCCTTCACAGACATGCTGAACTGGAATGAGTTCGATGTCTTCTTCAATTTCAATATTGTAAAATGTAACATATTCTATTGTCCATCTCTGTGGCATTAATAAAATGCGACCAAGTGACTGAGTTCATTATCATCGCTCGTTATGTGGAATGATACAGCTGTCGCTGTGAACGTTGGCGGCGCCAAGTGATCCTCCCTATACTCATCCATAAACCAAAGATATTCCCATTTCTCGTTTCTTTTATTTATTTATTTATTTATTTATTCAAATAAGTTTCTACAGGCATAGCCCAATTACAGAAACATAACTTTTTTTCTTTATTATTTATTAAATTTTTTGGTATGTTGACAAATAATGCAACTGAAGAGACCCAATTTTTTTTATTTTAATTATTTCTAATACTATAAATTCAGAAACGAAACTTACAAAGAGAACGCAGGATAACGGAACCGGAACCTCAAGTCGATCCGACGCTAATAACCTTAGTTGTCAAGCGTTTGTATTGTACAATCTCTCTTTCTCTCTCTGTGTGTGTGTCAAATCAATTTCAATCTAAAAGACGTCTAAAATATTAATACAACATAAGGTCGAAAATATATCAACACCGATATGAAAATTTTCACATTTCAAACAAAACAATATAGTTTCTCAAGAATTCAAAATCAAAACAAACAAATACAGAACAAAAATATTTGGTTGGTTCTGTCGTCCAATCGGCGGAAATTTTTTGTAACATCTCACTTTATACAGGACACACGCAGGGACGGATTTAGGTTTTTCGGGGCCTAGGGCTTATCGAAATCCAAGAGGGTTCTATTTGTTTGTTCGATCAAAAATCTTAAAATTAGAGTTTAAAATTAATTTTTTACAACATCAAAAGCTGTCAGTATCCACAAGAAAAATGTCAACATTCACTAAATCAATGTCAAAATTTACCAACAAGATATATCAAAATTCACCCAAAAAATTGTCAACATTCATAAAAAAAAATGTAAAAATTCACCCAAAAATTGTCTAAATACACCCATGGTATTGATAAATAGTGTATTTGCCATATGGCAACATACACTATTGGCGTCGGTCGGATGGCGGGACCAAAATTTCTCGACGTTTCATAACCTCCTAAACACTTTGGCACCATTTTTAAAAATGTTTATATATATATATATATATATATATATATATATATATATATATATATATATATATATATGTGTACGGGCAATAACTTTCGAAAGAGTTAATTGATTTCAACAAAATTTGGCCCACGTATTGAAATCCATCCCTGCCAGAAGCCTATTTAAAATGGGCGTAATCCAGCCATTTTAAGGGTAGTTTTTAGGGATTGAAAAATGTTTTTGGGCCCCAAAATACCGAAAAAATTCTCAGAATCGTTTCAAAATTGACATTTAATCCGTTAGTAGCAATTAAAAAGTGTCCCTAAAATTTTAATAAAATCGGCCCAGCAGGACCGAACTTACACATTTTTTGAAAACACTAATTTGTAGATAGTGACTTATTTATTGAAGGGTGTATTTAATTCGGTGTAGACGTTAGATTGATAATAATATTGCAATTAAGAAAAAAAATGTTATTTTAAGGGGTGTATTAAGGAGTCAAATTTTTAATTTTGCCCAAAAACCAACTTAAGTTCGCAAATACACTATATTGTCGGCAGGGTTTTGGCACTGCGACCCGGGTTTTTATTATTCATTACTATTAACGAACTTTTTATTTACTATACGATACATGCTCATTGTTAATGAGAAAAAAAAATAAATTTTCGAACGTCCTTGACACTGGGAGCCCAACTCTTAAGTCCTATTAGTCTTTATGTAAATCCGCCCCGGTACACACGTTAAAAAGTTTATTTTGCTCATTATAAATCCGATTTTGCAAATTTTGTTATTGGAAACGTTATATGATAATAGCAGCGGAAATAGCATTGTATACCTAGCTATGTAAAGCTTCATAATTCTTTTTTTTTTTGTTGGATTTAAACTACATGATTTCCGAAAATAAAGCAAGTTATGTTGTGATAGATAATTGGATTTAGAAATAAAACGTTATTATTAATATTCTACTAAAATTCTAACACTGAAACCACCATGATTGTAATATTAATTGTTGACCATTTAAACAATTTGGTAATATAAGGGCAATATAAGTAGGTGCCTTTTATACTGGCATGCCTCATATACTTCGTTATAAATATAATGAAATTTTTTTCAAAAACCGTTATTAGTTTCTAGAAGAACATATTTTTGGCGCGAAAAATGTTTCAACCGAAAATTAACATATGCATTATAGTTTTAACTTTTAATATCATACAATATAATGATAATTAATTACAAACTATTTGGAACTTTAATTTTTATGCATGACACAATACATCAAATTTATTTATAATTTTTTACTATTACTCATTTAGTAGCCAGTGTTAAATATCAGTTATCAATTAATACAATTTATTAATATATTGCATTTAAAAACACTTACCAGTGAATACAGGCGACTATAAAATGTTTCCAACTTCCAAAACAGAATACAACACAATTAACAAAACAATAATACTGCAGCTAATATCTTCTGAAGTAATGGCATTCAATAATAGACAGTAATGACCAATGACCAGTGAACTACAATGAATACAGCTACACTGAAAAATAAAAATTAAATTTTCGAACGTCCTTGACACTGAAAGCTCAACTCTTAAATCCTATTAGTCCTTATGTAAATCCGCCCCGGAACACACGTTAAAAAGTTTATTTTGTTCATTATAAATTTGATTTTGCAAATGTTATTGGAAACGTTATATGATAATAGCAGCAAAAATAGCATTGTATATAAAGCTTCATAATTCTTTTTTTTTTTTGTTGGATTTAAACTACATGATTTCCGAAAATAAAGCAAATTATGTTGTGATAGATAATTGGATTTAGAAATAAAACGTTATTAAATGCAGCCATTATTATTAATATTCTACTAAAATTCTAACAATGACACCACCATGATTGTAATATTAATTGTTGACCATTTAAACAATTTGGTAATATAAGGGCAATATAAGTAGGTGCATTTTATACTGGCATGCCTCATATACTTCGTTATAAATATAATGATATTTTTTTCAAAAACCGTTATTAGTTTCTAGAAGAACATATTTTTGGCGCGACAAATGCTTCAACCGAAAATTAACATATGCATTATAGTTTTAACTTTTAATATCATATAATATAATGATAATTAATTACAAACTATTTGGAACTTTTATTTTTATGTATGACACAATATATCAAATTTATTTATAATTTTTTATTATTACTCATTTAGTAGCCAATGTTAATTATCAGTTAATAAAATTTATTAATATATTGTATTTAAAAACACTTACCAGTGAATACAGGCAACTATAAAATGTTTCCAAAACAGAATACAACACAATTAACAAAACAGAGCTAATATCTTCTGAAGTAATGGCGTTCAATAATAGACAGCAATGATCAATGACCAGTGAACTACAATGAATACAGCTACACTGGTCAACACAATATTATAAACAACAGTGTTAAAACTTAGCACTATATTGTAAAAATCAAATATGAGCGCATCTCAAAATTTTTAAGTTCCCCCTAATTTTAAAAAGTTAGGAAGTTATTTTCATCCAGATTTTCGAAAATTGAGTTTTCAACAGATCTCCACGTTCTTTACGATGGTGTCCCGGTGTCTATATGTATAAAATATATGTGTGTGTGCGTGTGTGTGTTAACCTCAGAACTTTTGGACGGCTTGACCGATCGGAACGTGGTTTACAGCATTCAAAAGAGTTTAAGCAAACTTGAGATTTTCTGAAAATTTGAATCGATTCCGTTTAGTAGATTGTGAGAAATCTTAAAAATAAAATTTTCAAATTTTTTTTGTATTAACTATACCGATGAATTCCAAAATCTAATCAGCTTTCGTCCTTTAAAAACAACGTTGAACGCCGTAATCGCACCTTGATCGGTTGATTCGGTCGAGAGATATCGTTGAAAAATATGCAAAAATATGTTTTTTTGAAATAACTTCCAAATTGCTTGTCGGATCAGTTTTTGATGTGGAGTCAACTTTTTGTGCTTATAAAACTGCGTTGAAAGCTGTAAATCGCATCTTAATCGGTTGATTCGTTCGAGAGAAATTGCAATTCAAAACTTAAAAAAAATTTTTTTTTTTTACATAACTTCTGAATTACTCATCAGATCGAGTTTTTAACCAACAATATCATTTTTTGTGCCCAAAAAACTACATCAAACGCTAAATACTGGGTTGAAATTGAACGATTCGTATAAAAAATGTCAATGTTGAAATAATTTTGAGATATTGTTTATTCAGTTCGTAGAACTCTAAAAGACTTTAGGGCATGAGTGCGTAATGGGTCACTTTATATGCGTGTGAAGCATGTAAAGCGACTATTATATGTAAATAATATATTATGAAATAGATACCCGATCCGATTTCGCCTGACTACAAATTGAATATCTTTACTTAATATAAAAAAAAGCATCTGTGTTTGTCTTCTTATGAAATACCGAACGGACTTTTCCGGTTTTTACGATTCGATTGCTCATTTTTTGATGATACGTGCAAAACCTAGTCAATCCAATTTTTTCTTATTTCGAGAATCTTATTTTACTAATCAGTCGCATATAGGGGGTGGGAATGACCTTGCACAACGCTAAAAATTAAAAAATATTCCATTTTTCACCTCCACCTCCTGCGATTCTACCTGTCTACTCCCACTTTTTAACTTTCAGAATGGAGTCACCCAACCCGTCTGTACTCCCGCTGCTGCCCTCCTCATCCTCCGATCGACGGTCCTATAATTTAGAGATTTATCCTAAACATGCCTTGAGAAATAAGTTATAGAATGGCAAAAGCTGTATTGAAATCCCCTTAGTCATTCTCGAGATTTGCAGATTAAAGAGTAATTTTTGGGCGTTGATACGCATATATTTTAAACTAAATTAAATTAACAATATGATTTTAACAGCTTTTTGATATTGAGAATATTAAATTAGCAAATGTATAATAGTTTGAGGAGTCCTGTTTTTATACCTACAAATTGTGATTACTTCTGTTAACTAGCATCAGATGGAAATGATAACCGAAGGTGGCGCGCAGAGAGGATTTTTTTCATACTAGCTAGTCCCTTGTATAAAATTCCATTTTATTGCTAGAAACCGTAAAAAATGGACGTCGTCGATTTATTTTTGGGTGATAGCATTTTCAGGCGCATGTTGGAAAATGTTTTTAAATTGCAAAGATTTAGAAGCGGAAATAATAAAATTTGTGTTGAGTTGTGTGTTGGCGGTCAAACTATTGAAAATTTGATTAGGAGAGTTCGGGCTTCACGTCGTGTCGATTCTTTATGGCATTTTGATTATGAAAACAAAACTGTTGTAATAATGGTTGGGACTAATGATGTTTAAAAAATACACCACTTCATAAATTTTAAAAAAATCTTAAATGGCTCTTACGAGAACTGCGGGCTTTGTGTATTAAAAATGTATTCCTTTGCACTGTGCCACCTATAAAATCTCAAAATGTTGAGCATATCAATACAGTGATTAGGTGTGTTGCATCAGAGCAAGATAGTGTAAATCTTATCGATATTTTCAACCATGTTGCTGTAAAATTCATTAGCAGGTATGTACTTACACATTATTTATTAGCTATTGTTGTTCTTATAAAATATGATATGAATTTTTTTAACTGACAATATTTGTTTTTGCTTATTATTACAACGGAATTTTCATTTCATTATTAGTGTATTTGCCATAGGCAACATACACTATTGGCGTTGGTCGGATGGCGGGACCTAGGGGCCGGACTAAAATTTCTCGACGTTTCATAACCTTCTAAACACTTTGGCACCATTTTTAAAAATGTTTATATATATATGTATATATATATATACCTGGATTTAGGAGCGTTTTTCGAATAGGGAATATTTACCGTGAATTATTCATCAAGGATCTTTTAGATTTTCGTACTGGTGTGGATCTGGATTCTGGAATACAGGAATACATTCCACAGTTTTCTAAAACTGTGTTACAATTCTACTTTACTTCGAACATTCCTGTGCATCGGTTCCGTTTTGAATAAAATTTATTTGGCGATCTATTCCAGACTGTCCTGTCGGACTAAATAAAATTTCAGTTCGGGATTTAGGACCGAGAAAATATTCAAAGAATGTGCATTAAGTTCAGTTAAGCCACCATTCTATATGGTGTCTACCTTTAAGAATTATTACGTGATTTTGCACAATCTCTAACCTGCCAGGGTTATCCCGTAGGATTCAGTTTTAAGTTTTTCCAGGATTTGTTGCATACAGTTTCTTGATTTGGTACTTGCATTCCTTATACGTTACGATCTTACGGTTAATTACCGGATTTATAATTGGATGATTGTTACGTTTATCCCAACCAAGATTAACGTTCCCGTGACGACGCCGACGTCATATACAGGGTGTTCACAAAATTACGTGTTTACTTTTGCTGTGTTTTTGTTTTTTATTTCTTTGTGTCGTTTACGCATATCTCAATCGGGATTTATTCTCGTGACGTCAGAGATCCTATATACAGGGTGTCTACAAAGTTACGTGTTTACTTTTGCTGTGTTTTTGTTTTTTATTTTCTTTGTGTCGTTTTCGCATATCTCAATCAGGATTTATTCCCGTGACGTCAGAGACACTATATACAGGGTGTACGAAAATTTACGGATTAATTATCGCCCTATGAACTGTTTCTATTTATCGCAACCCAATCTTAAGTGTATCTTGACGTTAAGAATTTAAGATACTGGGTGTCCGATAATTCCCGGATCAAGTATTCAGTAAAATATGTGTTTGCGTTCTAGTCAAAAGTTTTTAACGTGTTATTGATATTGTTTCGTTTACCGTGTCTGGTGTCTTGCCCTTCCAGGGTTGTAGTTGAACCAATTGGGTCTAAGCCTCCTAGTCTGGACTATCTAGGTGTGGCTATTTACGATTCGTGTCTTGGCGCCCTGGTAACTCAGTCGGAGAATACGTAAATGTTTTTTTTTATATCAGAACCGATTTTGGTCAGCTACGTGTTTTCGTGTCTCGTTATTGTTAATTTTCCGAGTGGTAGGTGGTAGGATTTTTCAGGCCATTCTACGGTCATTCCCGTTAGGAATATTTTTTGGGAACTCGTTATTTTGAGCTGTTCTTTGTGTCGTGTGGTAGGTGGTGGATTTTTAAGCGCCTTTTAAGGCATTTTGTTAAATATCGTCTATTCGCGTTTCGTACTTGTGTTCGATTATTTTTTATGCAATTATTTTATGAAATTTTTTAAACTAACCCCCGGCCCAGCGCCAGCTGAAGCTAGCCGCGCAACCGATTAAATTCGGATTCAGTTTAAATGGTTCTTCGGTGCTAAAAATGAAAGATATTAACCCTACATCAAGTTTTATTGAACTTCGAATAATTTCGAATAAATTCGAATATCTCCGAATACTTTCGAACAACGCCGAACGACGCCTATAAATTGGCGCCTGCCAACGTGGGGCCTTCTTTTTTTGTTGTTTCGCTTAGTGAGGCCTTTCGTGAGGCCTTTCGTTTTATTTTTCGGCCATTCGTTTTATTTTTCGGCCTTTCGTTTTCTTTTTCGGCCTTCTGTTTTTTGGTTGTTTCGCTCAGTGACGTATCCGTCTTATGAATTGAAGCGGTATTTTTTATTTTGGGGTTATAAATTGACGCATAGCAGTGTGGGTCTGATTTTCTTAAAAATTTTTCGATTGCTCGATTTACCTTTCGATTTCCGATTTTCTAATTCATTAGCTGTTATCGTTCCGACTATTTTGGTTGCAGTTAAGAATTTTTTGCGGCTCTTGTAGAAGTAAAATGGCAACGCTTTCGTGGAATTTGACAATAGGTTCGTTTACCTTACGAAATATTTTTCGCTATAGTCTGCGTATTAATACCGATAATTATGTTTCGATTTTTCGCTTCCTTCAGTATCGAAGAATACTTTTGCAACTTGTTAAGTGATGTTTCATTGGTGAAGTTCGGTGATTGGTAGTTTTCAATTGAAACTCAGAGTTAATAGTTTGTCAAATGATGAAGAAACAGCAAATGGTTTGGCGTTATTTTGAATTAATTAACGAGTCACAGTAGCCCACTATTGAAAGCTTTGAGTCCGTTACAGGGATTTATACTCAATGTCCAATTCATGTAGTGTGCGCTAGGGCTGTGCAAACTTTAGTCCGGTCATTTTTGAAAATTTTTTGAGGCCGTTTTGGGATTTAAACTCAAATTATTTATTTCATAAAATGTTTTTTCGACTATAGTCTAAATGAATTGAACACCTCAGTCAGTCAAGAATTCGTTGGGTAACGTATGGTTCGGCATTGGATATTCTGACTTGGTTTTGGGTCCGCAAGGGATTTTTATCTCAATTCCTCTTTAGATGTTCCCTTGTTTTGAATAGTTCGCTATTCCGAGTTTTTGAGAAAACTGAATTTAAGAAGCCATTCGAAATAATTCAATCCTAGGCTGGATTTAATTCATTTTTCTTTGACAAACAGTTTTTTTTTTCGTTTACCGTTTGGGAATTAGAGATTCCTGTTTCGTGCTACGCCGTGCGATTTACAAATTTTATGAAAACACTAGTTTGCAGATAGTGAATTATTTGCTGAAAGGTGTATATAATTTAGTTTAGAGGTTCGATTGATAATAATATTGCAACTGAGAAAAAAATGTTCTTCTAAGGGGTGTATTAACCCATTAACGCCGAAGAATCGTGTTTTTTTTCTCATTTTCAAGCTAGATTCTTATCATCGAAAAAAAATCATTTGCAAATAAAAAATATGTTCCCTTGTACTTTCGAGTGTCCCCTTTCCGAATCCGGAGTCAAAATTGAGTTTTGTCCATTAGAGAAAAAAATATGGCCGTTTTTAAACAAAAAAAACCGAAAAAATCGAAGACATTTTTTTTTCAATATTTTTTTTCTCATTGAAGACGCGCGAGGACCCCCCCTTTTTCTTCAACCATGAGTGCACAAAATAGTTGTAGTTTAAGAATATATTTTTTTAATTTGTCGACATTGACATTTTCACCCCCAAAATGGCGCTTTTCATCCCTTCAGCAGGAAGACAATTTTCACTCTCGGTGCCCGACAAAAAAAAATATTCAAATCTTAACGAAAATTGGTATCCTGGGGTTTTCAAGGTCGCTGATTACGATTCCGCCCTCAAAATTCGAGTGAGTCCCCTTGCCTCTCACTTTTTGGGGTGCTTGATTCGAGTGAGTCCCCTTGCCTCTCACTGTTTGGGGTGCTTGGTTATAACTCACTCGAATCAAGCACCCCAAAAAGTGAGAGGCAAGGGGACTCACTCGAATCAAGCACCCCAAAAAGTGAGAGGCAAGGGAACTCACTCAAATCAAGCACCCCAAAGGAGAAAGGATTTCTACCACGTCCATGTCGTTTTCTCTGGGTAATGCTAAGAGTAGAATAAGGAATTATAAGTTTATCCGTTGAGTAATGCGGAGTGATGAATTTCTATAAATTTGTCAATTTGTCAATATATAAAGTTGTCAATTCTTCAATAAACGTTAGATAATAACTGGGTGTTAACGGGAAGGTGTCCGCCATATTGCATTCGCCATTTTGAATTTTGAAATGATGATGCCAGATTCGTTATCAAGGACCTCGAAGACCTCCGAGTGCCACATTTCATCCGATTCAAATAAGTTTTTGAATTTGGGTCCGCCATATTGGAACCGCCATTTTGAATTTTCGAATTTTGAGGGCAGATTTGTAATCAGCGACCTCGAAAACCCCCGAGTGCCACATTTCATCCGATTCAAATAAGTTTTTGAATTTGGGTTCGCCATATTGGATCCGCCATTTTGAATTTTCGAATTTTGAGGGCGGAATCGTAATCAGCGACCTTGAAAACCCCAGGATACCAATTTTCGTTAAGATTTGAATATTTTTTTTGTCGGGCACCGAGAGTGAAAATTGTCTTCCTGCTGACGGGATGAAAAGCGCCATTTTGGGGGTGAAAATGTCAATGTCGACAAATTAAAAAAATATATTCTTAAACTACAACTATTTTGTGCACTCATGGTTGAAGAAAAAGGGGGGGTCCTCGCGCGTCTTCAATGGGAAAAAAAATATTGAAAAAAAAAATGTCTTCGATTTTTTCGGTTTTTTTTGTTTAAAAACGGCCATATTTTTTTCTCTAATGGACAAAACTCAATTTTGACTCCGGATTCGGAAAGGGGACACTCGAAAGTACAAGGGAACGTATTTTTTATTTGCAAATGATTTTTTTTCGATGATAAGAATCTAGCTTGAAAATGAGAAAAAAAAACACGATTCTTCGGCGTTAATGGGTTAAGGAGTCAAATTTTTTATTTTGCCCAAAAAACCAACTTAAGTTCGCATAATAAAGCCACACTACCTATATTAGTAAATACACTATATTGTCGGCAGGGTTTTGGCACTGCGACCTGGGTTATTAAAATATTAGTATTTTTGTGTTAGACATTGTGCACTTAGCGAATAATCAAGTTACATATCCGTAAAATATAGTTTAAGATGAGTTACTACCAATCTGTAAAAACTGATAAGTGATATTACCATTCCGCAAGTGGGGAATAGTATTTATTTAGGCCCAAATTTCCTTTCCAAATTTTACATTTTTCCGGTTTAACATCCCCTGAGATCAAAAAACATATTTTTAGAAAAAAAATCTTTTTCTCTGTTTGTTTGAGTACGACAATGGTGAGACTGCTAAGTGGATCAAAACCAAATTTTGTTAAGATATTTGAAATTTAGATATGAAAAGTCCTATTGTTTTTGAGGAAAATCGGCGCATGCGCAGAAGAGATATGAGCTATACAATTTAAATTCTGTTTTATCTGTAATAATGGTACATTTATTTTTCTTCAATTTATATTTATTTATTTTTTAGAGACGGGGTCCACCCAAATTTGCAAGGACTGAAAAAAATAGCCGCTGCCGTACACGATGGCGTGATCTGCTAATAAATTTTACAGCAAAGTCGTTTGAAATATTGATAAGATTTATAGGTAGAGTCAGCGATATGTACATAATATGTTATTTGAATTTGCCAAATTAATTTGAAGTTTTACATTACATTCAAAGACTAAATACAAAGCTTCTAGTAACTAATTTAATATTACTCAAGTGGTTACTATTAACATTATATCCTGCACGCACATAGTCGCTTTTATGTCTTAACAGTAAATAATAATAATTTCTAACATTTTTAGTGCTAGTGCCGTTTGACCTACCCTAAGCGTGATCATAAAGTCTAGAAACATATCGACAAAAGGCAGCATAAGTTAGTTTTTAAGAATCTCTCTAGAAGGCAAAATTAAGCATCGGGGTCTTTTAACTTTCTTCTAGGGGACTTACAGTAGGGGCATTCCACGTGAAGCGGACATAAGAAAAAAATGTGACATCTTGAATTTCGCTCATATTCAGGTTAATTATTGTCCTTGAGGACATGAATGTACACATTCATTTTTTTTCTTGTATGAGACTCGGTTGTGAAGTTATGGACTACGAAAGATTGCACCAACTATGAAGTAGAGATTTTTTGGATAGTGCTGCTGGGATTACTGAGTAAATGAAAAAATATTTTATGTAGTGATTTATAGAGAAAAAATAAATGGTTTTTATATTATGGGACAATAATACGAAAAAAATTTTTTTTTGATAGAAAACCGGAAGTGAACTTTTTAACACAATTTTTTTTTAACTTCGACCATTTTTTTTTATTTTTATTTACTCAAAATGAAGCTAAAACTGTGTAGATGTTACACTAAAACTTTCAAAATGAGATCTGCATTCATTTCTGAGACAGAGAACGTTATGTGCAACAGCGCACGCTGCACTGTACTTAACGCATGCGTAAGCCGGCGAGTTTATGCCCGAACTTAAAAAACACTGGTATTTTAATACTAATACGTTCTCTATCTCAGAAATGAATGCAGATCCCATTTTGAAACTTTTGGTATAACATCTACATAGTTTTAGCTTTATTTTGAGTAAATAAAAGTTTTAAAAAAATAGTCGAAGTTAAAAAAAATTGTGTTAAAACGTTCACTTCCGGTTTTCTATCAAAAAAAAAAAAATTATCTTATTAGTGTTCCATAATATAAAAAACATTTATTTTTTCTCAATAAATCACTACATAAAATATTTTTTCATCTACTCAGTAATCCCAGCAGCACTATCCAAAAAATGTCTACTTCATAGTTAGTGCAATCTTTCGTAATCCATAACTTCACAACCGAGTCTCATACAAGAAAAAAAATGAATGTGTACATTCATGTCCTCAAGGACTATAATTAACCTGAATATGAGCGAAATTCAAGATGTCACTTTTTTTCTTATGTCCGCTTCACGTGGAATGCCCCAGTAGTCAAATGTAATACATAGGCAAATCAGCAGTATTTATTAAGTAAAGTAAAAGTTGAAATTAAACAAAAAAAAACATTCATAGTTACTTTTAACATTGACAAAGGGAGCACTTTAACTTAAAATTTCAAAAAAAAACGCAATTTATATAACAGAATACTTAAAAACATAATTAAAAAATGCTAGGATACGAATAAGCGCATTTCTATATATTTCCAGACTTTATGGCTACCGGTGTATCTTGTACTGATGCAAAATTACCTGATCATGTGTATTCTATTTTGAGAGGTGGTCTGTGCAAATTGAATATATTTTTTTTCTTCTTCAGAGCAAGCAGTTCTATGTAATCCATGGTGTTATTTTTTATTACATCATTCATGATTTCAACCATTATTACAAAAGTTCAAATGTCAGAAAGAATTGATCTACGACGTTCAGCATGAATTCTCCTATGCACAAGGTATGTATATTATTATAAGTGAAAACATATTTTTTATTGTATCATTCTTTAAAAAAAATTATCATTTGTATTAGTTGCTTGAAGCTTAAAACCAAAATATTCAAGTAAAGTAAATAGAGCCCTTATTATTACCTATTTTAAATTAGAAGAAAATATAAAGCTATTTAATCATAGTCTTTAAAATATTGCGTGTTCTCTTAATTTGAGTATTTTAACTTATTACATTTAGCTGTATTTTCTACCTATACGTACCTATTTCATTATTTTATTCAGTTATTGCCATTTCTATGTTTATTATAATTTTTTATGTGTAATACATTTTTTTTTCAGGGTTGAAATCCACTCAAGCTTACAAAATAGCAACAGCTATTTACAATGATGTGACCTGTTGGAAAAGTTATAACTTTTTTAAACATTAATAAGATGTTATTATCTTGTTACTTATAACACCTAAGTATTTGATTTCAAGGTGGTTTGTAAACATTCATTTTTTTATTTCCAAAGCAAGCTAATGGCTAACTTTTCTATACCGTCTTTCATTTGGTACATTAGTACAACAGTCAAAATGCCAAATTAAATTCATCAATGTCGCGTCGATATTGTAGACATTAATTAATGTTGTATCTTAAAAACAGTAAACTTTTTAGTAAAATGAAATTAACGAAATTCTAAAGTTCTGTTCTTGCATTTAAATCAACAAGATGTATTGAAAATTTGAATCTAAAAATCTTTCATAATTAATTGTTTTCAAAAAATTTGATTTCAAACGTAAAGTCTTCAGTTGGCTTAAATTAACTTTCTTACCAAATATAAATTTCTCAAGGTCGATAAATTAAGACTGAAAGAATTTATACAATTCAAGACTGCTTCTAGTAAGAACAGAATAATTATGTCAGTTGACAATACTCGTAAGATCAGCTCTAACTCTTGTCAAAAAAAAAAAATATATATATATATATATATATATATATATATATATATATATATATATGTAGGAGGCCGAGCAATACGACTAGCAACAGACAATAGACGGACGACAGTTGTTGACAAGACGCGACAGAAGACGGACGACGGCTTATTTTATCACGAAAACCTTATAATATATTAATCAGTAAATTCAACATTCGGCTTCGGAAAAACTTTCAGCCTGACAAATTTTATAGCGAACCTCAGAAGCGGGATGGTAAAACCTACAGCAAACCTCAGAAGCTGAATGGTAAAACCTAAAAATTGAAAAATTAATGGTGACATATTATTTTTTCGTGAAAAATAAGTGAACAGCATTGTTAAAGTAGGACAACGAAACAGTGATTAATGTGAGTGAGTGAGAACGAGACGACAGTTCCCAACAAGACGACATCAGTTCCAAGACGCCTGTAGTATTTCACGAAGTAAACGAACCTAGCAACGAAGACGAACAGCAGACGTGCTAAAGAGTGAGATAGGTTCTAAGACGCGACGCGTGAATAAGACGACAAACAAAAGCTGTTACAGTGAAAGCCTTGTGTACGACGCAGAAATACAGTCGAATGAAAAGAGAACGTTAAATACGCATGTCAACGTGTTAACAAAAGACAGATATAGACATTATTTAAACGTCAGTGTCAAAAGTTTAAAATAAACAATCAAAATGCAAAGTGATAATGAACAAATTATGGAAGTGCCGCAAAATATAAATGTAGGTACACCAGTTGCATCGTCTACGATTAAAGATAATTATGACAATTTACAGTGGGAAAAAGATTTGTTACGCCGAGAACGCGAACTTCTTGATCGCGAACGTCAGATGTTACTTCGAACAAATAATTCAGCAGAGTTTAACATGACGCAAAGTCAGTTTCATCCATCAGTAGAGAGAACGCTTCCTGAATTTGATCCTGGATCAGTGACAGGTTTGACAGCACTACAATGGATAAAGAAAGTTGAAAGTTTAGCAAACATTTACCGATGGGATCGACCAACCTTGTTGTGCTATACAGTTGGAAAATTGAAAGGTGCAGCTAACTTCTGGTTACAAGGCATCGACAGTGAAATAAGTGATTGGGAATCATTCAAAGCTAAATTACTAAAAGGTTTTCCAACGTATGTTGACGACGCCGATATTCATTTCCGATTGGCAACCAAAAAGAAAAGGCAAGTGGATAGTTACGAAAGTTTTATATATGAAATGAAAGCGATTGCAAGCCGAGGCTCAATCTCAAATCAAGCCTTAATAAAATATATAATTAATGGCATCGACGACAAAGAACTCGCCAAATTGTTAGCCGTTCAACAATTTACAGACGCACATGAGCTACTGACGCGAATTATGCAATATGAAGCTACATTCCGTGGCAATAAGAAAAAAGAAAATATGAAAGAAACAGTGTCAAATCAAACAGTGTCTAAACCAATGAGATGTTTTAATTGTGGTGACGAAGGACACACATCGTTAAATTGTAACAATAAACATAAAGGTGTTAAATGTTTCGCGTGTAACGAGTATGGACATAAATCTATAGTGTCCGAAAAAGAATATTAAACAACCTGTATTGTTGACTGAAACTAAAACGAACGTAAATTGTAATAAACAAATAACAATTGAAAAAATTAAAATGATGGCACTAATAGACACCGGAAGTGCGGTTAATTTGATTAAACACGAATGTTTCTTAAAAATTGGTGTATCAAGACTTCAGGCACCAACAGCTGTCTTGTTTAGCGCAGGCAACTACCGACTAGACACGTTAGGAAAGTTTGAAGCACACGTCGACATCGATGATAGTTCATTTTATACGACTATTCACGTGGTTCCAGACCATGTCATCCCGATAGATGCTGTGATAGGTAACGAGCTTCTAGATGACGCTGAATTAATTAAAAATAGAGAAATCTTTAAAATACAAAAGTTGCGAGACCAATTAATGCTAATTGATGTATGCGAAGAAGAGTTAGATATAGGCAACAAAGAATTTGGTGAAGAAATTAATTCTTTGGTCAAAAACAAACTGAGATCGAGACAAAGTTGATACTAACAGATGAGATTCCAGTTTATCAGACGCCTAAAAGGTTACCAATAAAAGAGAGAGATGAAGTAGAAAAGCAAGTGAGAGTATGGCTGGACGAAAAGATAATCCAACCAAGTAGTTCAGACTTTGCAAGCCCCGTAGTACCGGTGAAAAAAAAGGACGGAAGCACAAGAATTTGCATAGATTATAGAAAGTTAAACAGAAAAGTGATCAAAGACAGATACTCCCTACCCAATGAAGACGATAATCAAGACGATAGTGAAGATGAAAATAAAGACGATAATCAAGACGATAGTGAAGACGATAATGAAGACGATAATGACGACGATAATCAAGACGATCATAAAGACGATAATCAAGACGATAGTGAAGATGAAAATAAAGACGATAATCAAGACGATAGTGAAGACGATAATTAAGACGATAATCAAGACGATCATAAAGACGACAATGAAGACGATAGTGAAGATGATAATAAAGACGATAATGAAGACGGTAATCAAGACAATAATAAAGACGACAATGAAGACGATAATCAAGACGATAATAAAGATGATAATAAAGACGATAATGAAAACAATAATCAAGGCAATAATGAAGAGGAAAATCAAGTCCTGTTTGAACAAAGACGAGATACACTACGAGAGAAAGCGAAGGGACAGATTTTAAAGGTGCAAGATGAAAATAAGAAGACATACAACAAGAAGCGAAAGAAGGCGCGTCACTACCGAATAGGTGACGTAATCGCAATCAAAAGGACGCAAGGAGGTGGTGGTATGAAGCTACGGTCTAAATTTCTTGGTCCGTACAAGATATCAAAAGTTGGCCCGTACGACCGATACGAAGTGGAACGCATCGGTGAAGGTCAAGGTTCGATGAAGACGACGGCCAGCGCCGACAACATCAAGATGTGGAGCGATACGGCTTCAAGCGAGGAGTCCGAGTGTCCATCCGGGACGGATGAAGTGTAGGAGTGGCCGGATGTAGGAGGCCGAGCAATACGACTAGCAACAGACAATAGACGGACGACAGTTGTTGACAAGACGCGACAGAAGACGGACGACGGCTTATTTTATCACGAAAACCTTATAATATATTAATCAGTAAATTCAACATTCGGCTTCGGAAAAACTTTCAGCCTGACAAATCCTATATATATATATATATATATATATATATCTGGCTTTGTAAGAATATAATTCTGTAAAGCTTTAGAACGAGCTATATAATTGTCGTAAATATTCATTGTTACATTGCTAAATTAGAAAAATTTTATAATTTTTTTTTCTACTGACACCGTCGGGCTTCAAACCCAAATCTTTCCACTATCGTGGCGGATATCTTAACAGTTAATTCTTCATAATAAAGCAAATGTAACATTAAATTCACTACATACAAGAGTTGATATTTCGTATTAATAAAAATTTCCATATGATAACATAGGTTGGCTATTAGCCCCTATAATTCGAATTACGTATTGTACTAAGGCAGGTTGATGATTTAATAAAATATAAAATGGAAATTTAATTGATTCATTCAACTCTCGCTACTGTGATGATTCATGTCTAGAGATACCTAACGAAATATCAACTCTCGCATGTAGTGAATTTAATGTTACATTTGCTTTATTATGAAAAATTAACTGTTAAGATATCGCACCGTCGAGTAACTGATTAACTCATTTCGCCGCGATAGTGGAAAGATTCGGGTTTGAAGTCCGACGGTGTCAGTAGAAAAAAAATTCTAATTTAGCAATGTAACAATGAATGTTTACAACAAATATATCTGGCTATTCAGTTGCACTATGACGATGTACACCATAAAATCATGACGGCATATTTTGACCACCAGCACATCTAAATATTATTTCCGCTTCTAAAAATTCAATATTTCCAACGTGCGTTATAAATACTATCTCCCATTATATTTAAGATATTTAAGATGTAATTATAAGTACTATATATCATTTCAGTACAATGGAGAAGTTTTCTTATCTTCAAAACGCAACATTTTCTTTTATGGCAGAACAAAATTAGTCGCAAAGAAAAATTTGTTAATTAACATAATGTACACTTTTAAATTTTTATTTTTTTAATCGGAACGTTTACTACCGTGACGTCACCGAGTGCATTGCTTTAATGTGTGCGAGCGCGATTTAAACATATTTTATAACTAATTGGGGTTTGCTGCACAAACGTCGAAATTCGGGCACAAAACAGCACAAACGTAGCACAAACGAACCGCGTAATTAAAAATTACATATTCCTAGTTTTGGGGTTGTCGTTTCTACGGCACCCCCACCTTAAAATGGTTATAACTAATTGGGGTTTGCTGCACAAACGTCGAAATTCGGGCACAAAACAGCACAAACATAGCACAAACAAAGGCTCCTAGTTTGAACTCAAAATTCCCTGGTGGGGGTGCTGTCATTTCGACAGCACCCCCACTTAAAAATGTTTATAACTATTTTGGGTTTGTTGCACAAACGTCGAAATTCGGGCACAAAACAGCACAAATACAAGGACCAGCTTGGCAAGTTCATCATCGCCAAAGCCAGGAGGACAATCGACTTCCGGATCACAAGGGCGCGTCTGCAGTATGCCAACGGAAGCTGCTCCGATAATAATCTCTGAAGAGGAGATCAAAAGACGTCTTGGACCACCAGTCCGTACCGTCGGACAAAAGAAAGGGCCCATCAATAGACTTAAGTGTATCAGATTTTAGATGTAATTTACATTATATTTGACTTTTTTTTGACAAATAAAGATGTAAATATTTTTGTAAATATGTAAGTATATAAGATTTCTCAAAAATGTATACTGTATATAATGTGTATTAGAAATACAAACAATTGGATGTCATTAGATCAACTACTACCGCAGGTGCATCCCCAGAGCCTCAACAATCCTGGCCCCGCTCAACGACATGCTCAAACACATCAACGAGAAGGACAAGAAGACCAAGCTAGTCTGGACTCCGGCGGCCGATGAAGCTTTCGTCAACTCCAAGACAGCCCTCGCGTCAGCAGTAACAACGGCCTTCCTGCGCCCGAACGCCCCACTCGCCCTCAGGACCGACGCCTCCAACGCAGCCATAGGGGCGTCGCTAGAACAAGAGTACCCACAGGGGACATGGACCCCGCTAGGTTTCTACTCACGGAAGTTGTCGCCCACGGAGCAGCGCTACTCCACCTACGACCGAGAGCTTCTGGCGGTTTTCGCCGCCATAAAACACTTCCAACGTTTCCTGGAGGGACAGTCCTTCACCACCTTCACGGATCATCGCCCGCTCGCCTTCGCGGCCCTGCAGCCTTCGGACAAGGCTTCGCCCAGGCAGAGCCGCCAGCTGGACTTCATTCTCCAGCACAACACTCGCCTCGTCCACGTCAAAGGCGAGGACAACGTTGTGGCCGACGCCTTGTCCAGGGTGGACGCCAACGCCATGCCCTCGCCGCTGCAGCCGGCCTCTCTCGCCGCCGCCCAGACCACGGATGAAGAGCTCGCACATCTCCTGCAGAACCCACACTTCACTCTCCAAGCACTCGAGATTGGGGGCCACGTCGTCTACAGCGATGTCTCGCTCGACCACGTTAGGCCTTACATCCCAGTCGCGCTCCGCAGGACGGCCTTCGAGGGAATTCATAACCTCTCACACCCCAGCGTTCGTGCCACCAGCAAGGCGGCAGCTCACAAGTTCTACTGGCCCAGCATGCGCAAAGACGTCACGCTCTGGGCCCAGCAATGCCTTTCTTGCCAGAAGGCGAAGGTTCACCTGCATAACCGAGCAGCGTTAGGCTCGTTCAACACTCCTAACTCTCGGTTCGATCATGTCCACCTCGACCTGGTCAAGCTGCCTCTGTGTCAGGGCTTCCAATACTGCCTGACCCTCATCGACCGCTACACCAGGTGGCCGGTCGCCATCCCGCTTCCAGACCAGCAGGCCACAACCGTGGCTAAGGCCTTCATGGAGGGATGGGTGTCCCACTACGGCACCCCCCTCACCATCACCACCGACCAGGGCGCGCAGTTCGAGTCAGCCCTCTTCACGGCCCTCTCGAGGTACCTAGGCACACAGCGCACCAGAACGGCCCCATATCACCCCCAGTCCAACGGGCTCATCGAGCGGTTCCACCGCGCCTTGAAGGCGGCACTCATGTGCTCGCCCGAAACTCCCTGGCCAACCTCGCTGCCCATGGTCTTGCTAGGCCTCCGTTCCGCCTTCAAAGAGGACCTACAGGCGTCACCCGCAGAGATGCTCTAACTGGTCTTACCACGATGGAAATGACACTGCGACCCAGAGGAGAGAATAATGCTCCCCTATTCTCACAAACTGTCGATGATCAGCGACATGACCATATGGTTATACCTGGAATAGATGGGAAGAGACTGGAGAAACTAATTGATGAAATGCGCGAGTTTGTAGCAGCTAATAAAAATGTTCACAGAAAGGTTAAAACACTGTCGAAGGACCTGAGCAACGCCTGGTCGAGAGCCAAATGGCAGAATCGGATCAAGGCAGATGACATAGTGCGAGCACAAATGGCGGAAGTAATGACACAAACGTCCCCATTGTTCGCGCAAAAGGCAAACGTCGCGATGGCTAAGAGACCCCTCGGATCTCCGGAGGAAGCGAAGAACGATGAGAAGCGAAGAAAGGAGGCTCCGAGGGCTAGAGTGATGGATCCACTGCCTAGAAATGAGCTATCCACAGATATTATGGATACCCAAGGCTGGAATGAAATCACAGCGAGAGGGAAGAAGAAGGCTGAACCGCACCCTAAGGGTGCTGCAACCAGCAAGGAACCCCCACTCTCTAAGAGAGAAAACGAAAGGTTAAAGGGAAAACTCAACGAGAGGAAGAGGCGTCAACGCAACGATGCCATAATAATTAGGGAAAAAACCGGAGAAGAAACATCGTATGCTAAGATCCTTTCCATTGTCAAAAGTGATCCACAGCTGGGAAACGTCGGCACTGCAGTCACCAAGATCAGGAGGACAGTGACTGGAGACCTCCTACTGACACTTGGTGGGAATGGAGGACTAGGGACCGAGGAGTGCGCCCAGAAGCTTAGGGCTTCATTAGCTAACAAAGCTGAGGTGTGGGGCCGCACACCAATGTCAGAACTGGAGATTCGAGATCTGGACGAGTCCACCACACCAGAAGAGGTGAAGACAGCCGTACAAAAATGGTTGACAAACTCTGAAGAGCCCCATACAGGGGAGATTACGGTACATCTGAGGCCTGCATTTGGCCAGACTAAACTGGCGAGAGTGAGACTACCATTGCAACTGACTGAAAATATAAATGCAGCAGGGAGACTTAGGATTGGAAGGGTTTCATGTAGAGTGAGGCAAGTGGAGCGAGCCCTTCGATGTTATAAGTGCTGGGGTACGGGACACATCGCCGCCCGCTGCACGGGAAAAGTAGATCGGTCGAAGGACTGTATGCGTTGTGGACGAAGAGGTCATATAGCAAGAGAATGCAACGGAAACCCCAAGCGACCAACAGAAGGAGGCCTTGGAGGAGGTCAACAGCAAACCGATGATGAAGGGACTGCAGATTAACCTCAACCGAAGTCGTATTGCGCAGGACTTGCTTATGCAAAGCGTGCGTACAGAAGGTGTGGATGTTGCATTTATAAGCGAACAAAACAGACCGATGACAAAAGGTGAGTGGATTTCCGACCCCTCTAATCGCGCGGCGATATGGATCTGTGGACAACAACAGAGAAGTAAAGAGAGGAGCAGGATAGGAGTGGGGTACGTTCATGCAGAAATTAATGGAATTCATTGCTTCAGCTGCTATGCCTCTCCTAATGACCCGATACCTGCGTACGAGGCCTTTCTCCACGCTCTTGTATCGGACGCGAGGACACTGAAACCCCTCATCATTGCCGGAGACTTCAATTCTTGGGCCGTGGAGTGGGGAAGCAGGCACACTAATCAAAGAGGAAAGTTGCTCCTAGAGGCACTCGCACTGCTAGATGTCGTGGTGATAAATGAGGGGAGTGAGTATACCTTTATTGGCAGCACAGGATGCTCAACTATAGATGTCACGTTCGCCTCCCCCATTTTACAACGCAAGGGGTTCAATTGGACAGTGAGCCAGGAGTTCACCAATAGCGATCATCTGGCTATCAAATGGACCATATTGGAAGATCCACGGGTCAAGTCATTAGAGAAACTAGACGATCACCTGTAGTTAAATGGAAAACAAAGTTCTGGAACCCGGATGACTTTGCCATGGCACTAGACCTTTGCATCCCCAAGGAGTTCTCATTTTGCAATAAGACAGCATGTGAGGCTGTAGACACAATAATGGACAAAGTCACGTGGACCTGTGATGCTACCATGCCACGCGCCAGCACCTCAAATACACTCACTCCTGCATTTTGGTGGAATGAGGAGATTGCCCAATGCAGAAGTGAATGTTTAAGAACAAGAAGGCTGTATCAGCGAGCGCTCGCTAAAGGGAAACCAGCTGACTCCCTCCGGAATGCACACAAATGCGCCAAAAGAGAACTTAAAAAGCTGATATATCGCAGCAAAAGACAGTGCTGGGAGGAAGTGTGTGCTCATCTTAACCATGACCCATGGGGTAAGGCTTACAAGATCGTGACGAAGAAGTTACGGAAACAGCAACCCTTAATGAATCCTAGAGAGGTTGACGAAATCGTCACGACCTTATTTCCTCGGAACCAAGTGACAATGTTCAAAATACAAGGGAGAGAAGATCATCAACAGGATATCCTGGTTAGCAGCCCAGAACTCGGACAGGCCTGCAGAAACATTGGACTGAATAAAGCCCCTGGCATGGACGGAATCCCGAACGTAGCACTTATAGCAGCGATGCGACTAAGGCGAGAGATGTTCTGTACAGTTTTTTCGAGATGTCTCAACGAAGGAGTTTTCCCAGAGCGATGGAAGAGACAACGACTGGTGCTCGTACCCAAACCAGGGAAACCATCTGGCGATCCATCGTCATTCAGGCCTTTATGTATGCTTGACACGGCTGGGAAGGTACTGGAGAGAATAATACAGAAGAGGCTGGTTGAACATATAGATTCGAAACTGTCAGAGAGACAGTACGGGTTCAGAGCCGGTAGATCCACCACCGATGCCATAGCACGGGTTGTTGACACAGCAAGGAAGGCAGTGTGGGGCAGCAAGGAGCGGAAGGTCAATAGCCGTAGGAGACCTTACTGCCTCATAATAACGCTGGATATAAAGAATGCCTTCAACTCGGCCCGCTGGGACCGAATATGGCACCAGATGGAAAAAAGATTTGATGTCCCATCATACCTCAAGAGGATCATCGGCAGCTACTTCACCAAAAGAATGTTATGGGCCGATACCACTGACGGAGCGAAATGCTACAAATTAACGACCGGGGTCCCACAAGGGTCGGTGTTGGGACCAACTCTCTGGAACGTTCTCTATGACGGTCTGCTGAAGGAGGAAATGCCACCAGATGTCGAACTCGTCGCGTACGCAGACGACCTCGCAGCGCTAATCACCGGTGAGAAAGATGACCTCCAGGAGGCGTTCCAAGAGGTTATGAAAAGGGTGGGATACTGGATGGAGAACAATGGACTGTCCCTTGCTATCCAAAAGACTGAGGCCGTCCTTATTACTGGAAAGAAAAAGCGCGAGAACATTACTCTGCGCTACAGCAACCACACCTTAACTACACAATCGTCCATTAAGTACCTAGGTGTTAAGATCGACCAAAGACTGAGTTTTAAGCAGCATCTCCAATACGCCGGCGAAAAGGCGGGAAGAACTATAAAAGCGATTGCACGGATCCTACCGAATGTCGGCGGACCATGTCAGAATAAGCGGATGTTACTAGCCGGAGTTAGCACATCAGTGCTACTTTACGGAGCGCCGATCTGGGCTGAGGCCCTGAATACACCATCTTACGGTAGGCTGGTATTCCCAGTCTATAGACAAGGGGCAATAAGAGTTGCATCCGCCTACAGAACCATATCTGGCGAAGCTGTACTGGTGATTGCGAGTCTTCCCCCCCTTGACCTACTGGCAAAAGAGCGTATGAGCCTGCACATTAGGAGATATAGACCACAGGAGGGGATCGAAGATATGGACCATCACTGGGACAGAGAAAAAACCATCACGGCCTGGCAATTAAGATGGGACAGTGCAACGAAGGGGAGGTGGACCCACCGACTGATCCCTAAGATAGAAAATTGGGTAAAACGGAAACATGGACAGGTGGATTACTATCTAACACAGATACTCTCTGGACATGGGGTGTTCAAAGAGTATCTGACACGGATAGGAGTTGAAAGCACACCGGAGTGCCCAACGTGCCCACAACTAATAGAGAGTGCCGAGCACGTGCTCACTAAATGCACGCGTTTTGAGCGCAAAAGGAAGGAGCTGGAGTGCAGGATGGGTATGGCGCTTACCGCTGGCAACTATGTCAGCACTATGCTGCGCTCTGAGCAAGATTGGGTAGCAGGGCACGAATTTGCCGTCACAATTATCAGAACCCTGACAGCGCAATAAAGCCGATGGCTGAACCCCCCCTCCCGCGAAGGAATGACAGATCATCGGTGCCGCGGGAGGGATAAAGGGGTTAGATCGAGGGGGTTTTTAGTGGGTAGGGGGTCATTGGCTCGATTCCCACACTACCCAGGGTTACCTTCCTTGGGCGTCCGTAAAAAGGATTTTTCCCCCTCTCACAAAAACAAAAAAAAAAAAAAAGAGATGCTCTACGGCGTCGCCCTCCGCGTCCCAGGCGATTTCTTCATGACCACCAGTCACCCCGGCACAGCACCAGCAAGCTTCATCGAGAACCTCCGACGCTTAACTCAAACCCTGAAGCCGGTGCCGGCCTCCAGGCACATTGCAGAGCAGAGACCGTTCTTCCATGAAAGCCTCAAGACGTGCACACACGTCTTCCGGCGCGTCGAGACAATACGGCGCACCCTGGACCCGCCATACTCGGGCCCCCACAAGGTGGTCACCCGCCTCGACGACCGAAACTACGTCGTCGACATCAACGGAAGTCACACGACTCTGTCGACGGACGCTCTCAAACCAGCGTTCGTCGATGATCCGGCCCAGCCAACGTCCTCGTCTCAACAGTCTCCTTCCAGACCACCAGCGCCAACTCTTCCATCGTCCCGTTTGCCCGCCACAAACGGCACTAGAAGGGGGGTATCTGTGGCGTTTCAAATCGGCCCACCAGACAACGCCAGCAGTTCGAGACGCAAACAGCGCCTCATCCCACGCCTCGACTTTTCGCCGCAGAGCAGCGGGGCTGAGGACATGAGCGCGTCACCCGACGAGCGCCAGTAGGTTGAGCGCGACCGAGGACGACAGTTCGAAACGTCTAACAGTTAAAAATATGAAATCATTTTAACAAAACATGCTCTCGTAATGGAAAACATTTTGCAAGCTTTGACTGACAAATCCTTGTTGAAATATTGTCATGTAATTTATGCATTCCTTATTCAAAAAGTATTATCTAGTAGGTTGAGCGCGACCGAGGACGACAGTTCGAAACGTCTAACAGTTAAAAATGTAAGTGTTTATTAACTCTTAAATAAAAGTAATAGAAGTGTTGATTCGCGTTCTGGCTAACGCTAGCAGGCCTTATTATTCCCAAATGTATACTGTATATAATGTGTATTAGAAATACAAGCAATTAAATTTCATTAGTTTTGTTTTGTTTATAGGCGCGAGTTATGTGTACGTGGTTTCGAGTTTATTAAATACTTTTGAATTTATTTTAAAAATCTTTATTTTTATTTCTTATATCTTTGAACATCGATAATAATCTTGATGTCAGTTCACTGATTACCATCTGTTCCCACACAGGCAGAAGTCAGTAATATTTATCACATTAACATGCTTGCCACTGTGACCACTTTCCCATGGGAAGTCATGAGGTTGCAAAAAGATAGTCACGTATGTAAGAATGCTTAATATGAGGATCCCACATAATATACATGATGGATCATAGGATGGTTACGTAACTCACGTACATTTCACTTTCGATCATTCCTGAAACTTCTGTCAGTTTGTTCGAGAAGCCTATATCACTTCCAGTGGCGTAACAATTGGTAGCGCGCTACAATATTATAAATATATTCAGACCGGTGCCTTTTGTATACCTATTTTTAGACCGTCTGATAAAGACTATCGGTGGCTGTGAATAGTCAAAACATTTATTCATTCATGCATATAGTATTCAGCTGAAGGAATCATTTCGTATGAATCATTCAATTATTCCCAAGACTAGTCCGAGATCCCATAACTTCGCAAATCGAAGTACATTCACGCAACCCGGAGTGTGGGACTATTGACAATAGCATTGTGTAACTATTCGCGTTACATTCGCTGCAGTAACTCCGGTTTCTAGTTTTCGACGTTGGTAGCAAGTTGCTAGCATTGGTCGTACGGCTACCGCAGTTTTGATTCTCAATTGAAAGTTTGCTCTCAACACTTAGCCAAGATATTTTAGCTACAATTTTACACAGGTAATCTGAAAATCAATATTATTTATTTCTGAAGTCAAACTATTCGAAAATATTGATTCCGAATTCCAAACAACGGTTTCCGATTACTACAGCACTACTCGCACTAAATACGGCTTTTATATGATTATTTTAACGCTATTCTGAGAATCATTGTGTACAAATTCATATTTGCATTGGATTAAAATTATTCCCACGTTATAAAATTTATAGCTTACCAATATATCGACACTCCTTTGCATAAACTGAACGTTACTTCCGTGAGAAAATGTTACTTCCGATTGAAAAGATTTGAGTTACCCAGCATATTACGCCTAAAGAAGTTTTATTTCAAAAATATTTGTTTTACGCTCTGCTACCGTCTTAATTCCACCTTTCGTAAGGACCTAGTAGTGTGGTAATTAGATCGAAAAATCAGATCTGAGATAATCTCAGATTCTGATTGTTCCGCCTTCGAATACCGGTAAGCCGGGGATACTTTTGACAATTATGTATGTTTTTTTTTTTGCTTAAATTGTATTTGTTATTACACTGAATACAATAATGTTTATATGAGTATGAAGCTTGAACCTTACTCATTTGAAATCACAGTGGTAGGTTGCAATATTATGTATAGAAAAAGAGATATTAATTAAATAAAGTGTCACAAAGTAACCCCGTATGCTAGGGTTACTTTGTGACATAAAGTAACCCTCTTAATAACGCCAACAAAAATATGTATGCCCTATTTTTCTGAAGCAACACGTAGGGAGAGCCCATTTGGTCTTATATCTTTGAGAGCTTTTTTTCATTAGTGTAATTTTTATAATTCCTACTACCAAGCTTCTTTTTATATGTCCGTAGCATTTTAGATCTGAAAAATTTGCATTTAATAGTTCTAATTGTTGAATTTCTTGGAAATAGGTATTCTACAAATAAAACTACGGGATTGTCCCGCTAAATTAAAATCCACGACTGATATAACACAGCTATTTTTAATTAGCTAAGACACAGTTTAAGGTGATTGATCCCTCAGGTTATAAAATATGCGCTCGGAAAATTTAGAACTTCAGTCGCAAAAATCATTTTATTACTGTGATTAAGTATTAAGCTTCATAAAATTTGGCTTGTTGTTTAAAATTGCAAGAGACATATTTTATTCCTAAAAATTGAAACAAAAAACGTGATATTCGTCAATATTTCTTTACAACACTTCAAGAGCTTTCGAATAACGAAAAGGCAAATTAACATTTTGAAGTTTTTTTTAAACCGTAATACACTAAGTATTCTGAAATTTCATAACCTAACGTCCTAACATTTCTGAAATTTTAGAATCAAGGATCTCAAAATGATTTACGAATAAAATTTATTTAACATTTTCACAACATGGATGAGAACCAAGATTTACACTTTAGAAAACTGGGAGGTTTTTTCAGACGCATAAGACAAGATTTCGATATAACTACATGTAAGATGGTTAAAGATTTGACACGATGCCATAAAAACTAGTTAGCTTGAAAAATAGAAGAATTTTCATACTGAGATGTCGAGCTAATAATTTAATTCCATTACATATTTTTAATAAAGTAGACTACATTTAGATGAGCACCCATTTAAAAAGAAGTTAGTAAAATATTGACGAGTACTAGGATCAAGTTATTAAATCTGGAAATCAAGATAACCCTGGGGCTAAGGCAGTCATGAGGGGCGGTCGGATGGCTGGGCCTTTAGTCCAGTCTGCGACCGGCGGTCATGACTGTCAGTGGAGGAAACGTTTCTACGTCGACTCCAAAGACCGACCGTACGTGGCCTAAGGCCACAGCCTGCTCGAGGTGCCCCTGTTTTTAATGTGTCGGTATGATGAGCTTTGTTCGGATTACCATCACTATTATAAACTAAATACGGTGGATCTAGAGAGGAAAACTCGATAAAACCCGCAATCCCAAGGTGGAAACGATCGTGCTGAGGGGATGAATGGCACTGCGTGAATGTGTTCCCAACGATGGACTCCGAATACCAGGCGACCTTCGGTTTCAACTAGCCTTCCGACAGTAATGCGGAGCTCTGCTGCCGGTGACGAATATTTCTCGCGCTTCTCGTGGGAACTACATGGAAGAAACTAAAATAAATTTAAACGAGGATGGAGCACCTCTAAATGCTCCAAACAATACCGGGGTCATGGACCCCTCGTCTAACGAAGACAATATAAGTCTTCTAGGCGAAAACGAGGCGATGGAGATAGCCCTCCAAGACGAGGAAAATCTCCTTAAATCGCCTAAACAGACGGAGGAAACAGAGTCGAGGAATTCAAAAGCCCCAACTGCTCCCAAAATAAAACGTTCTGGTGCGGCCAAGAAACGTGAAAAATGGCTTTTAAGTCAAGGCTATAGTGCTGAGGAAGCAAAAATTATGAGTAGCCTACCCATAAAGGAGAGGAAGGAGAAAGAGCTCCTGAAAAGGACTCGCTCCGACAACTCTTCTCCCGGGGACAGTCTACGTCAAACAAAAAGGACCAGGGCAGAGCCGGAGAATCCTTCCGCAAGGAAGCACGTCTCCCAGCCCAATCCAGAATTTAAACCCAAACATTCTTTCAAAGCAATTGCTCAGAGTGTTCGGGTTGGGATACTTCCCATAGGATATCCGGAGGTGACGCTAAACACGGAACAAATAAGGTCCGTTCAAAACGCCATTCTCCGGAAAATCGTCGAACAGAAACAAGGCGCCCAGGATGGCTTAACGTGGCATGCGCCGACGAGGTCACCGCTGCGTGGCTCAAAGGTGCAATTGGCACAATTAAACCATGGCAAGGTGCAAACCTAAAAGTGGTCGCGGAGGATCAAATTCCCCGACCTCAGATCATTATAGGGTACTTTCCCAATAGTTGCGATGACCCCACGGAACTGATCCTAGACCTCATCGAGGGTCAAAACGCAGGGCTGAACGTAAGCAAATGGAAAGTCCTAAGAAAGGTTCCAAAACCAAATAAAGCGGCTGAGCTCACGCTCTCCGTAGATTTGAAATCCGCGTACCTATTAAAGAAAAACGAATTTATAATTAGTTATAAATTCACCACTGTAAGGCTTAGGCTCAAGGGCGGGGCCCACAAACCCCAAACAGCAGGATCAGGCTCAACTGAAACTGATCCTCAACCGTCAACCTCTAGAGAGACTGACCGCCCAAGCACAAGCCAGACTGCGGAGCCAAGCATGGCTCCTCTAACAACACAAGCCTGTGCTCATAAAGAGGAACCAGGCGAGGTCAGAGACAATAGTCTCTCTAAATCAGCACCCAACATGAAGGATGCTGATGTTCCTCCAGAACATAAACCAGGACCCAAAAAGGGTCGTATTTCATTCTGGAAGAGAAAAACAGGGCCTGAACCAGGCCCCAACAAAATGTAGCTATGGCAGGCAGGCTTAACTGCATACAAATAAACCTCCATCAATCCAAAGCGGCGTCTGACGCACTTAGCAGGAGGTTTATCACTGACAACATTGGCCTTGCACATATACAAGAGCCATGGGCACTTCAAGGCCGAATCAAAGGACTTCCCACCAACTCATGTAAGTTAATCTTTTCTAATGAACATGAACGGCCAAGAGCAGCTATGCTGATAAACAAAAACCTGACTTTCTTTTCTCTATCGCAGTTTATCTCAAGGGATTTAATCGCAGCTGAAGTCGAGGTTCCCACTGCCGGAGGTAGCCACCGAATCATTTTTGTTTCGGCCTACTTCCCCGATGAGGAAAAAACTATACCTCCACCGGAGCTCACAAGGCTCCTAAGCTACTGCAAGAGAAGAAACCTGCAAGTTATTATTGGATGTGATGCCAACGCCCATCACCTGTCATGGGGCAGCACAAACACCAATACTAGAGGTGAGTATCTTTTAGATTTCATTCTCTCTAATAACTTAGAAATAATTAACCGTGGCAACAGGCCAACTTTTATGAATGCAATAAGACAATAAGTTTTAGATCTGACTCTATCTACTACATTCATAAGCACCAAAATACATAATTGGCATGTATCAAATGAAGTGTCTATGTCTGATCACAGGCAAATAAGGTTCGATATAGAATCCGAGACTGATCCTCCATCAATGGTGAGAATATCTAAGCTGACAGACTGGGAGACCTATCGAGCTCTCCTCAAAACTAAAATCTGTAATATGAACAGCTGCATTCTCACCACCGAAAATCTTGACACTGCCTCTTATGAGCTAAACTCAGCTATCCTAGCCTCATATGAGACCTGTTGTCCTGAGAAACCTAGGACCAACAAGCGTAAAGTGCCTTGGTGGAACGAGGAACTTAGCAGGAGAAGACTGGAGGCTAGGAAACTTTTTAATAGGGCAAAACTCACAGGCAGATGGGAGGAATATAAGTCATCCCTAACTGCCTACAACAAGGAGTTGAGGAAATCCAAAGACGGTCTTGGAGATCCTTCTGTGACGAGATAGACAACCTGCCAGCAACCACGAGGCTGCATAAGATTCTGTCAAAGGATCACTCAAATGGCCTAGGAACCCTTCAAAAACAAGAAGGAAGCTTTACAGAGAGTCCTGAGGAAACCTTAAGTTTTCTGATGGAGACGCACTTCCCTAACTCTACTGTTTATAGTTCCCCAGACCTAATTCCCGACCCAGTCAATATTACTGACTACAGGGCAGTATCAAGGAATAAAAGTCTAGGAGGAAAAATTTTCACTTCTAATAAAATTATATGGGCCATTAACAGCTTCAAACCCTATAAATCACCTGGGGGGGATGGTATTTTTCCAGCCCTACTTCAGCGGGGTCTGGAAGATTTACTCCCTCACCTACTAACCATCTTTAGAGCAAGCTTTGCTCTAGGTTACATTCCAAAATCATGGAGGGACGTCAGGGTAGTATTTATACCCAAGACAGGTAAAAGGTCTAACGCCGAGGCAAAGTCCTTTAGACCAATTAGTCTTACCTCCTTTCTCCTTAAAGCTATGGAGAAAATAATTGATCAGCATATTCGAAGTGTCATACTTCCGGCAAATCCCCTTCATGCTAATCAATTTGCTTATCAAGCTGGAAAATCAACTGAAACAGCCATCCACACTTTAGTCAGAGACTTAGAGAAAACCTTTGAAACCAAAGAGGTAGCTCTCTGTGCATTTGCGGATATCGAGGGGGCCTCTGACAACACCTCATTTGACGCAATTAAAACTGCCGCACTGAGTAAAGGCGTCGAGCTCGCAACTGCGAACTGGATAGACTTCATGTTGAAATATAGAAACATAACTACCAACATGAATAATCATTCAATCACAATCAAAGCCGCCAAAGGATGTCCACAAGGAGGAGTCTTGTCTCCACTCCTATGGTCAGTTGTCATTGATGAACTCCTAACGGAACTAACAAACAAGGGAATCAATGTACAAGGTTATGCTGACGACATTGTAATCACGGTTCAGGGCAAGCATGATAGGATCATATCGAACCTAATGCAAGATGCCCTTACCGTCACCTACAATTGGTGTCAAGGCAAAGACCTAAACATTAATCCGAATAAAACTAAAATTGTTCCGTTCACGAAAAGGAGAAATTTAAATTTGCTAAATCCAATTCTTAACGGAACACAGATTTCATTTTCAAATGAAGTTAAATATCTGGGAGTCATACTTGACACCAAACTCACTTGGAATTCTCATCTGTCTAAGGTAATAGAAAGAGCTACGGTGGCTCTCCATACCAGTCGTAGATACGTGGGCAGAACCTGGGGACTGCAACCAAAGTTAACCTATTGGTTATATACAACGGTAGTCAGACCCATGGTCACCTATGCTGCTTTGGTATGGTGGCCAAAGATCAAACAAAAAACAGCCGAGGCTCAGCTGCAAAAAGTTCAGCGACTGGCCTGTCTAGGAATTACGGGAGTTATGCCCTCCTGCCCCACTATAGCTCTGGAGGCCCTAATAAACCTCCCTCCACTGCACCTTCGGGTCAAGAGCGAGGCATTATCAGGGGCCATCAGGCTACAAAGGAGCAGGAAATTCAAACCGGGTGATCTGGTTGGTCACATGAGCATTCTAAGAGAAAATAACTTAGAGCCTATGACCATCATTTACGACATACTTACACCTACACTAGGTTTCATAAAACCTTTTGACGTGATCATTGGTGATCGCCAGCAATGGTCTAGTGAGCCTTCTTTTAGTAAAGGATCAATGGTGTGGTATACTGATGGATACAAAACAAATGAAGGCGTTGGACTAGGCCTTTTTGGTCCCAAATGCCGGATCTTCAAAGCACTTGGCACGACACCTACTGTTTTTCAAGCAGAAGTACTAGCCATTGCAGAAAGCATCCAAGTTTGTATTGACAGAGCTCTAAATGGCTCTACAATACACATACTCTCAGACAGTCAAGCTGCCCTCAAGGCACTTAAATCATTTAGAGTAGAATCTAAGGTAGTCTGGGAATGCATACAATTGTTAAAACAATTGTCAGAAAGCAACAGAGTTACTCTTAGATGGATCCCGGGACACGAGGGTCATCAAGGCAATGAAATTGCCGACAGTCTAGCCAAAAAGGGTTCGGAAACGCCCTTTATAGGACCGGAGCCCTACTGTGGTACATCAAAATGTTACCTTAGAACGGCTCTTGCCACATGGGAAAATAAACAATATTCCCTGTTCTGGGAAAGCTCCCAAGGTCTTCGTCAAGCGAAGATCTTCATTAAACCTAATAATGACAAAGCGGATAAAATTCTACGCTTAAAGAAATCTGAGCTCAGAATAATTGCAGGGCTCTTTTCAGGTCACTGCCCTTTGAGGTATCACCTTAAAAAAATTGGCGTAATAGACATCGAGTCATGTCGCTTCTGTCTGGAGGCTCCTGAAACATCGGAGCATCTTCTTTGTAAATGTGAAGCAGTCATGAGGCGAAGACTCCGTCACCTCAATAATCCATTCCCAACACCTGATTAGGTATGGGACACAGATCTTAAAGCAATTCTAGGCTTTATCAAAAGCCTTAATCTCATAGAGATATAAATGAGTCAGGGCTACACAATAGATCTATCAAGGTCGCGGTGTTGACGAGGAATAATCCTCTCGCCCTCTTTTCTAATCTAATCTAATCTATATGGTCCTATGAATTCCATCGTAGTAAATGATAAAAACGAACTTTTATCAGTTGATGTTTTAGGACCCCTTACTCGTTCAACCGGTGGATGTTTGTACGTTTTAGTCGTCCTAGATATGTTTACAAAATATGTCTCGCTATACCCGATGCGTCGCGCGACGACAAGTGTTATGATCAAAAAACTAATAAATTTATATTTTCCAGAACACGGAGTACCTAAAAAGGTCTTGACTGACAATGCAGCGTCTTTTCGTTCGCAGAAATGGGTGCAGCCTCTGGAGGACCTGGGGGTCAAAGTTATGTTTACATCTCCTTATTCGCCAAAGTGCAATCCGGTGGAAAGATGTAATCGACAGGTTGGCACGTTGCTGCGTCTTTACTGTAATGGTCGACATTCGACGTGGATGCGCAAATTGCCGGTAATTCAACGTTACATCAACGAGAACGTCCATGAAGTCACCCAGCGCATTCCCTACGAGCTGCAGTACGGTCAGAGAGTCCTACTTCACCTTCAACAACTTATCAATTATCCTGCTTCTGCTGGTGTCGATATGGATGACGAAAATACTATCGTCAGACAGCGTATTGAGCAAAAGGCTCGATATCGTCAAGTCTACCACCAACAGAACCATAAATGCATCAGATTGTCGCCAGGCGATTCTGTTCTTATTAAAACGCATCCGTTATCATCATTAATTGACGGAAAATGTAAAAAGATTGATTTATTGTACAAAGGTCCATATCGGATTAAAGTTTGTAAGGGAAATAATACCTATATTTTGCAAGAATTTGATTCTAATAAAGAGTTGGGTCCTGTACATTTGGAACAATTACGAAAAATAAGTACAGTAGATAATTTGTTTAATTTTGAAGTTTAAAAAAAAAACTTTTTTGCAATACAATTTTTTTTTATTCCGTTCCTGGGGGATAATGTAACGGAACATTTTTGAACACGCAGTATATTTGTTTTTTTTCAAAAAGGTAGTTGATGAGAACAGACTCGTTCGGCAGTCGATAAAAATGCATTGAATAGAAAAGACGAATAAATTTATGTTTAAAATATAAAAATTATAAAAATCTAACATATAGAAATTAAGTTTAGTTAAATGTTAAAATTATAAACTCATGAATTTAAATAAAATTAGAAGCAAAGAAAACGAAAAACAAGGTAAGCAAATTATTATTACGTATAATCAGAAACTTATATATTGAAAATAAAATGAAATAAAACCCAAATATCAAACCAAATCAATAATCAATTAAAATTTAAGAAAAATTACTGTAAAATTATTGTAGTTCATCGTAGTTACGAGTAAATAAACATAATACTTATTATAGACCTTTTTTTTCATTTATCTATTTAAAATTAAAAAAACCCAGGTCGCAGTGCCAAAACCCTGCCGACAATGACAATATAGTGTATTTGCTTATACAGGCAATGTGGCTTTATTTTGCGAACGAAAGTTGGTTTATGGACAAAATAAAAAATTTGACTCCTTAATACACCCCTTAAAACATTTTTTTATTTTTAATTGCATTATTATGATCAATCGAACATCTATACCAAATTAAATACACCTTTCAGTAAATAAATCACTATCTGCAAACTAGTGTTTTCACAAAATTTGTAAGTCCGGTCCTGTCGGGCCGATTTTATTTAAATTTTAGAAACACTTTTTAATCACTACTAAAGGGTTAAATGTCAATTGTGACACGATTCTGAGAATTTTTTCGGTATTTTGGGGCCCAAAAACATTTTTCAACCCCTAAAAACTACCCTTAAAATGCCCCGATTACGCCCATTTTAAATAGGCTTCTTGCGGTGATGGATTTCAATACGCGGGCCAAATTTTGTTAAAATCAATTAACTCTTCCGAAAGTTATTGCCCGCACACATATATAAATATATATATATATATATATATATATACGTATATAAATATATATATATATATATATATATATATATATATATATATATATATATACATATATATATATAAACATTTTCAAAAATGGTGCCAAAGTGTTTAGGAGGTTATGAAACGTCGAGAAATTTTGGTCCGACCCCTAGGTCACGCCATCCGACCAACGCCAATAGTGTGTTGCCATATGGCAAATACACTAATAAGAGCCACGACAGAAATGTAAATTTGTTAACCGGAGATGCTAATTGACCAAAAAATATAAATATCAAATCAAAAAATAGGCGAACCAAACCGTACGCCACAGTTTGGTTTTTACTTGTCTAATTTTTACTGTCGCAAACAAAAATAAATCATTATGAATATTGAAAAAGTTAATTGTTTTAAGCGGTTTTTTAAACAAAATTGCGATTTCAACTGCCTTAAAATGTATATTTCTACATGGCAGCATTGAGTGCAGCGCGCGCCCGCCGATGTCACAGGAGATAGCGCGCCCGCCGGGGGGTTAAGGGGTTAAATTTTTTTTTATTTTGTCCAAAAACAAACTTAATTTCATTTAATAAAGCCACAATACCTGTATTAACAAATACACTATATTGTCGGCAGGGTTTTGGCACTGCGAGCCGGGTTTTTTTTGGGTATGGTCAATTTTTATCATAAGTTTATTCCTAACTCAGCTATTGTGTTACAACCCCTGTATGTCTTATTACGAAAAGAAAACAAGTGGGTTTGGAACAGGGAATGTCAAAACTCCTTTGAAAATATAAAGAAGATTCTGACAACTTCACCTGTACTGGTACATTTTGATCCGGAATTAGAAGTTACTTTGATGGTTGACGCATCAAATTATGGTATTGGTGCGTTCATTTACCATAAAATTAATAATGAACTAAGGCTTATAGCATACGCTTCAAGAGTTCTTTTGAAAGCAGAAAGTGAATACCCGCAAATTCAGAAAGAAGCATTAGCTATAATTTTTGGTACAATTAAATTCTATCGGTATTTATTCGGAAAAAAATTTGTTTTAATTTCGGATCATAAACCTTTGATAACCATATTTGGTCCCAAAAAGGGCATACCAATTATTTCAGCTAACAGATTGCAAAGATGGCCATCTTTTTTGTCATCTTTTAATTTTGAAATTAAATATGTTAATACTAAACAGAATCAAGCTGATTGGTTATCGAGATTATTGCCACCTAATATTACAGTTGAAAAACAGGCAAATGAAAATGATATTTCATATTTAAATTTGATTGAAAATAATAATGATTTACCCATAAATGTAAATAAAATCAAATTGGAAACAAATAAAGATACTATATTGAATAAAGTTTTACATTATGTGCTTAAAGGTTGGCCAAATATTAAATTTAATGATTAATTCAAACCGTACTTTATTCGGAAACATGAACTGTCAGTAGAATTAAACTGTTTATTGTGGGGACACCGAGTAATTGTACCGCAAAAATTACGCTCTAACATTTTAAGAGAATTACATGCAACCCACATGGGTATGGTGAAAACCAAGGCACTTGCTCGTAGCTATGTGTGGTGGCCATCCCTTGACAAAGATATTGAAGTAACAATAAAAAATTGTACAGCATGTCTATGTCAACGGAATGAACCACCCACTGCAGAACTAATGTCCTGGCGATGGCCTCAGGATCCATGGACACGCTTGCACGCTGATTTTTTGGATCCTATTTTCAATACACATTTTCTAGTTATTGTGGATGCTTCAACCAAATGGCTGGAATGCTTTAAAGTATCTAATTTGAGTAGTGATATGACAATTTGTAAATTTCGAGAAGTATTCGCAAGATTTGGCCTTCCAAAAGAATTGGTAACTGATAACGCCAGAACATTTACATCTGGTGAATTTCAAAATTTTCTAAATAAAAATGGCATCCGACATTTGACTGAAGCTCCTTTTCATCCTGCTACAAATGGCCTAGCCGAGACGGGAGTGAGAATAATAAAAAATTATTTAAAAACCATTAAATTAGAAAATAATAATCTCGATATAAGTACAGCTATGAACAGATTTCTATTAGATTATAGAAATACAGCTCATTGTACTACAGGAGAATCGCCAGCAAAACTTATGTTCGGTATACTACTGAGATGTCGATTAGATTTACTTGTACCATCTGTGAAAAATTCTGTTTTTAATAAGCAAGTTACACAAATTCAAAATTATAAAGGAACACGATCAGAAATTATAAATTTAAATGAAATTGTATTAGTTAAAGATTACAGATCTACGACACCTAAGTGGGCTAAGGCAGAAGTAACAAAAATTTTAGGAAAACGTACTTATATTGTTAAACTGTTGTAATTTGGAAACGTCATATAAACCAGATACATAAAATAAATAGTAAAATTAATAATAGTGCCAACATAAGTGGTGATAATTTGACGTCTTCATTTATTCCTAGTTCATCTTACAATAATAATAATAATGATGAGCAATTAAACGTCCAGGCGGACACAGCAAATAAAGTTGAGCTTAGAAGAAGGAGTCAACTTAAACGGCCAGACAGACTTAATTATACTTAATTTTTTTTTGATCTTTTTAAAATAATATTTGTTTAATAATTCTAATTTTTAGTTTACGTTATTTTATTTAAGGGAGAAATGTAATATATTTTGTTACACCTTGTAAATATTTTTTATGTTTGAAAATTATCTTATTTATAATTAATTATATAATTTGTTTTTATGAATTGAATTTATATTGTACAGTTTTAAAATAGAATAAGTTCAGCATTTTAACTGAAAAGAATAAATCTTATTTTCATATAAAAAAATTATCGTTTCACTCGAAAACACCTTACTGTCAAAATATGAATATTTTTTAAAAATGTTATCACAATTTTTACTCAGTATTAATATTCTTGTATTTAATAAAACAAACCAATTTGCTTTGCCTCCAAAACATTATCCGATAACGAAATAAAATATGCACAAATAGAAAAGGAGTTTATAAAAGGAGTTTATATGCATGTAAAAAATGTCATCATTATGTTTATGGAAATAAAATCATAATCCAAACTGATCACAAACCGCTAATTAGTATCATGCAAAAGGAAATAAATAAAATACCATCTAATAGACTTAAAAGAATTAGGTTGAAATTATTAATGTATGATATCAAATTAATTTATATAAAGATGATAAGTGTACATTTGGCGAACATGTTAAATGGGTGGCAGAGAAAACCGAAAAAAGAACTGCAGCACTGGCGAGAGTGATGCCCAATATCGGGGATCCGCTAAGTGTCAAGAGGCAGTTGCTATGTGGCGTGGTCCACTCAATTCTATTGTATGGAGCTCCCATTTGGCATACAGTACTGAAGGGGAAGAAGTATAAAGAGATACTGGAGAGAGCGCAGAGGAAAATCCTGCTGAGAGTAGTTAGTGCCTACAGGACATTCTCTACTAAAGCAGTGCAAGTTATTATTATAGCGGGAATAATTCCTATAGAGCTACTGGTGAAAGAAAGAGTCTTACTACACGAGAGGATAAATGAGAACTACATGGAAGCTAAAAAAGGGATAAGAGAGATTATCATGAAAGACTGGCAAAGAGCATAGCAGGATAACGAATCGGTGGGTCAATGGACCAAAAAAATAATTCCCGACGTCGGTATATGGCTGAGGTGTAAACACCGAAATGTCGATTACTATATGACACAAATATTTACGGGTCATGGTTGTTTCAAGAGCTACACTTTGAGGATTGGGAAAACCGAAACTGACGAATGCATGTACTGCGGAGAACCGGATACGGCAGAACACACCCTCCTTCATTGCCGAAGGTGGGAGAGGGACAGGCAGGCTGCAAATATGGAAATAGGAACAAGGCTTACGGTTGAAAATTTGGCGACAACAATTACGGAAGAAAAACAGGCATGGAAGATAACGAAAGAGTTAATAAAAAATATCATGGGTAGGAAGGAGAAGGACGAAAGGGAGATAAGGATGGAATGATGAGAACACACAGACAGCAGCCATTTTGATGTAATGCTTAATAAGCAGTTCCGGAATGGTTTGCGAAGAGATAGAGGTTTTTTAGTGGGTGGAAATCCCACACTATCACTTTACCAAAGGTGATGTCTTTAATAGATTTTTCCCGTATCGGCAAAAAAAAAAGATTCTTGTAAAAACGGTATCGGTTCCGTTCTAATGCAAGACAGTCTAAAATGGTATACTGTCAAAATAAGAATATTTTTTAAAAATGTTATCACTATCATTACAATTTTTACTCAGTATTAATACACTGTAGCGGTACGCTACAATATATTTATAATTTTTTATAATTTAGAACTTTATTTTAGTTTAAAAGTTGACGCGATTTTATACATTATGTAATTATTTTTTGTTGTTAAATCATTTTCTTATTTTCTGTCTTTGTTTTTTTTGTATAAAAGGTCGTGTCCGTTGTGATTTTTTTTAGTCTGTCTTTTAGATTTGTTTAGTTAATTAGAGTCAAACGCCGTTTTCGTGATCATATTATGTTATAAATTTATTTCTTAATAATTTTTTCAATTTTTTTTTAAATCAAGTAAAGTGATTTTTTTTTGAGTTTAATATTTTTGTATTTCAGTTTTTTGTGATTTATTTTTGTGAAGTGTTTTTTTTTTTGGTTTGTATTCTTTTTTTTTACACCCAGTTACTCGTCTTGTTGACAGTAACTTAATCCCATTTTACCGATCCCTGACGACAGTTTCTCTACGGATTTATTTCTGAGGGCTGTCGTTTCCCGTTATCCGTGTCTAAACTTTGGATTCTTTCAAGTTTAGATACCCAACTCCTTACACGCCTACATCAAATATTTTTTATTTATATTTTATTATTAATTATTTGTGATTGTGAATATATTTTTGTCATTTTTTTTTCTAATAAAAGCTCATAGTGAGCAATATTCTTAAACTTAAAGTGTTATTCATTAATATAAAGTCAAGAAAGGTTTTTATTTTGTACGGCCCTTCCACCCCTAGACGGTATAGAGCCAATTTAAGGAAGGGAACGTTACAATTGGGGACTCAGCCGAGATTATTTTGAACCAAAATTTGAGATTTTCGAAAGTGACAAAATGTCGGAAGCGGAAGGTGACAGAAACATGGACGACGAGAGCACATTTTTTGAAAAGAAGCTAGAAAAGAACCTTGACGAGGCAGAAGAAATGAAAGAAATGGCTTCTACACCGCTGAAAAGTAATGATGACACTGAAAATAAATCCATTGATATTAACAGCACTCTACTGAAAGCATTAGAAGACATTCAAACAAATACAGGAGGTTTGCGACTCGAGCTATCTCACATTCGAGAAGATTTAGATAAAGGCTTCAAAAATTTAACAAATAGAATGGATAAAATGGAAGAGCGAATGGACAAACAATACGACGAATTAAAACCAGACGTGCAATTATTAGAAAAAAATTTACTGAACACAAAAACGGATATCGGAAAAGATATTGTAAAAATATGCAATGATATTACAACAATAAATAATATGACTGTAGATAATAAAAATCAATACGATACACTAGCTCGATATACGGAAACAAATATTCATCATTGTACGGAACAAATTGAAATACATGATGAGAAAATTAGTAGCTTAGAGTCACAAATAAAATTTAAAATTGAGGACACTTGCACCAATTACTTGAAAAACAGCGAAAATATGTCTGTTAATTATTTACCTAAAATAGAGCTGAAACCATATCGTGGAGATGAGCACCCGATAGTATTTTTGGAAAAATTAGGAGTTTTAGAAAGTACAAGAAGTACGGATAAAGAAAAAATATTTATGGCAAAAAATTATTTACTGAGCGGCGATAATGACTGTCTAGCTTCAGTTGTAGATGAAGTGAAAACCTACGAAGATTTCAAAACATGGTTTTTGCAAATTTACACTGTAAAAAATGGGTGTAAAATTACATTGAAAGTTAATGTAAAATTCCCTCAATTTTCTAGGTAATTTTACATTATTATTTATTTTTACAAGGAGATGTGTATAAAAACTTGGACTTTCTGTGTAAAATTAAACAAATTTGGTGTTTATACATAAAGTAAAGTAAACTTACATAGACTTATGTAGTTTTAATGTAATTTATTGTGCAATATTCCACTGAAGTTTGCAAAAATTACATAGTACAATGTGTAATTACAAAACAAAATGTAAAACTTAAGTGATGTAAAATTACCGGTCATTTATGATATAGTAACCATTTTGACCGGATAATTTAGCGGTTATTTAACCGGCTATCTATAAAACAAAAGACTGCTTTAGGATTTTCTATCTCAGAAGAACAAAAAAAACAATAAAGTAAGTATAAATAGAATTGCATTTATATTTAAGTAGATATTGGTTGTAAAATTTAATTTTCGACCGGAATACAAAACCATGCGTAACCTTGTACAATAATAATAAATCACCGGGGTTATTTAAAATAAATTGCCGTGGTTATTTAACCGGTAATTTATTCTTTTACATCACTAGTACAACTACAAATAAGAAAATTTCAAGTTTAGGAACAATCGCCACTGCGCATGCGCGGACTCTCTGTCAGGGTTGCTAGAAATGTTTACACAAAAGTAGCGAATTTTTTCGGAAAAATCGCAAACTAATAAAAAAAAACCGCCCAATGTTTAAAATTTTAAATAAATATATCTTTTCCTTTTTTATATCATTTATTTTTAAAAGTTTATTAAAAAATGTTATAAATAACATATGATAGATACTATAATAAATTATATTATTTTTTATATTCAGACTGTATACTCGGCAACCCTGTGTAGTAATATGCGTGCCAGCGTCATTCCTTTGAGTGGACGCATGCGTACCTCTACTAAGCTAGGTAAATCCCAAAGGCCAAAGCAACGCATGTGTTGCATCATTGCATGGCACATATTATAACTGTTATAAGATTATCTCTGGTTATACGTCATAAATTGCCGTTTGCACTGATCATCAATTATTTGTTATCAACAGGTAAGTTTCTTTTATTTAATACTTGTTTTAAGGTGTCAGCTGAGGTAATAATTAATAATGTCATTTCAGTGTAAGTCCTGCAGTCAACGTTTTTCCTGTGTGAAAAATATAATTTACATCAATATTTCCACAGAAATTAAAAGGGAAAATTATATGTATGTTTAATCAATGCTATCAAATATTTAAAATGTGTGTTTTTTTAGGTTACATCATGAATATATTCAGTTTCACCATTTTTTAGTACCGCCAGGATAGAAACATATCCAGTGCACCTGAACTGGGTGTCGATATTTCGGCCGTGCCAATGGTTATTGCGGGTTACAATTCCAAAATATGCTGGCAACAATTCGACATTTGGTTAAATTTAACTCCAAAAATTATTGTCGACTTGTAAAAAGGTAAGAAAACATTCTTCTAGTTATTATTATTTGTTATATTTTGTAACAGAAGTATCATTTTTGTTTTTTTTTTTTTTTTTTTAGGTTCCATCAAGAAAATATTCAGTTTCATCATTTGTTAGTACCGCCAAGATAGAAACATATCCAGTGCACCTGAACTGGGTGTCGATATTTCGGCCGTGCCAATGGTTATTGCGGGTTACAATTCCAAAATATGCTGGCAACAATTCGACATTTGGTTAAATTTAACTCCAAAAATTATTGTCGACTTGTAAAAAGGTAAGAAAACATTCTTCTAGTTATTATTATTTGTTATATTTTGTAACAGAAGTATCATTTTTGTTTTTTTTTTTTTTTTTTTAGGTTCCATCAAGAAAATATTCAGTTTCATCATTTGTTAGTACCGCCAAGATAGAAACATATCCAGTGCACCTGAACTGGGTGTCGATATTTCGGCCGTGCCAATGGTTATTGCGGGTTACAATTCCAAAATATGCTGGCAACAATTCGACATCTGGTTAAATTTAACTCCAAAAATTATTGCGGACTTGAAAAAAGGTAAAAAAACATTCTTCAAATTAATATTATTTATTATATTTTGCAACAGAAGTATCATTTTTGTTTTTTTAATAAATAAATACATTGTTTAAGCAGTACCGTCTTTTTTATTTTCCTTTCCCATTCAAAAATCTTGTGTGTAATTTTACATTTAAATATGTATTATTTTACACAAATATTACATAAACGTATGTAAAATTGTAGGGTATGGGTTAGGGAATTTTACACATTTTTTGGGAAATTACATTTTTTTTATTTAAAATATTACATATTTGTATGTAATGTGGATTACACAACTATATGTAAATTTACAGGAAAACATGTAGCATTCCATATGGTATGTAAAATTACCAGAATAATCTAGGGCATTATTTGGACCCTAGATTATCTGTGTAATCGACCTTCTCAGTTTTTACAGTGTACTGGTCAAATGAGAGTCAAATGAAAATTAGAAAATTGATATATACAAGTAACTTATACAAAAAAGAAAATTGAACCCCACGAGCAGAACATTTTAAAGATTGGTACAGTAGAGGCAAATTTTTAAAACCAGAAATACCGACGATTGAAATGATACGACTCATTTTTGAACATTTTGAAACCGAAGTTCAACAATTTTTATTAGGCTCAGAAGTTACAACATTTATGCAAGCTAACGAAAAATTAAAGGTAGCGGATAGATTATTTAACAATAATTACGGCAATAACTACCAGTATAATCAAAGGAGGAATGAACAAAATAACAATAACAAATACAGATGGCAAAACAATTATAATCAAAATTCGAGGAGTAATGGATATCGAACGAATGGAAATAATTCAAGCGGAGAAAATAATGGAAGAGAAGAAAATAATCAGACGGGTCAGGGAAACTAGCTCGACATTTGTTAACGGTTCCGAAAACAAATGACGAAAAAGATAGGAGTAATAATCACAAACAAATAGAAAGCTTATTAAAAATGGATGACACAGGATTATTAGAAGATATGGAACAGATAAAAGAAGATGAATGTTTGACACGAAATACACCTACGGTTGATTTGGAAATTGAAGGAAATATTTGCAAGGCTTTAATTGATACAGGTTCGGATATTTGCGTTATTGAGGAAAAGTTTTTTGAAAAATTAGATATAAAAATTTTATCCTTTTAAGGAATACTAATAAAAACGGCTGATGGTAAAGTGATTAAAAATATAAAGTTTCAAATTGTATTAAATTTTAAAATAAATGAATCGGAAATGAGTTATATTTTTGTAGTGATACCGGATTTAAATGTGAATATTATATTAGGAAGTGATTTTTTAAATGAAGTTAAAGCTAAATTGGATTTAGAGTCTAAAAAAATGTAGTTTTATTTAAATCAAAAGATCAGTGCAGTTTCTTTGTGTAAAACGGACAAGTTTGTATCTAATTTATTATATAATCATTTTTTAAAATTTGCAACGACTGATTCGATGATTAAAACAAATAGACATAGTTCGGATACTACCAACTATGCGATAAATGTTGAATTAGAAGCGTTAATAAAAGAGTACACAGATATTTTTCAAGATAAACCGGGGTTAATGAAGAATTATAAATGCAAACTTAATGTAAGAAAAAGTGTCGAATTTCGTCGGAAAACATATCCTGTGCAATTTACAAAAAGACCTGCGGTACAAAATGAAATTGATGTTATGTTAAGAAACGGAATTATTGAAAGATCAGATTCACCGTATTTAAATCCTTTAGTAGTAGTGACAAAGAAAGATGGATCTCTCAGGTTATGCTTAGATGCGCGAGAAATAAATAAAATCTGAATACCAGATAACGAAAGTCCTATCGGCGTACATGAAATGTTTCATAAATTTTATGGAGTTAAATTTATATCTAGTATTGATTTGATTTCCGGCTGTTGGCAAGTGGAATTGGATGAAGATTCAAGAAAATTTACGGCTTTTACATTTAATGGAAGAAACTATCATTTTAAAGTGTTACCTTTTGGTTTAAATGTAAGCGTATCTCAATTTAATAAAGCTTTAGAACAAAGTTCAGGACAAGATGTAAGAGATTTCACCTTAATTTACGTAGATGACATAATAGTTATTTCAAAAACATATAATGAACATTTGCAACATTTAAAAATAATTTTTGATAAATTTAGAGAAAGTAATATAACTATAAATGTAAAAAAGTCTAGTTTTATGAAGGAGGAGCAATCATGGCTGTCAAGAAAACAGATAAAAAAGAGGTCGCACAAAACACAAGAAGAAAATGTGGTAAGTGTGGTAATACCCATCCTAAAAATCGATGTCCCGCATACAAAAAAAAAATGTATGAAATGTCAAAAATTCAATCACTTTGCAAGTCAGTGTAAGACGAAAAATATAAACGAGGTAAATTATTCTGAAGAAGATACATTATTTTTGGGAATGATTAACGATTCTGAAAATTATAATGAAAAAAATTGGGCAGTTAATTTAAAGATAAATGATAAAAATATTAACTTTAAAATAGATACTGGTGCACAAGTTAATTGCATACCTATTAATATATTTAAAATGTTGAATTTGGAATCTAAATCACTTTCAAGGGATCAGAATAATTTAACATCGTACTCAGGTACAAAAGTAAATACAATTGGCACTTGTAATTTAAATTGTCAATATAAAAATAAAAATTTTTTGATATATTTTTATATAGTTGATCATCCGTACTCACCACCTGTACTTGGTCTGCAAACATCTATTCAACTAAATTTAATAAAACGAGTGATGAGTATAGATGACACAGCTCTGAATAGTTTGTTAGAAAATTATAGTTCTAGTTTTGACCATACAGGAATGTTAAATGTTGAACCATACAAAATAAATTTGAATGAAAATGCAATACCATTTGATGCAATACATCCTCCAAGGAAAATACCTTTTGCTTTAGAAAATGAACTTAAAAAAGAATTAGATAATTTAGAAAAAAATGAAATAATCAAAAAAGTAAATTTTCCTACAGAATGGGTAAATTCTATAGTTTTAGTCAGAAAACCTAATGGTAGTCTTCGAATTTGCTTAGATCCAAGGCAATTAAATAAATATATAAAAAGAGAACATTTTAAAATTCCGACCATTGATGAAATAATTTGTAAAATAAAAAATGCTAAATACTTTACGACCTTAGATGCGAGTCAAGGGTTTTGGCAAGTTCCATTACATAAGGATAGTTCATTACTTTGCACTTTCAATACGCCATTTGGGAGATATTGTTATTTACGACTTCCATACGGAATAAGCTCTGCATCAGAAATTTTCCAAAAAATAATTAAACAAATTTTTGATGATATTGAAAACGTAAAAATTTATATTGACGATATTTTAATATGGGCTGATTCTCTGGAGGAACATAATAAAATTTTAAAACCAATTCTTGAAAGAGCGAGTAAATATGGTTTAAAATTTAACAAAAATAAATCAAAAATTTGTGTACAAGAACTTGTGTTCTTAGGTCACAAAATTTCAAATAAAGGCATAGAACCAGATAAAAATAAAATCAAAGCAATAATAAACATGTCTCAACCGGATGATAAAAAAGCAGTTCAAAGATTTCTGGGCATGACTACTTATGTAAGCCGTTTTATTCCTAATTTCTCAGAAATTACAAGTCCATTACGAGAAATCTTAAAGGAAAATATCTCTTGGTTTTGGGGTCCTAAACAAAATGAATCCTTTAACAAACTAAAAGACATATTAGTCAACCCCCCTGTTTTAAAATTCTTTGATGTAGACCAACCATTAACTTTATCAGTAGATGCTTCTCAAAACGGTGTTGGCGCTACAATTATGCAAGAAGGAAGACCTGTTGCATATGCTTCAAAAGCACTAAATGAAACTCAAAAGAATTACTCACAAATTGAAAAAGAGTTATATGCAGTTCTATATGGCTGTGATCGATTTTCACAATACACATTTGGTCGAAAAATTAATGTCGAAACAGATCACAAACCCTTAATTAGTATTTTCAATAAACCATTATCATCATGTCCTCAAAGACTACAACGCATAATGTTAAAACTTCTTTCTTATGATATTAATATCAAACATGTCCCTGGAAAAAATATGTACATTGCAGATACGTTGAGTAGAGCAACTACTTCACATGAATATTCTCAAATAGATGATGATATTGAATGTCATGTTTTTTCACTAATTGAAAATTTAAATATAACTAAAAATCAATTGGAAAAATTTAAAAATGAAACAATTAACGATTTAGAAATGCAAAATTTAAAAAAAAATGTATAAGAAATAATTGGAAAAATTGTCATTCGAATTTATACAAAAAATATAAAAATAACTTAACAATTTACGATGATCTAATATTCTTAGATAATAGGCTAGTTGTTCCTAAGTCCTTGAGACACGAATTATTACAAAAAATTCATTTTAATCACTTGGGTGTTAATAAATGTAATAATAGAACTAAGCAATGCATTTTTTGGCCAAACATGACGAAAGACATTGAAAATTTAATTAGTAAATGCTATACATGCAAATTATATCAAAATAAATTACAAAAAGAACCGTTAATTCCTCATGAATTACCAAAAAGAGCATGGCAAAAACTTGGTGTTGATTTATTTATGTTTGATAATATAAATTATTTAATGATTGTAGACTATTTTAGTAAATTTATTGAAATTCCAAAAATGACAAGTACAACCAGTGTAGCTGTAATAAATCAATTAAAGTCAATATTTTCAAGACATGGAATACCTGAAACAATAATTTCTGACAATGGACCTCAATTCAGTAGTCTGGAATTTAAAAATTTTAGCAATCAGTGGGAATTTGAACACATAACAAGTAGTGCAAAATACAGTCAGTCAAACGGAATGGCTGAAAGGCACATACAAACTGTTAAAAATATGTTATATAAAGCTAAAGCTGACAATAAAGATCCATACTTGTCATTGCTGGAACTTCGAAATACTCCGTTAGAACTTAATGGTAAATCTCCATCAGAATTATTAATGGGAAGAAAACTGAGAGGGATTTTACCAATAAGTTTAAAAAGTGATCATTCAGAATCTCATTATGAAAATTTAAAAAATAAACAGCTTCAACAAAAACAAATTTATGACAAAAGTGCTAAACCACTTTCTACTTTGAAAGAAGGAGAAAAGGTATTAGTAAAATTAAACAAAAAACAATGGGAAGAAGGTGAAATTGTAAAACAAAATGATAAACCAAGATCTTATAAAATTAAAATGAATCATGATTCAGTGATTGAACGAAATCGCAGATTTTTGAATCCACTGAATTACGATAACAATGTGGTAGTCGATTCTAATGATTTTAATGATTCTGATGATTCACTTGACGATGTAACTGTTTTAAGTATGTTATTTGATGAGCAATCTGTATCATACACAAACGTACAAACTAAGTCTGGAAGAGTTGTAAAACCTCCAGACAGATTAACATTACAATAATAATTAATTAATATGCAATTAAATAAAATGAATTATATTTATTTTGTTTGTAAAGAGAAAAATAATTTAAAAACGGGAGATGTTGAATATTGAATGACATTGATTATAAAATTATATTTAGTTTGTTATATAATAATGAATAGTTTTATGTTTAAATACTTTTTGTAAAACACTCTTGTGGAACCTATCAAACCAGTAACATTAAATAAAATATTTAATGAAAATAATGATTTTGTTATATTTTAAAAACATTTAAAATATACTACAATAGGTAGTACACGGAATGCCTCAGTTGCAGAAGCAACTGACGTTCGAGGGGAAGCTGATTCTTCTGATTCAGACTCCTCGGACGAGTCATCTTCAGATGACTCGTTGGTTGTACCCGGCTTGCCGGATCTACAGGATCACGTTAACGAGGAGGCGGAGACTAATGAAGATCTATCTTCTCCGCAGGCGGTCAGGGTGAACCGCAGGGATTTGGAAGATCCCGTCGAGTGGCGTCGGCACGTCTTGAGCCGTGCGATCGCACTGTCGAGGACTAACCTGGCCAACTGTGCCTTAGATCGACTTCTTAAATCGATTGGTCTGTTGGCTGGGAAGGCTCTTGATGGTGTCGTGTCGCTACCCCAGGAGGAGGTCGACGCTATTGTCTCTCAATTAACCCAATTACTTGGGGCCCAGACATCGGACAGTTCGGGGGTGAGAACTGTACACCGCCAAAGAAGGCGTAAGAACAAGAGGGTGACTAGGAACGCTAGGAAAAAGTTTCAGTACGCCAGGACTCAGGATATGTTTAAGAAATGCCCGCGAAAGCTGGCTGACTTAATCATGAATGGGAACTCGGATACTGTCATGGATTCCAGCGACGGTCGCCCGCAAATCAACGATGTCCGGGAATTGTACACCAATTTGTGGGGCACGGCGGGGGAAGCCAAATTCCTAGATATTTTTCCAGAGGAAGTTTTTCCTCTGAAAATTATTATGCGCGACATCCTTCCAGTAAACTTTTCACCTTGGGTGGGCCTAGACAATAGAGATGCGCCGGATAGGCTGCTTGCGGCATTCGGGCGTATCTCTAAATTGTCGTTAAAGCCTCACCAGAAGGTGGAATTGTTTTACCACTTCGTTTACCCGCGGATTAGGTATGTGTTGGTCTCAGATCCGCCTGCGGGAACGGTGCTTTCGCGACTTGACGCCGAACTTCGGCAGATAGTCAAGAAAGTCCTTCATTTGCCGGCGTCCGTGACCGACAGCCTTTTCTACACTTCGGTGCGAAACGGAGGTCTGGGATTGCCAAGGATAACAAGCGACGTCATCACCTCCTTCGTGAAAGGAGTAGCTGACTTTGGAGAAAGCAGTGACCCAGTTCTTCGGGGTTTGTTTGAGGACTCTGATGCTGTCAGGACGGCCCAGCTTGGTGCGCGAGGTTTAGGACTTGACTGGCCTGTTACGGGCAGACAAGTTCTGAACAAACGTGTCAAGCTTAAGCGTGCTGAATTGACGAATTGGAAGAATCTTCATTCCCAGGGATCAGGAGCGGAGTATTTTGTTGACGACACCATCTCCAATGCCTGGCTTCATGATCCGAGCTTCCTCAAGCCGGGACGATATATCGATGCCATTCGGATGCGTACCAACACCTTCGGCGTTAGAGCAGTTCTGAAGCGTGCCAAAGCTGATGGCCCTGTGGATTGTAGAAGATGTGGTGAGGGACCCGAGACGCTTGGCCACGTACTCGGTAAATGTCCGCATTCGAACCCTAAAATCATTAGGCGTCACGACCAAATCGTGAATTTTATAATGTCGAGGATTCAGGTCAAGAAACCTCATGCGTCTGTACTAAAGGAGGCGTCTTTCAAAGCCAATACTGGGCTGCTTAAACCTGACCTGGTTGTAAAAGACCGGGACAGGGCTCTTATAGCCGACATTACTGTCCACTTTGAGAGTACCGGCAGTCTGGAACGGGCCGCGGAAGAAAAGTCTTCTAAGTACAGACCATTGATCGATAATATGCATGGTATTTTGGGGACTTCGGATGGTTCGGTTCTCCCCATCGTGGTAGGCGCAAGAGGCGCTCTACCTAAGTCAACGCTCAGCGCTTTGAGCACGCTGGGAGTTTCTGATAAGTCTGACTGATTAACCATTTCTTTGATGGCTTTCCGGTCGTCGATCGAGATCGCTTACGGTTTCCTCGATGACTAGGGGTTGTTGAAGGGTGGCACCTCCGACGGACTTCTTGTTTTTGTTAACCGTACGTACGCTCTTTTGGTACGTATCAGTCAACCGTACCCACTATTGGGTAGCGAAGCGTCCTATGTGTATGACGAGCTTTGGACCTCGGTTTTTCTGGGGGAAGTGCACGCTGCCCTTCTGGCGGCTGTGTAGTGCATAGCCAAATGCCTCGTCATCTAATTAGTGACGCGCATGAATGGATTAACGAGATTCCCGCTGTCCCTATCTACTATCTAGCGAAACCACTGCCAAGGGAACGGGCTTGGGAAAATTAGCGGGGAAAGAAGACCCTGTTGAGCTTGACATAGGTGTATCCCTCGGGGATTGCCTAGACCTCGAGGTCCTCTGGTGGCGGAGCTTGCTTCACGTTCCAGACGGATACGTTGACGGCCTCCGGTGAATGCCAGGCGGGGTCGATTTAAAAGCAAACAGTCAACAAGGTTGGGTGTATCGGGTTGCCATCCCGGTACAAACCCATTCACCTATCGGCCCAAACGAAAATAATAATTTGAGAAAAGAGAGGGAGACACCACTGTGTTTACCTTCATGTATGTGAACTGTGCAATCGCGCATTCACCACTAAGACAGGACTGGGGTTGCATAAAGTGAAAGGGCACCCCGTGGAAGCTAATGCTGCGATCGTAGTAGGAAGAACCAAAGCTCGTTGGTCTGAAGAGGAGATGCGTCTCCTTGCTTTGTCCGAGAGTGAGGGTGTGAAGAAGGGTGTCCGGTTTATCAACCAATTTTTGGTTTTCCGCATCGGACAGTGGACAGTATTAAAGGTGCACGGAAGAAGGCGGTGTACCAGACGATGCTGGCTGAAGCTGTTGCGGATGCGGAAGTGGTTCCGGCCCCTTTGACACCAACGGCGACAACGTCTCGAGTCCCTGTATTAGAACGTACAGGGCCTCTTGAGGCTGAAATCCTTTCCCTCCTTGGGGGTTTGGAGGACGGTCTCGGGTACGAGACGGACCAGCTTCGTAAATTGGCGAAGTTGTCTGTCCTCGGGGAGGATGTATCTGACCACATCGCGAGATGGGTCGGGGATATCTTCCCCATTGGTCCATCGGATCGCCGACCTCATGGTTTCTTCCGAAAGCGACGCAGGCCTAAGGAAGTAGAGACAAAGTCACGCGTTAATAAGAGAAGGCGTGATTACTCTCGGGTTCAGTCACTCTTTGGTAGGAGTTGGCGAGCTGCAGCGAGGGCCGTACTGGGCCCCAACACTGACGAGGAGGGTGGTCCCTCTCCGGATGAACTCCAGGAGTATTGGAGGTCTCTCTTTGAGACTCCCTCCGCTCCTGTTGTAGCTCGTAGTATCCCAGTACAGCCCAACGAAAAGCTGAAGCGCCTGTGGGATCCAATTTCTGTGGCAGAGATTGAGGATAACCAGGTTAAGGGCAACACCGGCTCAGGACCGGACAGAATCACGGCTCGCAAATGGACAGTGGTACCATCATTGATAAAGGCGATTCTCTTTAACGTTGTTCTCGTGAGCGGGAAGGTGCCCCGCTCCTTAACCTTAACTAGAACGGTGCTTATCCCTAAGAAGGAGAAGCCAACTAGTCCCGGCGATTACCGTCCAATTTCGATTGGCTCGGTGATCATACGACACATTCATCGTATTCTGGCTAACCGTCTCCAGGCCTCGGAGATTGTTGATCAGCGTCAGCATGGATTCGTGAAGACTGACGGAGTGACAGAGAACGTGTTCATCCTCCAAGCGTCTATGTTTTAGAATCTCGACGACACTGTCGCACTCTCCATGTTGCGTCCTTGGACGTATCGAAAGCTTTCGATACTGTCTCCAGGGACGCAATATCGCAATATCAATGGCGTCGAGGCGGGATAAGAAGGTCAAGGTTGTGACTGACCTCGATTTTTTCGTGGAAGATTCCCTTGTGCCTTTGCCCGCTATTGGTCTCAATGACTTTTGGCGTTACCTGGGGGTCTAATTCGAGGGAGTGAGGCTTAAAGAGTCTGAGCAGGACAGAAACCGGCTTAAGGATGAGTTTGTTAAACTAACTAAAGCTCCCCTAAAGCCTCAGCAGAGACTGCGCTTGCTACGCGCTCATCTTTTGCCCAAGTATTTTCATGCTTGGGTTCTTGGGGTGTGCAGGCGTAGGCGCCTCTGTGAAATTGACGTCCTTATTCGTTCTGCTGTGCAGAACTGGCTTAGACTTCCTCATGACACTCCAAAGGCGTACTTTCATGCGCGGATAGCAGATGACGGTCTTGGGATATCGCTATTGGAGAAGTTTATTCCTATGCTTCGCTATACAAGGCTTAATGGGCTTTTAGAGTCGAGGGCGCCCAATGTGAAGGCCATTGCCTGGTCGAACTTTGTCTCGCAAGAGCGAAGACGGGCTCGGGCGATGTGTTTGATCTTGGGCACAACTTGTACCTCGTCGAGATCCTATGCAACAGCCATGGCTCGATTGCTGCACTCTTCCAACGACGGTCGAGGCCTGAAGGAGTCACCCAAGAGTGCTCTTAGCACTCACTGGGTTGACGCCGGCTCGTCCTCTGTACCTGGAAGAGACTACGTGCAGTATCACCATGTTAGGATCAATGCACTACCCACTCGGGTTCGCACCTCTAGGGATCGGCCATTGATTGACCGGCGCTGTAGGGCCAGTTGCATGTCAACCGAAACTGCAGCGCATGTCGTTCAGTCGTGCCATCGTACCCATGGAGGTCGTGTTCTGCGACATGATGCGGTGGTGCGGGAAGTCGGTAATAAGCTGAAGCAGAAAGGATGGGTGGTGCAGAGAGATAGCATCCTCCACACCCCGATAGGTATCCGCAAGCCCGACTTGATTATTGCCCGAGAGAACCGGGCGGTGGTCATAGATGTGCAGATTGTATCGTCGGAAAGAGTCCTCGATTTGGCCCATGGCGACAAGGTGGCTAAGTACCGGGATTGCCCTGGTCTTGCCGAACTTGTTGTTCGGGACCTGAGTCTAATAGGCGAACAACCATATCTTGGCGTGATGTATGGTGCTCTGCTAGCGAGCAGTTCCTAAAAGAGCTTGGACTGAGCTCTGGTTCGTTGCGCCGTTTAACGACCCGCGTTTTGTATGGTTCTTACATGAATTGGATCAGGTTTAACCAGATGACGAGCATGCCTCGTCATTGAGTGTTGAACTGTCTGGTAAGCTGGACGTTCCCGGATACTAATCCCCGTATCCGATCGCCCCCGCGGGGCACGTTATCTTAAGCTCGGTACGCAATAACAAACGAAAAAGGTATAAAAGCTGAAGATACCTTAGAAGACTGCAATCTGTACATAGTAAATGAAGAGGGTCAAATGACTACATACTGCAATACCGGAGGTCAACAATCAAACATAGACGTGACTGCAGCAACAAGACTGATCAAGGGAAGTATTAGAGAATTGAAAGTACTGGATCATGCAACGCACAGCGATCACAGATTAATCAAATTTCAAATTGAACAAACACAAGAAAAGATAATGCAGAGAGGTCTACCGCGCCTAAATCTCAAAGACGTGGAATGGGAGAACATTAAGAAAACGTTAACAGAACATAGAAACGAATACCACTTAGAAACCGAGTCTCCAAACTTAATGGCAAAGAGAATATATAAATGGATACTAGATGCCTGCACTAAGCACGCAAACTGGCAAATAACAAGCAAACCAAAAAGAGCCACTTGGTGGAATCAGATGTTGCAAAAAGAAAAAACTAAAGTCAGAAAACTATTGAGAGAATATAGGCACGAACTTAACATAGAGAGAAGACAAGAGAAAAAGCAGAGACACTGCACTGCTGAGAAGTTACAGAACTAAAATAAAAGAGGCAAAACAGAGAACATGGGAAAAATTTATAAACGAAACAATGATGGACAGTCCATGAGCTTTACCATACAGAATATGTGCAGACAAATTTAGAAGACCACAAGTGCTAGCAACCATACAGAAAGAAAATGGCAAATCGATAGAAACAGCCGTAAATGAAGTCATAAGATTTATTACTGATAAAGAAAGTAAACATGTAGTGGGCTTATTCATAGACATAAGCGGAGCTTTTGATAACATGTGGTGGCCTGCTCTATGGAATGAACTAATTAATCTAGAAGTACCGATGTATTTACAAAATATTCTAAAGAGCTATTGTCATAAAAGAACTGCACATATGTACGAGAATGGCAAATTTGTATATGTAAATGTAACAAAAGGATGTCCGCAAGGATCTGTACTCGGACCAATACTATGGCTAATAACGATAAACACGCTAATCAAAGAATTAGAACAAACATTTCCAGATGCAAAGATAATAGCCTATGTAAATGATTTGGCAGTACTGTATCAAGCAAATAATAGAAGAGAAATCGAAGAAAGTGGCAAAACAATACTCGATGAAATTAAAGAATGGTGTGATAGATTTAAAATGGCGTTATCAGTACAAAAAACCAAAGCTGTGATATTTAAACCATTTCCAAAAAGAAAACCTACAATAAGACTGGAAGGCTCTACGCTTAAGGTGAAAAGAGAGATTGATTATCTAGGGTGCACACTGCACACTGGACGTCAAGCTCACTATGATACCGCATTTAAAGAGAGCATGAAAGAAAGCTGAGAGCTGTTGAAGTCAAGTTAGCAGAATGGCGAGAAAAGAGTATGAAATCAATCCACACTTCCTGATACAATACTGATACAATATACGAGGGCATAGCGCTATACGCAGTATCTATACTGTCAGACGTACTACAAAAAGTTAAAGTGGTAAATATGCTAAGCTATAGCCAAAGAAGAGCACTAGTAAGAATCACAAGAGCGCAAAAAACCACTTCAGTAGAAGCAATTCAAGTGGTAACTGGCATACTCCCTTTGGATCTAGAGGCCAGAAGAAGAGCTGCAAACTATTAGGCAAAACATGAAAATGAACATAACGCTAACAAACTTCTGAATGGATATATAGACAAGACAGAAAGCAAAAACAGAGCCAACAACATATGGGCCAGACGTTGGCAAGTAATAGATAGAGAAATATACACAAAGAAAATATTTCCGAGTGTCGAAAGAAGATTGCAATTCGATATACAGTATTCAAGAGAGGCGATCAGAGCAATTACTGGCCATGGACCATATAATGCAAGCCTGGCAAGATTCGGAGTCATAGAAAATCCAGAATGTGAATGTAATGAACTACAGACAGCAGAGCACATAATATTATACTGCAATGAGACCAGAGAAATTTTCGAAAAAGTAAGGAGGAAGTCAAATGACATTAGGGAGGTTTTCACGAACCAAGAAATACTCAAAGAAGCAGTTGCATCAATAAAAATCTATGAAATGCAAAAGAACCAAATGCTGGACAATACAACTGGTAGAAGAAGACGGTAAGCGAGTTTTTTTAGGGCGGTGCAACTCCCCCACTACCCCTACGGGGTGCCTACACCGGTCAGTCAGACAATTTTGACTGATAAAGGGCAACTTTCCCAAGATCTAAAGTTGTAACCTTTTATGGCAACATACGGTTAAGGTTTTTTCTTGCTTGAAGGCCGGAGTGCCAATACTCATACAATACGAGGAAGTTCGAATAACAACATTAACATCAACGAACAAAGTACCAAGAGCAATTGATCAAATACACATAGAATATCACAACGATCCTACAGAAAGATAAGGAGAAGATTAGAACAAAAGAAGAAGATAGAAGAAGGGATTCAATGATTGCCCGCTAAGCCCGAGGGCACAGCGGGCTTGTATGAGTATGAAAAAAAAAATGTCCCTATCTATCTAGCGAAACCACTGCCAAGGGAACGGGCTTGGGAAAATTAGCGGGGAAAGAAGACCCTGTTGAGCTTGACTCTAGTCTGGCACTGTAAGAAGACATGAGAGGTGTAGCATAAGTGCAGCATAAAGTCATAATCACCTTTAAATAATTAGAAAAAATGTTCAAATTCAAACACACAAGAACTCCGGCTAACTAACTCAGCGGCGCTGTGTCGTGGTTTGAAATATTGTGAGCCGATATAGAATTTGGCTTCAAAAAAAAAAAAATAATAATAATAAACATAGCAGACATAAATACCACCCACCACACGACAATAATTAAAACAAAATAACAAACACAATTTTAATAGACGTAAAAAAATTTCATTTATCACCCCAAAATAACAAAAGAATTACTACAATAGTTGACAAAAAAATCAGAAACATAATCACCGCCCAAATGAATAAAAATGGACGCCAGAACCACTTAACGCTCTGATCAAAGATCAGCCTCTAGGTCTAACGAGGTACATAATTACTGCAGCAATCTCTGTATCCCAGAATGTAAGAAATTATAAATTGTATTCAGCAAGGGAAAATAAAATACTAGACATAATATGACAAAGAGACACAATTGCACAAGGTTGAGAAACTCCGCAATCGTTTAAAGTTTAAACGATTGCGAAGGTAGTACGTCAATAATAAAAGTAAAATAGCAACAAATAACGGCAATAAATAATAACGAATATAAAATTATTAACAAAATAATAACAAACAATTTCAACACAGGCAAAATATATAAATGGGACGCCACTGAACAAACTAAAACAATTATTGTTTTCTTTCTAGAATTCTACAATTTCCGATCGCAGATGTTCGGATGTGGCATTTGTCGAGAAAATAAGGCAAAATTTAACCATTGGTAAGGAATCAAAAAAACACAAGTAAGAAATGAATAGAGATAATTATAATCTCACGATTCCACGCACAGATCGAACGTTCCTTATTAATTCTTATTTGGCGATCAGAACGCCATTCTGCTAACGACAACTAAAATAGGCTAGAATAGCAATAACCTAGGTAAAATAAAATTCAATATCCAAAAAAATTATCGCCATTCAGGCGACCAACAATTGATTATCGTCACAAAATAACTCCAAAACAACAATCAAATCAACAATAGTTGTCCCAAGCAGTCTTCAACAATCGATTTTATTGTCACATCAAAATTAACGGTCACACATTTATCTCGTTATCTGTGCATTTTTAAAATCGCGAGCCTAGTGACAAACGCCAACTCACTCTCACACACGATGGGTGCGATGACTGCCTCTTTGTTGGTCAAATCATACACCAAATGTTGCCAAGAAAATCGTGTCTATTGCTCGTTTGTCAAATTCACACTATTCAAGTACATTTATTTCAAAAAATTCAGATAGGCTCGAAACTATTCATAATTTCGGGGTAACAAAAAATTAAAATGTTGGTAGGTAGTACTAACTCTGTAATTTAGGATTTATTAAGACTGCACGAAATAAATTTTAAAAAATTATTTATGTTCTACTCTATTCTCTATTTCAACGTTATTACGGTAGAAACGCAGAAATAATTGCCTTGGCAGGAACTGAGAACATTAAATCTTTATAATTGGTATATTTTATTAGTTTTAACACTATCACAATTAATTTTATTTCTGGTTATTTTTTTCCAATATTTGTTTACTATATTATATATGGTTACAAGAATTATGTTTAAATTTGTCATATTACTCATATTATTACATATTCTTCGTCTATCAAACCACAATTATTATTTTTGTTGGTTCTGTTTTATAAAAGTAGGCGTCTAATTTAATTTTTATAAAGTTTAATAATGCATATTACTATTTATTAGACAGTGCAAGTTTAACACAAATTTAACAATTATCCGAGGTTTTGATCTAATAAAAAAGTCTATTTGAAATCAACTTTGCTAATAGACACAGGTTCTCAAACAATCCAAATGTCATATCCATGCCAACAGTTCGCGCATAGGTAATTTTTATTTTTCTTTCACGCCAGAAAAATAGGACACATTATATTAAAAATTCAGCAGTAAGTTTAGATAACGAAAACAAAAATATCTCCAAATTTATTCTGAACTTGGAAACAGATTTCCAGTTAAAGAAGAAAAAATGTATCATGCCGTCAAAAACTTTGATTTTAATACATTGATCAACAATATATACATTTAATTTCACTTAATCGTGTTTCTTTTAAGCCCCTATCAATTGTTAATTGGATAGAATGTTATTGTTTGTTCTTTTAGTCCCCGTGCAAATTTTTGTCATTGTTTAATTACACAAGTTTCTTTAACGAACTGACACCACAATTTTTACAGTTTTCAGATGAATTGTTCATGTTATTTTCTTCACTTTCATATTAACGATATTAACTTGTAAAGAAGTACGGTTAGTTCTTAAACACAAAAATCTCAGTTATAATTGTTTAAATACACGTTTCTTTTACAAATCAGCATCACAGTTTTTACAGTTTTCAAATGAATTATTCATATTTTTTAATTTTCGAATTTTATTTATAATACTAACTTCTACATAAGCGTTGTCAAGCATATTCGAATTTTTACTTGCTAGAACGGTAGCACACGCCGCAATTCTTTGGGAAGTATGCAGATATTATAAATTATTTTTGCTTATAGATTTTTTAAATTTTTAATGTCCTTTCGCACTGTTTTTTATTGCAGATATAAATCATAATTTAAATATCAACGATTTACTTTTTGTGAGTAAATGAAATAACTATAGTTACATACTTATTAAACTACGACGTATTTACCTATACAGAGGTAGAATAAAAATCATATTATCATGATTAAACGACGGGTCTGAAGAAGCACTTAAACACTACAGTATTTAGAATTATACTTAAAATTGCACAATATAAATCGTTTGTTTGGAAAATATTATATTCAACAATTGATACAATAAATTCCTACGTCCAATGAGCTTTCCGATTTTAGACATTATAGTCTCTTTATCATTGTTTAATTACACAAGTTTCCTTAACGAACCGACACCACAAATTTTACAGTTTTCAGATGAATTGGTCATGTGTTGTTTTTCAATTTTATATTAACAATAATAACTTGAAAAAAGTACGGTTAGATCTTAAACACAAAGATCTCAGTTATAATTGTTTAAGTACACATGTTTTTTTACAAATCAACATCACCATTTCTACAGATTACAAATGATTTATTCACATTTTTTAATTTTAAAATTATATTTATAATACTAACTCCTACAGAAGCGATGTCAAACAATTTTGAATTTTTACTTGCTAGAACAGTAGCACACGTTTTGTTGGTGCTGAGGGCAAATAGCTGTGTAAGCAGTATTTTAGTTTAATTTTATAAATAATTTTTGTTAATTATGTAATAAGTACATGACTAGAATTTTCTACCTTCCTTTTGAAATAAAATAATATAAAATTTGTTGAAATAAAAACGAGTCAGTCTTATTTTATTAGCGTCAGTTTTTACATCTTTTATTGTTCATTTTTAAATGTTATTTTTCATTTGTTCTTGGCATTATAATAAAACATTATATTAATACAAATTGTTTTAATCAAATTTTCAACGGTTCTTTTTTTAATAAAGAAATAATAATAAAATCTAACAGGTTATGTGCTCAGCAGAAAAGAACCTGTCGTATTAATATAATTAAATCAGTCTGAGTGAGTACTTCAAATTTTAAAACTGAAAATTAAGAAATGGATACTAAATTGAATCTAGAGAAATTGATTGAGTCTGTAGAAGGAAATGGAAAATCAAATTATGTATCCTGGAGATTCAAGCTAAATTTGCTATTGCGTGTGAAAGGTCTATTTGATATAGCTACTGGTGTGACACTTGAACCGCTTGAAACTGATGCGAATTATTCTGATTGGATTAAGAAAGATCTAGAAGCTCAAACAATTATTGGATTGAATGTGGATGAAAATATTGCCTTGAAAATTACAACATGTATGCCAGCAATGCAAATGATTCAAAGACTTGAAGCGCTTTATGGCAAGAAAAGTCAAAAATCTACAGCGATGTTACAGCAGCAATTTTTTGGTTATAAGTATGATGATTCAAAATCAGCTGTGGAAAATTGTCTTCAAATAGATGGGCTAGCGCAAGAATTGAGAGCAAATGATGAAGATGTAAAAGACAGCTGGATAATGTCACGTGTTTTAAATTGTTTACCTGCGAAGTTCGACCACTTTCATGCAGCTTGGGAATCTGTCGCTGAAGTTGATAAAACTTTCGCAAACTTGCGTGATCGTCTTCAACAAGAAGAAATCAGACTTCAAAATCGTGAATCGTCAATTGTCGAAAATGTACTCGTTGGAAAGGCTCAGTTCAACAGGTCTAGCAAAAATCAAAGAACGTCTAAGCGAAAGTCAGGTCAGTCGAGTTCCGGTCAGCAAGGTCAGTCAGGAATGAAATGTTACAAGTGTGATCAAGTTGGACATCGAAAGTCTGATTGTTCTAACAAACCCTGTGCTGAATACATTGAGTACTGCAAGAAAAATTATAACTGTAACTACTGTCAAGAAAAGGGACACTTTGCAAATGAATGTCCTAAAAAGAAAAGCGATGACAAGAGCAGAGTCAAATCATTTATCTCTGTTGCTTTATCGTCGGCGATGCTCGAAGGTTTGTCTGATAGCCATGAGTTGTGGATTAAAGATAGTGGCGCAACTCATCACTTGACTGGAAATTTGAAATGGTTGACAAATTTACGTTCTCTGGATGCACCTATGCACGTGGAAATCGGTGACTCAACAAAATTGAAAGGAGTTGCATTCGGTGATGTTCATTTATACGCCTACGACAGCAAGAAATGGTATCCTATCATACTGAGAAATGTTTTGTTTGTACCAGATCTCACATTTAATTTATTTTCCGTCACAACTGTACTTGATAAGGGATATACGCAACAAGCTACGGCAAAATCGTCTGTTATCCTGGAAGATAATGTACCTGTCTTGGTAGCTGAAAGGTTTGGAGGTTTGTTCTATATGATGTTTCGTCCAATGGAACAGTACAGTCTGTCAGCGGTCAGTTCTCTAAAACTCTGGCATGAAAGATTGGCGCATCAGAATATTCGATATGTTAAAGATATTCTGAAGAAGAACAACATTCGCTATATTGATGATTGGAAAGACTGTGTCTGCAAAGGTTGTGTGTATGGAAAGCAACACCGAATTTCTCATCCAAAAGATGATGTCGTCGCGAAATTTCCTCTTGAAAAAATTCATGTTGATCTTGGCGAAATGAATACTACGTCGCTCGGTGGTGCAAAATACTTTTTATTGTTCAAAGATGACTTCAGTCATTTTCGTACGGTTTATTTTTTAAAACAAAAATCAGAGGCAGTTGACAAGTTAAATATTTTTCTAAATCTGGTTGAAAATCAGTTTGGCCGAAGAGTAAAAAATTCTGAAGTCAGATAACGGCACGGAAATTAAAAATGTCAGAAGTCGAGATATATTTGATCGGCTTGGTATATTTCACGAAAGGTCAGTTGCATACACGCCAGAACAAAATGGAAGAATTGAAAGAGAAGTGCGTACCATTGTTGAAGCTGCTAGAGCTGAAATTTATGCGAAAGATCTGGGAAAATTTTTATGGGCAGAAGCTCTGAATTACTCAGTTTTTACCATAATTCAAACCGGTACTAGCAGTGTTGCCGGAAAGAGTCCAGCCGAATTATGGTTTGGTCGTCGAGTTAGTCTAAAGTCATTGAAAAGTTTTGGATGCGAATGTTATGTGATGATACCAGATCATCAACGTCAGAAACTTGATAAGAAGAGCAAGCAAGGAATTTTCGTCGGATATGATGTCGAGGAACATGGTTATCGGATCTATTTCCCCGGTCAGCGTCAAGTTGAAGTTTCATGCAATGTTTTGTTTGACGAGAAGATTGGTCCGGAAATGGGCTATACTAAATTTGAGTGTAAATTGACTGAAGATAACAAATCTGAGATAAACAGCGATAGTTCGTCTGAGTCAGAGTCAAATGATGAAAGCAGTCAGGAGGAGTCCGGTAACAGTAGCGAAAATGATGATCAGTCAGAGTCGAGTCAAGAAGCGAGTGGAAGCGTGTCGAAGTATAATCTACGAAATCGTCAAAACATTAAGCCACACCTAAAATACAATGAATACCTTATGATTGGTGAAGTTGAGGACATATCTGTTGGAAATGCTTTAAAAGATCCCAGATGGAAAAAGGCAATGCAGGATGAAATCGACTCCTTAAATTACATGAAGACTTGGAAGTTAGTTGATTTGCCAAAAGGTCGCAAGCCATTGACGTGCAAATGGGTCTTACGCGAGAAATCCGATGGTCGCTTAAAAGCTCGAATTGTTGCTCGTGGTTTTGATCAGAAACCTGGAATAGATTATAGCGAAACGTTCGCACCTGTTGCCAGACATGCCAGTATTCGGTTGCTATTAAGTTATGCTGCAAGTGAAAGACTGAATATTCACACATTTGACATCAAGACAGCATTTTTAAATGGAGATTTGTCCGAAGAAATCTTCATGTTCCAGCCAGAAGGTTTCGATGACAATTCCGGAAAAGTATGTCTCTTAAAAAAGAGCTTATACGGTCTCAAGCAAGCTCCAAAGGCTTGGAACGAAAAATTTACAAACTATTTGAAAAATCTGAAGTTCGAAAACACCGACGATGATCCGTGCATTTTTTTCAACGAAGTGAAGTCTGTAATCATGGGAGTATTTGTAGACGACAGAATCATAATCGGTCATAATGAACACGAGATTCAAGAAGTTCTGTCTAAATTGGCGAGAAAATTCGAAATTACATCCGAAAGTCCGAAGCAAGGAAAATTGTTTTATCTTGGAATGGAAATTCATCTAAAAAGAAACGGTATACTTGTTACGCAAGAGAAATATACTCGAAAGATACTATCTCGATTCGGTTTTGAAGAAGCGTACCCAGTTGTGACACCCATTGAACCTGGAATGTTGACTGAGAAGAAAATCAACGACAAAGAATTGAAGAATAAACCTTATCGTGAAATTGTCGGAAGTCTACTGTATTTGTCGACTATATCAAGACCCGATATTAGCTTCACAGTAAATTTCTTAAGTCGTCAAGTCAGCAGGCCAAATGTCAGTCACTGGAAAATGATTGAGCGTGTTTTCCGGTATCTGAAGGGAACCGAAAATCTTGGAATATTTTTTGACGGTAAAACAAAACTAACGACATATACGGACGCCAACTACGGTGGAGTAGAATCGGACATGATCTCAACAAGTGGAGTTTTAATCGATCATGGAGGCCCAATTGTTTGGATGGCTCAAAAACAATCAATAACTTCAATTTCGTCGGCTGAAGCTGAGTATCGTGCTGCAGTTTGCGGAATTCAAGAAGTCTGCTGGATTCGTCGCATGATCATAGAGTTAGGTATAGCAAACCTGACGGAACCAACGGATCTGTTGATCGACAATAAAGCGGCAATACATATGCTCAACAATGCAGAAGAAGGGAAGTTGACAAAAGGAAAAAAGCACATCGAAATACGCCGCAAATTTATAAACCAGCATGTGGGCAAGTCGGTTCATCTTGTCTACGTAAACACGGAAGAACAAATTGCGGACATTTTTACAAAAGCCTTGAGCAAAGGACCTTTTGAAAAGCTTCGTCAAAAACTGCTTAAGGAGGAGTGTTGGTGCTGAGGGCAAATAGCTGTGTAAGCAGTATTTTAGTTTAATTTTATAAATAATTTTTGTTAATTATGTAATAAGTACATGACTAGAATTTTCTACATTCCTTTTGAAATAAAATAATATAAAATTTATTGAAATAAAAACGAGTCAGTCTTATTTTATTAGCGTCAGTTTTTACATCTTTTATTGTTCATTTTTAAATGTTGTTTTTCATTTGTTCTTGGCATTATAATAAAACATTATATTAATACAAATTGTTTTAATCAAATTTTCAACGGTTCTTTTTTTAATAAAGAAATAATAATAAAATCTAACAGTTCCTGTACAGCAATCTTCACACGCTACTCCGAAACCGTCAACAGAAAGGGATATTCAAGATTATCAAGCGAATCTACCACGAATGAGAGGTCTTTCACCGGCAATGGAACTCTCGTATAACAATTATCAATCTATTTTACAAATCCAATCGCAACTTGCTGTCAATTCACAAAATTTTATCGACTTGAAAATCAAGAGCACCGAACTTCTAGCACATGTACCAATATGTGATGGTGACGAATCCGAAAAGCTTCTGGAATTTATAACAGAAGTAGACATCGTTACAGAACTTAATATGGTTGATCTGAAACAATTATTAAATTATCTGACTCTGAAAACACAAGGACGTTTACGAAACTGGTGGATTGCTGAAATACCAAGACATTCAATGTGGTCATCATTGAAAACAAATATATTAAACTGCTTTATACCAAAACCGTACTACGAACAGCTAGTTATGAAATTTATTCGGAGAAAACAACAATCGGATGAAACACTACATGTTTTCATAAACTCAATCAACCGCAAAGTCAAAGCTTTAAATTATAGCATATCAGACTCAGAACTTACGTATACGGTTTGGTCCAATCTGAACTCGCAAACGTTTAAGTATCTTCATGTAATACCAATTCCAAATTCGATGGAAGAATTAATTAGAGCAGCTGATACAGTTCAAATTTTACAATTTCATGGTGAACAACATAGTAATCCTGAAGTAGAAACGCCAAGAAGAAAATATTGCAGCTTCCATAAAATCAACACGCATAATACGAACGAATGTAGAGCAAATGGTACAAGTCGACAGTCAACTGAGTCAACCGAAACAATAGAGCGAAAATTCTGCAGCTTTCACAATTCCAAAACGCATAATACAAATGAATGTCGATCAGCGCATCCAAAAAACTGATTAACCGCATCTGCTATTATAAACAAAATTCATTCGCACTCAACAATGTTCCTAATACGATAAACACTCCTAAACTTCCTTGCATCAAAATCACTATTAATGAACAAACAATACCTTGCCTTTTCGATTCTGGAGCTTCCTCAAATTTTATGTCAAGAGATCTACTACCAATCCTGTCTAAATATAAAAACGTCTTCATCAAGAATGTATCCAAATATGCCGCTACAGCGAACGGAAAAACAATCACCATCAGAAAAGAAGTAACAGCGTATGTTCATATTAGACAATTTTCATGGAAATTAACATTTTTAGTAGTTTCAAATTTATCTGTACCAATATTTATTGGCAGCATCTCAATGAAACGAATGGGAATTATCTTAGACTTTTACAACAGCGAAATTAAATTTCAGTTCGACAAATTCGTAGTAGCTGAATTCGAAGAAATTAACAATTTAAAAAATTTAAACTTCAATTTTATAGCAGAGAAGCCGCTATTCCTGAAAGATAATCACAAAATGATGCTGGATAAATTATTGGAAAATTATCAAGATATTCTAACTAATAAAATTGGTCATGTAAAACGGTACAAATATTCGATCCAACTCAAAGATCAAATTCCAGTTCGTAAAAACCCATTTCCATTGAATCCACTGAAGGCACAAGAAATGGATAAGCATATTAAACAACTACTAGAAGATGGTATAATCGAACGTTGTATTTCTCCATACGCCGCACCAGCATTCTTAATCGACAAAAAAGACGGTTCTAAAAGACTGTGCGTTGACTATCGCCATCTAAACCAACACGTAGTTTTTGATAGTTTTCCGACGCCGCGCATGGAAGAAATGTTTCAAAATTTGCAAAATTCAAAAATATTCACAATTATTGATTTAAAAAGCGCATTTTATCAAATTGAACTATCTGAACAGTCTAAACCGTTAACAGCATTCGTCGTACCTCATGGACAATTTCAATTTAAATTTGTACCTTTTGGACTCGCCATTAGTTGTCAAGCTCTAAATAGAATCATATGTGATGTATTCGGAGAACTTCGCTATAAATACGTCTTACCATACTTTGATGATATATTGATTCATTCCAATTCTTTTGAAGAACATCTAACACACATTGAAGAAGTACTTAAAAGATTACGATATGCTGGTTTCACAGCTAATCCAACGAAGTCTAAATTCGCCATGTCCAGTCTGAAATTTTTGGGCTTTATAATATCTGAAGACGGTGTGCAAGTTGATCCTGAAAAGACGGCCGCAATACGTAATCTTCCGTTGCCGAAGACGCTAAAACAACTTCGTTCATTTATTGGAATGGTTTCATTCTTTAGAAAACATATACCGAATTTGGCAGAAATAATAGCTCCACTCCAGAATCTCAAAAGAAAAGGTGTTAAATTCCACATGTCAAATACAGAAATACAAGCATTTGAAAATGTTAAGACAGCGTTAATTTCACCTCAAGTTCTGAAATTTCCAAATTTCAACAAACAATTTATAGTTCGTACCGATGCTAGCGACGTAGCTATGGGTGCAGTTCTACTGCAAGAACACGACGAAGTCTTACATCCGGTGGCATATGCAAGTAAAAAATTTACTGAAACTCAACTTCGCTATTCAACTACATATGAAAAAGAAGCACTTGCACTAATATGGGCTTTAGAGAAATTTCGCGAATACCTACTTGGAAAGAAATTCATTCTACAAACCGACAATGCAGCATTAACATTTCTTTACAATCATCCGAAGCAAATGGGAAAAATAGGTCGTTGGGTACTTAAACTTTCCGAATACAATTTTGAAGTACAACATATAAATGGAACATTAAATACTATAGCAGATGCATTATCACGCTTATATAACGAAGAATATACAGAAGAAGCAATCAATACTTTAACCGAAATACCAGCGTCGTTTATCAGCATAGCTCGTCATCAAAAAGAAGATCCATTCTGTCGAAGCATCGTCCAAAATGTAAAAAATGGTCAAGATGTAGATAACTTTGACATTAAGGATGGCATTCTAAGAAAACGAGTTGGCAAAAATAAACTTCCAAGAGTATTTATTCCACAAAAAATAAGAAACATGATCATGTATTATTTTCATGATGTAGATATCAGCGCACATGGTGGCATCATGAAAACCTACCGAAATATAGCCAAAAGATTTTGGTGGCCAAATATTTACACTGATGTGGTGAATTACGTTCGCTCGTGCAAAATTTGTCAACAACACAAGCCATCTAATATTCAACCCGGAGCGCCGATGAATTCAATCATTCCTGACGATATATGGTCGCACGTCTACATTGATCATATTGGCCCGTTAGCACTAACAAAAAACAAAAAACGCCACTGTCTTGTCATCATCGACGGATATTCAAAATGGTTGGAAATAGTTCCTGTAGCAAGACCCACAGCAGAATCAACCGTAAAGGCGCTAGAAAAAATCTGGACACGTTATGGACCACCCACATATTTAATATCCGACAACGCCCGATGTTTCATTGGAAAAATTATGCGACAATCAGTTCTAAGATGGGGAATTAAACATGTAAAAACAGCACCGTATCAACCATCAAGTAACTTAGCCGAACGTGCAATCAAAAATATAAATGCCGGAATATCGACTGTACTGCGACAATACGCCAAAAAACATAACAACTGGGATATGTACGTTGACGGTGTATGCTATGCATATAACACCTCATTTCACAACTCAATTAATTCAACGCCAGCCGCTATCTTCTTAAAAAGGGAATTACCAAATCCCATTGATCTTCAATGGAACTTGAAAAATGTATTGTCACCAGACAAAATTCCGACGCCAGACGAGATCGAAACGGCACTGGAAAAAGCGTTTATTCATCGAAAAAAATATTATGATAAGAAACGACCTTCACATCATAAGTTTTCCGTTGGGCAGTTAGTGTTACAGAAGCTCATGGCACCAAATAAGGACCCTACTTTAACACCCAAGTTTCTACCTAAGTGGTCGAATCCGAAACGCATCATCCGTTTTACGTCTCCCGTTTCTTGTGTCGTCAGAGAAGATGGAACTAGAAAAACCAGCAAAATTCACATCGATCTACTTCGACCATATCATTCGCGACTATAACAATCATATTTTTTTTGGTAATATATATTTTGTAATTGTTTTCTTGTATTTTCTTTATGTAAAAAAAAAAAATAACATTTTTTTTTCTTCCATAGCGGGGGAAAATGTGACAATGCCGGCCCTGTTCATAATTATTTTGTAATATTCTCTACTTATTTTATAATTTATCGATAATTATGTAATGGCCGACTGGCACTGTCACAAAATCTTATTAAAAATGTACAAAAAAAGAATTCATTCAGTGTTCAACGGCGATATAGTTAACTTTATAAATTAAATAAATATTTAAAAAACGAGCAAGATAATCTAACATCAGAAATACACAATTTATTTGCATAGATTAATCTTGAAAGTCGTAAAATAAAATAAAATAGAAAATTATAATATTATTTTTAAAATCGCAATAAAATTTATTATTTTATTAAAATTCTATAAAATTAAAAACGCTGAATCAAAATCTTTTAAAACATTTGTAATTACAATTATATAAACTAAAATTATAATAATTACGTGACTATAATTCAACATAATTAAAAGAATAAAATTAATTTGTAAATTTTAAAACCAAAGCATTTTCATTTTAAAAATAAATTATTTGCAACAACTGAAGTTCCTCGTACGCTTCCACAAAACAAAGAGCTTCAAAATATCAAAACGTTGCAGTTGTAAAAAAATTATCAAAAAACACCTTGTGGTATTTTCCCACGAGCGAACGAGTTAAATCTTTGACGACCCGTGGCCCTAAGCCCTCCTCCCCTCCCTCAGATTTTCCGGTATATATCTGAAACTGCGACACGAATGCAGACTGGTCAGCTCTAATCCATATTTTATAGCCCCTCTTGATTGGCTTTAGAGGCATGTACTGACGAAAACCAATTCTGCCCTTGAATTTTACCATGGACTCATCAATGCTTTGATTTTCGCTAGGTTTGTAGCATTTTTCAAAAGTTTCTGAGAGTACGTCAAGCATAGGTCTTAGCTTATACAGCTTATCAAATCCTGCTTGGCCCTGTTTCGGTTGAACAGAATTGTCGTTTATATGCATATTACTCAACAGCCAGCTGAAACGATCTCGTGACATAGAAGATGATATGAATGGGTCTCTCATTTGCATTTTGGAGAACCAATAATCCCGGTAACTAGGTTTTTTTGTTAGTCTCATCATCAAATTTATACCCAAAAAACATTTTATTTCTTCGGCATTGGTTGGCACGAAGTGGCCACAAAACTGCTGGGTGGCATATAAATTAGTTTGAAATGCTATTTTGTCAATAAGTTCTGTGGTAAATAAGCAAAGAAAAGTATCAGTGGGAGATTCAACATTATCAGGAACGTTAGGGCCGAAATTTTCCGTAAATGCGACCGGCGTGTTTGCAAAATTAGCATCTTTAGTCCACTCAAACGACTTTTCAACAAAGTTTGTAAGCGGAAGTTCATCTTCACTATCAAATTCTAATTGTATGTTATTATTAGCGGCATTATCTCTAATCTCTACAAAATCGTCGTCATCAAGTTCCTCTATTTCATCCTCAGACGGACAATCTGAAGTGAATGAGCCCGTATCTGTAGGGATCTCTTCAATAAGAGCATGGACTTCATCCGAAGTAAGTTTATTCAAATCCATATTTGAATAATCTGCAAAGAATATTTTTTTGTTAAAAATGTCCCCTGCAGCCTTGTGGTTACTTACGGAACCTCATAACTTTCTAAGGAATATCAAACATGTTTCTTTTTTATTTCTCGCAAACGAACTTAATTGCATAAATAAAAATCTATTACAAACATAATAAAATCAAAAACTTACCATAAATTGTAAAAAATTAATAACAAAAGCACTTTTGTTTATTGCGTGTAAGATAAGCATTGCAGGTATATACCAATATGGTTTACACACGAGCACAGGTTGTGACAGAGACGCGTCCGTTCAGATGGAACGTGGAGAGGATATAATAATATTATAACGTATAGGAACGTGTGGTTCCAGCCAGAGTTTACTAGACGCCTTCAGAAAATTGTTTCATTTGTGGTGCCTCTATGGAACCACCTGTCCACAAAGGGTTAAACAAAATGAAATTGCTTGCAATTACTGTTCAAATTAATTTTTTATTTATAAGACGTTTCGACCAACCACTTTGGTCCTTTTCAATTTTTTAAATATAAAATAAATCACTGTTTTAATATATGGCACTTCATTACCATAGATAATATAATTTTGATAAAAAATTTTAGTAACTGTTTTTAATATTTTGTTTTGTTTTTATATAAACAATTGTAATTTATTTTATATTTAAAAAATTCAAAAGGACCAAAATGGTTGGTCGAAACGTCTTATAAATAAAAAATTAATTTGAACAGTAATTGCAAGTAATTTCATTTTGTTTAATATTCTATTACTGTTAATAGAGTCAATATTATTAATTATTATTTGTGTTCGAAATAATATTAGCAAGCTATAGCTACCTATATCGAACTGTTTAATTTTAGGTCGCCGAACTTCGCGGCTTTTCTTCTTACAAATACCTACTTATATTCCCACTAGCACACAGAATCGAAATTCATTACATATATTTTGAAAAAACGCCGAAATAATACTGAATGTTTCAACGTAGTAGATTATTACAAATATAACCTCATTTTAATATTTATACTACATTATATATGCATTTCAAAAACTGACTTTTTCATCCTAATGTTTGATAAAAACATTTTAACCATAAGTTGTTAATATTTTTATGTTTAATATAAAATTAATTCACCAAACGTTTCCGGTTGTAAATTTTTATTTATACACTTTAAGTAAGTAGTTTTTGAAATAAAGTTGACGGCTAGTCAATCTTCGTACATAATATTATATTAGGTATACCCAGAGATAATGTATACCTACCATAGATAGAATACACCCATAGAATATTGTTAAGGCGGTTACGAGAACAATTGTTTCTAAAATTAATGACTTCGTACAAATATTAGGATAGAAAATTGGTTAAAACTATGTTTATAATATTAACGCGTAACGTTAAATAATAGCTTAATATGTATTTAGTTCGTGAATGAAAATATTTTGACGAGAAAGTGACATTATGTTAAAACTAACGATAGGTAGTTTTAGCTGTTACTGAAGTCATAATAACATACGTTTGAGATACATACTACATTTTTGCTGATTTTCGCCTAATTTTCAAAATGTTTGAAAGTTCATTTTTGAGCAAGATCACTTCTAATTGCAGGTTGCATTCAATTCTCATGCGCGGTTAGACTATGGTTTACTACGTTTATTTTACTTTTCGCAACTTTATAGCACTAGTGTTAAATGTATCATTTCTTGGCCGCTATTTTGCAAAAATAAAAAGCAGCTATATTAATATTTATTGCTTAGGCATTTTTAAATCAACGGGAAAATATTAGCATATTTTGATAAATTAATTAAATTGTATTAGATACTAGTAAGCCACGTGTAGACAGATTTATTGTTTCTTTCGATTTTGTTTCCATCGAGAAAAAAACTATATAAAATGTGAAATTCAAACAGAAAAAACGCTGCACTGAGTACTTGCATATAAAATTTACATCTTATCAGCTGCACAGAATTTGTTAATCCACGACAGCTATCAGCGGTGCAAGGGTCGTGAGCCTAAGCAAAATGCACTGGTGTCGCGAAAAATAATCACGCATTTAGCACAAATGGCAACAAAATAATTGATTTTAAACACAAGATTTTCGGCAATAGGTTTCCAGGAATCATGTATTTCGCAAGAATGCAATCACACTCTATCAAATATAAAATACAGAGCTCTACAATACGACTTCACTCGTCAGAGAATCACAATAATTCTTCTATTTCCCTTCTCGGCCTACACCTGGATCTTGCATTTTCGGCTCCCAACACTCTAAAAGACTCTCTCTTTTCGTTCCTATTCTAGTCATATTATAACGTCGCACACTTTCGTCTCGGGTCAGCGTCTCCGACTGTCCGAAGTCGCCGTTATTCTGAAAAAGTTCACGACAACATAGAAGTGAGCGTAGCAAAACTTCTTTTGTAGCTATTTGCCTATAACAAAATCAATAAATAATGTCAAATTCCCCAAATAATAAGGGAAAAATATTGTTGAGAACTAAAAAACGCCATTTTTAACTACGTCAACACCCACTAATCTTCTGATAAGACAAATTGTTTGAATATAAAAAAGACTGTGTATTTTACACTGCACACTGCAGAGTTTAAACTGATATATGATTGTAAAACAAAAACAAACAAAAAATTTAATATGGAACCGATCGCCAGGAACGCACTTACAAATTTTAGATTTCGAGGCCGCGAACTTAAGTGAGTGAACGTAAGTGAGAAGAAAAAAAAGTTTTTCTTATTCCAGTATTCCAGAATTATTTATGAAACATGCTGTACATAGAACGAGGACTTGAAGTGAGAAATGAAATTGAAAACGAACAGCGCAGTTTGCAGAAAGAATATCGCCAGCTGTGCTCTTTAATTGAGGCATTATACGGTAATGATTGTACCTCATGGACCTAGTAATTTTATGGATTGAGTATACCTACAGCTGTGGGAGCGATCCATTGAGGAACGGGAACAAAGCATTGGTACAATGTAAGACTGGAGTCAATTTTTGATTGGCCGACGCATCGCGCATGTTTAGTGGTACGAAATTCAAACATAATAATAAATTATTCATTAAAATTATTTGCGTCCACAATTAATTATATATGAAAATTCGTAGGAATGTGGACTAGGATGGTCATTGAGTCTTCATCAGGCATCTCAAAATGTACATAATAAACATCATGCATTGTATAATTATCATAAAATAAACCTGATTGCAAATTGACATAATATATATTAGAAATACATTAGAAATCTGATGTTTCCTTAAAATAAAATTTATATTTATACATATATAATGCAGAGGAGTAAACATTGTGTGCTGTATACAAAAGACATTTCCTTTTTACAGCATACTACTAACATAAATTTCATGTCATTAGACATGCGCAGTCCGCCGGCCAATGACGAACGAACACCACTCACCTCGCCGCGACCGTTAAACGGCTTTACTGCCATCGTCTAAAACCCTAATATATATGCTCTGCCCCTTAATGTCCATGTTGTACCTACACAGTACAGCTGTAGGTATGCGTCGCTCGCTGTTTCATATCTCCTCCTTTGCGCCAACCATCTCACTGACCTCTGTACCAAATGGATGGAGTAGTAGTCCATTCCGTAAAGACGAACGGAATCACAGACAATGTAAGCAAAGCTTTGTAATAAAAAGGGACGGATTAGATAAAAAAATATTATACAGCCAACTATAAAAGTGCATCATTTGATAACATCACGTTTTGATGATTTCACGGTATTATCCCTAAAATCGGTATATTGATGTATGGGAAAGGTACAAGGGAAATGAAAAATTAATATACTATAGTGATATTATGAATGTTTTGCTGTAATCCTACTTGGAACTCAACATACACAGCAAATACCTCATCATTTCACATCTTTTTTCACTTTTTCTCCATTAGGTATAAAAAATAGAATTTAAAAAATTCGATTTTATTTTTCATTTTTAAGTTTCCAAACTACGAAGAACAAAATTTAACGCTGGCACTAGTCATATTAGATTTAAGTACCTGGTAGACCGAGCTTAGCTCGGAGGTTCCTAATTAATATTTCTCCTTTTTAATTCTGTTAATTTCTCCTTTTTTATTAAAATAATTGACGTTTTACTTAGTATAATTTATTCACTGTCAGTATTTTTGACACAATTGTTGATTTGTAATTTTCAGGGTTACTTACAATATTACAGTATGTATTTTGAAACGTCAAAAAAAATAATTTTTTTTAATGATTAAATCTGTGTGAAAACTAATCTTTCCGAGAATAAGACCTAGCTAGATCGATTTTTTGTCCCCCAATACCCCCTTTCCGTGAATTTCATCCAAATCGTTAGAGCCGTTAGATACGCGAAATTTCTAATCAAGATAGAAATATATAAATATATAAACATATAAATATATATAAATATACGAGAATTGCTCGTTTAAATACTACAGATTAATAAGAGCCGAAACGTTGGAATTCAAATAAAATCTGACTTACTGGAGATTTTGATTTAAACCAGTGGAGCTTGTTAATGAATAATGACACAATGATTATTTTATTTTATTTTTATTTAACAAAAAACAAGAATTAGAAAAATCAAATTTATAATGTTCCATGCTGAACAACGAATAATTGAATGAATAGAATTTCTGAACAAAATGACAAATGTTTTAACAAAAAAGGTTACATAAGAGTAATGAGAATAATAAAATAAAGGTTGATTCACAATCAATGAACTAATTGTAATGTATATCCATATACGATTAGTACTTTTAATAAACTGAACTTTATTCTAAATAGAAATTCCAATATTACAAAACTTACATAAAAGATACACTAAATATTTACATAATGGATTCTTAAACTAAATCGGCTATTACACCTCCTTTCTTAATATGAAAACATAATCAACACATTTTTTTATTTATTATATGTACATATTGGACTTATATCTAATAACAGGTTTGATTTATCTTTTGGGATAGCGACTTCGATTGTCCTGATTTTCATCTTTTAAAAGTTCTTGAAACACTATGGTTTCGCTAAAATCAAATTCAGTTTCGTTTTCTTTCGGTTTAATTTCGGTGCTGTCAATATCAGGTTCATTATTGAAGTCAGGATATTTTAAGTAAAACCACGGATTTTGCTTTGGTTTTGCATGAATAAGAATAAGTTGATCAATATGTCTTTTAACATTCTTACCATTCACATTTACTATGTATGATAGTGAATCTAACTTTGAGACAATCAATCCTGTTTCCCAAAATTGTTTATTATTTTGATACATACGAACTAACACACTGTCATTAGTATTTAAAATTCTATCTTTCCCTCTTTTAAATTTTTTTTGCTTTTCTTGATTGATTTTAACCGTTTTTCCGACCATTTCATTTGTCGATGTTTGTTTCATTTTTATATTGTTATTATTCTGTGGCAACAGTAAATCTAATCGAGTACGTAAATTCCTTCCGAACATTAGTTCAGCCGGACTAACTCCTGTAGTTATATGTTTACAATTTCTATAATGTAACAAAAATCGACATAGAAAATCGTCTATATTTTCTTTCATCTGTATAGCTTTTTTCATAGCCATTTTTATTGTTTTGACTGTATTTTCTGCCTGCCCATTACTACTTGGATGGTATGGCGGAACAAAAATATGACGAATACCATTATTTTTCATAAATAAGGCAAACTCATTTGATGCAAAAGGTTGACCATTGTCCGTAACAAAAGTTAATGGTAGACCAAAACGTGAGAAAATATTTTTTAAAAACGAAATCGTATTTTTAGCATTAGTTTGCGTTATTTTTGTCACCTCCATCCACTTAGTATAGGCGTCAATTAATACGAAGTAGGAATTTCCATTGAAAGGACCAAGAAAATCGGCATGCAATCTAGACCACGGTTTATCTGGCCAAGGCCACGAATGTAATGTAGATTTTTCAGGTAAGTATCGTACAGACTGACACACTTGACAATTTTTACTCAAGTTTTCTAAATCTACATCTAATGCGGGCCACCAAACATAGGATCTAGCAATCGATTTACTTTTCACCACCCCCATGTGAGGTGCATGAATTTCGTCTAGAACTTGTGACTGTAAACTTGGAGGAATAATGACACGATAGCCCCACATAAGACAGCCTTTTTCTAAATTTAGTTCTTTTCTTTTATTCCAGAAAGGAAATAAATTTTCAGACGACATTTTTCTTGGCCACCCATTCAAAACAAAATTATATATATTTTTTTAAATTAAATCTTTCTGGGTTTCATTAGCAATTGTTTCGTGATTAATTGGAAATTCCTCTTCTACAAAATTTATATAACCAAAATCCTTTATCTTAGTTTCCATAATTTTCAACGGATTTCTAGACAGACCATCAGCATTGCCATTTAATTCAGATTTTTTGTGAACTATATCGTAATCATAAGCTGACAAAATGATAGCCCATCTTTGCAATCTACTAGCCATCATTTGAGGTATCATTTTATGCGGATTAAAAATTGATAAAAGTGGACGGTGATCAGTGATCAGTGTAAAATGTTGTCCATACAAATATTTATGAAATTTTTTAATCCCAAAAATAATGGCTAGGGCCTCTTTGTCAATTTGAGAATAGTTAACTTCTGCCGGTGATAAGGTACGTGACGCATACTGAATAGGCCGGTCGTCGCCATTAGGCATAACGTGCGATATAGCTGCTCCGACACCATACGTAGATGCATCACATGCCAATACAATCGGTAAGTTAGGATCGTAATGTACGAGTATCTCGGATGAAGACATTAACTGTTTAATACGATTGAAAGCATTCTCACAATCATTTGACCAGAACCATTGTTGGTTTTTCTTTAGCAAATTGTACAGTGGAGACAATACCACACTCAAATTCTTTATAAATTTCCCATAATAATTTATTAATTCCAGAAAACCCTTTAATGCCGTTGCCGAATTAGGTCGTGGCATATTCCTCATAGCTTCTACTTTATCTGGTGAAGTATGTAAACCTTCTGCGTCAATAATATAACCTAAGTATGAAATAGATTTTTGTAAAAACTGACATTTTTCTTTAGATACTGTTAACCCATTATTCTTCAAAATTTCTACCACCTTTAATAACCTTTCCATATGTTCTTTATCATCATTTCCTGTAATTAATATATCATCCAGAAATACCATAACTCCGTCTAAATTTAATAATCCCTCCATTATACGCTGAAATTTTCCCGGAGCACATTTGAGTCCGAATGGCAGTCTATTACACCTATACAAGCCTTTATGTGTGGTAATAGTGGTGTATTTTTTTGACTCCTCGTCTAAACTTAATTGCTGATACGCATTAGACAAATCTAACTTAGTAAACAATTTACCCCCTCGTAATTTTGCGAATAATTCATCAATTAAAGGAATCGGGTGCTTATCATCTTGTAAAACTGGATTCAGAGATACTTTGAAATCTCCGCAAATTCTAATATTTCCGTTACTTTTTATAACCGGAACTATAGGTGTTGCCCATTCACTGAATTCAACCGGATAAATAATTTTTTCTTGTACCAAATGTTCTAATTCTTTTTCAATTTTACTTCTTAATGAAAATGCTACTGGCCGTGCCCTATGAAAAATGGGATTGATATTATCGCGAACATTCAAATGAACTAAAGCCTTTTTAAAATTTCCAACTTTTTCAGAAAAAACGCTATCATATTTTTGTAAAATTTCTTTAATCGTAATTTCTTTAGAATTTATTACGCTACCAATGATTTCTAATGCAATATTTAACTTATGTAACCAATTTCGCCCTATTATAGGAATACTGGCATTTTTAATTACATACAATTCTAAATTTGCTTTATTCTGCTTATATTTAACTTCTACATTAAATTTCCCTTCCGGTTTTACTTGTGCTCCATTGTACAAATGCAATCTTATATCAGTACTTTCTAGAATTTTATTAGAAAAATGTTTAAAATAAATTATTTCGGAAATTGCTGAGATTCCCGATCCTGTATCAACCTCCATATACACATTTATACCATTAATATTTAATTCCATCATCCACGGTGCATCTTTACTCCCCCTTTGACCTAAATTATAAATTTCTATATCGGAATTATTATTTGAATCACTATTTGAATCATTATCTGCATTATTATCGTCCTCCATAGCATCATATACATTTTGCCTATTAGTTTCATTACTTCTACCCTTTTTACATAACTTAGCTAAATGTCCTTTTTTCGCGATAACGACAATTACCTTTTAGATGATTTGTTCGACCGCAACACAAGCATTTCGTTTCATTGTTCCTGCTGTCTGCCCTCGTCCTGTTGAACCTGCCTTGTCCCCTGGAACCGGATCGTTGATCGTTTGGTTTGTTCCTTGAGGTACTTGTGCCGGCTTCTTGCAGTCGGTACACTTCTCCTTTACGATTCCAGTTCAAATTGGCATTGGTTTCCGCAGCCTCCAGTGCCATCGCTAATGTCGTTACTTTCCCATATGTTGGCGTTTGCTCTGCAAAGACGCTGTGCCGGATGAATTCATTCTTCAATCCGAAAATAAACTGGTCCCTAATATTCTCTTCCAAATTCTCCTTGTTCTTGAACTCACATGTTTTAGCCAAATGTTTCAACGCCGCTAAATATTGCGCAACAGTTTCCCCTTCATTTTGTTTTCTGTTTCGCAACTTAATGCGTTCCGCTATGAATGACGGTTTTGGCTGTAAATGTTCCTGTACCGTTTTTACCAAGTCCTCATATGCCACGTCTTTTGGAGCTATTGGGCTACACAAATCTACCATTAATTCGTATGTTTCATTACCAACCAGTGCAATTATTGTTGGTACTTTGTCTTCTGCTGCGACCTTATTCACCTTGAAAAACTGTTCCAATCTATCAATATACGTTTTCCAGTTGTCCGTTCCTATGTTAAATTCTTTCAAACACGATAAATGTAAAGCCATATTAATCCTCGTCGCCAATTGTAATATATATCCATATACGATGAGTACTTTTAATAAACTGAACTTTATTCTAAATAGAAATTCCAATATTACAAAGCTTACATAAAAGATACACTAAATATTTACATAATGGATTCTTAAACTAAATCGGCTATTACAGAACTAAAAAAAATAAAACGGAATTCACCGTTTTCAAAATAACAGTTAATGCTGTACTGTAAATATATTCATTTTCTGATTACGTAAAGCGACGTAATCGCATTCTACTTACAAAAACGGACTCTACGAGTATTCGGAAAATCAGTAACACATTGTGATTTCTCGTTTTAAAAAATTAGATTTTTCAAATTTTAAATCTGATGCACCTAACATCTTGTTATTTTAGGAAATAAAATCTTACTAAATACCCTATATCACCTGAGCAATAATTGATCTGGGCATGCTACACATCGTGATATTTTAATCTCATCTAGTCACTGTCTATCAATGATCCATTCTTTATGGAACACACTATAATGAAAAAAAATGGTTATAATATCAAACTCGAGAGATATCGATTTAAATACTAAGATGGTTGAGACAAAGTGTGAAACATTTCAGTGAATATTGCCGGTGAAGAGATGAACGATCTCCGATAAGAATCAAGTTGTGTCTAATTAATGACACCTGTATCTTTTTATATCTAGGGTGGCGAAGATTTGCTGATGTAAACTGAAAAACATTTATTCATATGAAACTTTGTTAACAAACTTTATTAGAATTTCTTGTCGGAATGTGATCTGGAATCTTTAGTTAGATAAACGATCTCAAAATGTTACATTATTAAATGCAAAACTAAAATATCAGCAATGATTTTTTGAAGTTAGTTGAGAGTAAAATTTTAGCAGGCAACGGAAGTTGCGCGCTCACAGCTAACGAGAAGTCGACAGTATGAAGTTAGTCTTAAAAGAATCAGATTGAAATGATAGATGGACAAATAAATGCACTTTCTGTAATCTGGAAACTATATAATACGATATACTAGACGACTATAACCTTTGATTACAACCAATAATCATTTTAAGTGTTTTCCAACAGAATTTATAATAGCGCATTTTTTTATTACTCAATGGTTTGATTATAAAAGTAAAAAGTAAAATAAAATTTTGAAAGTATTTTCAAATATTTGAAGCTAGTTTTTGTATTATTCTTAAACTTTTTGAAGATTTTATTCCAATAAATTAATTATTCGCATGTATATTAAAAATTAGTTTTTAATCACCTCAAAAAAGTATAACTTCAAACGCATGTACATAAGTACAGGAGCCCACTTTTATTTTGATTCTGTACACCACCCGAAGATATCGTCTTCAACTAATAATCTAATTAAAAGTTGTTTCCGCAGGGGTTAATTTGAACGAGGAGGAATTTTATATCGATGATTGACTTATTTACGTTTAGTACAAATTGATATTTTCAAAAGATCGTAATTTTTAATAATACATCGAAAATCCAATTAATACTTTCATTGCTAATTAGATTAGAACAAGAGAATTGGGGAGGAGTGACGTCATGACTCATGGTTTATAAATATGTCTTTCAATAACTCAATCAATAAAGCCAGATTGCTGTTTGATTTAATTGATAATCCCAGCCCTAAAACCGGTGATATACCTGCTGAGTTCATTTTATCAAGTGGAACGAAATGTCTTATTACGATAATCTGTCTCGTTACATCATTAGTAAAGTAAGAGATCGTGTAAATGACGTCTATTTCATCGTTATGACATTATATAATAGAAAATTAACTGCGAAACTTATTTAAGCCAATTAAAATAATTAGCATCTTTTTTATTAACTTCATTTTTTCTGAGATTATATTGTTAGGTAAGTAGAAAGCATCCAATTAAAATAAGACTTAAAATTAAATAGCTATAATGTATAAAAAGATCAGGTCTTTTTTTCTTTTATACAGTGAATTAAAAATATATATTTAAAACGCTCCACATTGACGATTATAAATCGTGTTTCTCGTTCTAGATTTTTAAAGCGCATAATTTATTGACAGGTCTTTAAGCGAAGTGCCTGTTGTATTACGGCGTATGTGTAATTGACCGAACTTGTAGATAACAATATTTATTACAGAGATTTGTTTGATTTTATGTAAAAATGAATGGTAAATGTTAAAACATATCTTCGTATATGGTGGTGTTGATCCAATAGAATGTTACAGGAAAGGAAAATTTGGTAGAGGATCAATAAATAAATAAGCTTTACCAAAGTTTCGCTAATGGCCAACGTTTCGAAAAATATATTTTCATCTTCAGGGCCTTTTTCGAAACGTTGGCCATTAGCGAAACTTTGGTAAAGCTTATTTATTTATTGATCCTCTACCAAATTTTCCTTTCCTGTTAAAACATATCTTTTAATATTAATAAAATATTATTTACAACATGATTCTTCCCTTGACGATAATTGCATCACCCACTACGTGAGAACACCCCCGCTTACGGTTTCGGCGATATTTCGCACATACGTTCTTTGGTTGGGCACATAGTACATTATACAGTTAGGTACACTTATATTAATTAGTAACCAGTAATTAGAACATGTTAGCGACTACTAAGCTAGAACACCAAGCCTGTAGTTGGCTGTGACCACAATGACGTGACCGTACGAGGCCAGGACACTGCCATCGTACGGGTTTCCTGAACACCACTCGAACGATTCACATTTCACCGTGCACGTACAACATCACGGCATACGGAGCTTCCAAACCGCGATTACCTGTAACAATTAACAACGACAAATCATTATCTAATTTACAACAGGAATATCCTAGAACCGATACAGGACCGTAGCTAGAACTAAATTTTAGATAGGGCGCCCGTACCACACATTTGAAATAGAATCGAATTTTAAAAATCGAAATATTACTGCATATTGGTTATTTTAAGGTAAAGCACTTCACCTCTATGGCTTTTTCTACCTAAGAATGTATCCGAATAAAATAAGTGCATGATTGATTAAAAAACGTCGGATATATAGTTAGAGCACGGTGACTTTATTTACAAAGTCTAAGAATCCCTTATTTTTAACCGACTTCAAAGAAAAGGAGAAGGTTCTCAATTCGTCGGATTTTTTTTTTATGTATGTTCCCCGATTACTCGAAGACGCCTGAATCGATTTAGAAAATTATTTTTTTGTTTGAAAGGATATACATCCCAGGTGGTTCCATGGTCATCAGGTTAGGATCTGATGATGGAATCCTGGAGACATCGAGGGAAATCTTCAAAAATGTGCGAAATCAAGTCCACCACTAAAAAGTAAAAAATAAAAAACTTTAAAAAAAATATTAACCTCCTTCAAAAAAATCACTAATTTGATGAAAATAATGAAATTTTGAGGTCGGAGCTAATTTCATTACAAAAAAAATCACTAATAAGATGAAAACAATGAAATTTTGAGGTCGGTGCCTATTTAATAAAAGTAGATATGTAATTAAAAGTTTTTGTAATGAAATTAGCTCCGACCTCAAAACTTCATTATTTTCATCTTTTTAGTGATTTTTTTGAAGGAGATTAATATATTTTTTTAAAAAGTTTGTTGTTCCCTGCTACTTCAGAACATTTGCTAAAATTATAATTATCATAATTACACTGATTTTTCACTCGGCACGTGGTAGAACATGATTAATAATAACAAGTAAATTAAAACACTTGAAAGTTCTACAAATAATTATTATTAAATTATTTCTCGAAGATCGCTTCGGACAATAAGTCCATTCTCAGGAGTACCTACTTTTAAGTATAAGTTTTTGTTACTTGTTACTATAATTATCAAGTAGAAATATGCTTTTCGTTATGGATAAGGAAATTAAAAAAAACTATTCAAGTTAAAAAAAAAACATTTGAAAATTCTACAAAAATCTTTTATTAAATTATTTTTCTACAATCGTTTCGACCAATTCCTCAGGAATATAAAACATATACCCACTAAATTAGAAATTTGCGATGTCATTATTTTCATCTTTTTAGTGATTTTTTTGAAGGAGATTAATATATTTTTTTAAAAAGTTTGTTGTTCCCTGCTACTTCAGAACATTTGCTAAAATTATAATTATCATAATTACACTGATTTTTCACTCGGCACGTGGTAGAACATGATTAATAATAACAAGTAAATTAAAACACTTGAAAGTTCTACAAATAATTATTATTAAATTATTTCTCGAAGATCGCTTCGGACAATAAGTCCATTCTCAGGAGTACCTACTTTTAAGTATAAGTTTTTGTTACTTGTTACTATAATTATCAAGTAGAAATATGCTTTTCGTTATGGATAAGGAAATTAAAAAAAACTATTCAAGTTAAAAAAAAAACATTTGAAAATTCTACAAAAATCTTTTATTAAATTATTTTTCTACAATCGTTTCGACCAATTCCTCAGGAATATAAAACATATACCCACTAAATTAGAAATTTGCGATGTCACATTGCAAATCTATAATTTGGTATACGATTCAAGTGTTTATATTTGGGTATGTTACAACATTATCGTGTAAAATGTATTCTAGAAATTGAAATTACGAAGTATCAATATTGTTTTACTGTCCCTTTAAAAAGAAAGATATCCCAAATACGGAACATTACAAACGTATTCTATAGTACAGTTATCTTTTCGCATTAAAATTATTACATTATTATTCGACTCAGCTGAGATTTTCTCGAATACAGTTCAACTCAGATTCTTCGTATCACAATTAAATTAATATTGTTCGTGTTTTTTCTGGGAAATTTAGTTTTTTTTATATTTTATCTGTAAGAGAGTTAGAGAGTAGATTATAGACGCTTGATCATTGAGATCATTAGCGCTATATATAAAAAACAGTTTGGAAAATATATGTGGGAAAAAAGTCATCAGTATTTTACATTTATTTATTTACAAACAAAATTACATTTCAATATAGACAAGATTAAAAATAATTATATATAATATAACAATATAGAATACCATAATGCTAATTGTCAAAAAAAAAAAATCCATAAACACTAATATTTTAGTCAGTTTCATTTAATTCTAGGAAAAGTCTATAGGAATTAGCTTCCACACCATTGTCTCGTCGGCATATTGGAAACCAGATTTCTGCTTAGCAACATTGACTCTTTCCGACCTATCCAATTCAAAATATCTGATTTCTTCTAAATTTTCTCTCCATTTTACACATTTTTTTGAATCTGTCCGTTTATAGACAGATAAAATGCTTTTAAGACATAATTCCTGTTTTTGCCAGACTTCTGGTATCACCTTTCGTCTCTTCGCAGCGGGTTCATCAGCTTCGTTTAGCTGTCTTTTAGTTGATTTTCCTGTTAATTTTTTATTTGATTCCATTTTTATTACAAAATGTATACTGTCTTGTGGACTTAAGCACTTCCAATTACGAACTACGACAATCTACTTTAAAAATTAGGTTATATAGCAGATTAAACGAAAATGGGCGGAGTTATTGAAAAGATTACCTGGACTGTGAATCTCCTTTTAATTTTGACCATTGACACAAAAGAAACCATTGATCTAGTAAGAGTCAAATTTATCTACCTGAATTGGTTTAAAAATTATAAAACGAATTTAAATATTAACGATTAGATTTTTATAAGAGTAATACTCAAGGATTTACTACGTCTTTCATTACAGCGTGAATCATAATAATGCACTCTCAGGTGTAAGTATTAAATACCATTGATGTTTATTTGTTTCTACTGTTATAATTTCATAGTATTTTTTATAAAAGTTAGAAAAGTAACCAATGTAAATATATTTTTAATGGAAAAAAGAAACTTGAAGTTCTAAAAAAATCATTCGCTATGACGATGCTGCACAGAGATTTTTATTTTTGCAGCTTATTACTTTTGTTAAGGTTTTATTTAAATTCAGTTCACATCCAAAAAAATTAATAAATGATAATATTGTCATTGGTATTTGCACAATTCAATGTCGCAACAACTATTGGTATCCGATGTTTCGTTTTTTGATTAAGATTTTATCAAGCTACTAAAATACATATTATAAATAACACTGTTCAACACAAAAATCTTCGCCATAAAATTAATGAGAATTTTGTAAAATTTGAACTTAAATTATTATAAAATTGACCTACAAATCGTCAGATTAGCGTCAGGAATATAAGACATATACTCACTAAATTAGAAATTTGCGATGTCACATTGCAAATCTATAATTTGGTAAACGATTCAAGTGTTTATATTTGGGTATGTTACAATATTATAGTGTAAGTTGTATTCTAGAAATTGAAATTACGAAGTATCAATATTGTTTTACTGTTCCTTTAAAAAGAAAGATATCCCAAATACGGAACATTACAAACGTATTCTATAGTACAGTTATCTTTTCGCATTAAAATTATTACATTATTATTCGACTCAGCTGAGATTTTCTCGAATACAGTTCAACTCAGATTCTTCGTATCTCAATTAAATTAATATTGGTCGTGTTTTTTCCGGGAAATTCAGTTTTTTTATATTTTATCTGTAAGAGAGTAGATTATAGACGCTTGATCATTGAGATCATTAGCGCTATATATAAAAAACAGTTTGGAAAATATATGTGTGAAAAAAGTCATCAGTATTTTACATTTATTTATTTACAAACAAAATTACATTTCAATATAGACAAGATTATAGACAAGATTAAAAATAATTATATATAATATAACAATATAGAATAACATAATGCTAATTGTCAAAAAAAAAATCAATAAACACTAATATTTTAGTCAGTTTCATTTAATTCTAGGAAAAGTCTATAGGAATTAGCTTCCACACCATTGTCTCGTCGGCATATTGGAAACCAGATTTCTGCTTAGCAACATTGACTCTTTCCGACCTATTCAATTCAAAATATCTGATTTCTTCTAAATTTTCTCTCCATTTTACACATTTTTTTGAATCTGTCCGTTTATAGACAGATAAAATGCTTTTAAGACATAATTCCTGTTTTTGCCAGACTTCTGGTATCACCTTTCGTCTCTTCGCAGCGGGTTCATCACCTTCGTTTAGCTGTCTTTTAGTTGATTTTCCTGTTAATTTTTTATTTGATTCCATTTTTATTACGAAATGTATACTGTCTTGTGGACTTAAGCACTTCCAATTACGAACTACGACAATCTACTTTAAAAATTAGGTTATATAAGCAGATTGAACGAAACAGGGCGGAGTTATTGAAAAGATTACCTGGACTGTGAATCTCCTTTTAATTTTGACCATTGACACAAAAGGAACCATTGATCTAGTAAGAGTAAAATTTATCTGCCTGAATTGGTTTAAAAATTATAAAACGAATTTAAATATTAACGATTAGATTTTTATAAGAGTAATACTCAAGGATTTACTACGTCTTTCATTACAGCGTGAATCATAATAACGCACTCTCAGGTTTAAGTATTAAATACCATTGATGTTTATTTGTTTGTATTTTTTATAAAAGTTAGAAAAGTAACCAATGTAAATATATTTTTAATGGAAAAAAGAAACTTGAAGTTCTAAAAAAATCATTCGCTATGACGATGCTGCAAAGAGATTTTTATTTTTGCAGCTTATTACTTTTGTTAAGGTTTTATTTAAATTCAGTTCACATCCAAAAAAATTAATAAGTGATAATATTGTCATTGGTATTTGCACAATTCAATGTCGCAACAATTATTGGTATCCGATGTTTCGTTTTTTGATTAAGATTTTATCAAGCTACTAAAATACATATTGTAAATAACACTGTTCAACACAAAAATCTTCGCCATAGGTTATATAGGCAGATTGAACGAACCAGGGGATGTAAATTAGAAATGAAAAGCGGAGTTATTGAAAAGATTACCTGTATTGTGAATCTCCTTTTAATTTTGGTCATTGACACAAAAGAAACCATCGATCTAGTAAGAGTCAAATTTATCTATCTGAATTGGTTTAAAAATTATAAAATGAATTTAAATATTATCGACTAGCGGCCCAGTCCTACAAATCGTCAGATTAGCGTCAAATTTCATGGAAAGGCTTTATTAGCCCCTTTCCAGGTAATAAATACCTCATCGATTTATTACCTAAAAAGGGGCTAATAAAGCCTTTCCATGAAATTTGACGCTAATCTGACGATTTGTAGGTCAATTTTGTAGTAATTTAGGTTCAAATTTTACAAAATTCTCATTAATTTTATGGGGAAGATTTTTGTGTTGAACAGTATTATTTATAATATGTTTTTTAGGGTACCCCGTCAAAATAGCCCGTGACAAATAGCCCCGACAAAATAGCTCGTGACAAACTAGCCCCGACAAAATTTATTTATTCATATTTGTTATATGATATTGAAAACCGTTAAAGGGTTTTTAGAAAATACATTTTATTATAATTATAATGATTTTTTAAATAATTCAACGAAAATGAATCCCTTTAATCTTATTATATATCTTAATTTAATTTATTTTCATACTACATGTAATTAATATATTATAATTATTATTGTTATTATTATTATTATTATCATGTATTTTTTATGCTAATGGCCGTATGCCGAAGCATTTTTTATTTAAATAAAAAAAAAATACATTAATTCTGTATGTTTAAAGTGGGAACTATAGGTGAATCCCAATTATTTATTATTATTATTATAGCCTAATTTCATTTCAAGATTCCATATTTTCATAATTTTTTACTAACGCTTCCAGGCGACGACTAAGCTGAACATATTTATTTTTAGTGGCAACTGGATGGCGAACACCTGCAGTAAGGCGGGTTAAGCGGATTTCCACCGTATATTGCTCTTTTCGGAAGTGATCTATGAGCTTGTAGACCGATGGATGATGACAATCTACACTTTGCTGGAATGCCCTATGCCACCCTTCTACAGAATTATTTGTCCTCGGAAGACCATTGAGGACGCGCTCATGAATATTCCATATGTTTATTGCAAATCGTGGTTGTGCTCGCCGATTGCGCCTCATTCGTCCTATATATGTATCTTCCCAGTAATCGATAATGGGGTCCAGTTCGTTTGGACAGTTTTCAACCAATTCTTCAAATATTTCTATAACATCATGCGCCAGTACAAAACTCAACGCAAACAGCATTTTTATATAATCACGCATATTTTCATTATTTACATAAAGTTCCGCCAAATTCAGTTCTTGCACTTTTCGCCATAAGCATTGTCCCAAGTGAAATAAACATCCAACAACTTCGGTGTTATTAAAAACTTGTAGCACGGCGTTTTGAATCGCTTTCTCATAATCACTTAACACACTCGTTGGATTTAAAGTTTCCTTTAACTGCAATAGTTTCTGAAATACGCGAACATATGTTGTTTCACTTTTATTTCCTAACAGGACATATATCAGTGGAATACAACACTTTTCTATTAGTCCGTGTATCGTGAATAATTGGAAAAAACAGTTCAGGTGATACTTTAAACGTGCCATCAACAAACCAGTGATTATTCTGTTCCAATAATCTCAAATTTTCCTCAGTGCCGAACATCAGTATTCGGTCAGGATCGTTTTCTCCAGAATCCCACAGAAGAAAATTTTCATTTCTTGTCGTATTTCGAAGATTAACCGGAATTTGAATATCGGCAACACTTGCAGGATTTGGATATGGAAGATTCATTTTTTGTCGTGTCCGTTCTATTGTTCTCTGGGAGGCAATATAATTTGGAAGCTGAACCGCTGCTTCCAAAGATATTCCACTTGTGCACGCTTGGTATATTTGCCTAGGTTTCTCCATAGCACTCTCTGCTCTACGTTTCATTTGAGAAACGCATTTCAACGCTTCATTTTGACCTGGATTTGGCGCATGGTTGTGTTCCGTTACGACCCGGACGTCAGCACCCAGTATTCTTAGACGCCCTCTACAATTGGTTAATACGCACCTCCACGATGAACTTTCATCCTAGTTGTCCCTTGCCTTACGATACCGATGACCATCTTTCAGCAGCAGATCTTTTCCTTTTCGCGACGAGATATTTTCCATTTTTGAATTGTCAGATATATTCACAAAACAGGTTGGTCTAGAAATCACTGATAACACACAGAGCAATGATTCGACTGCAGGATTGAATGGAAATATATAGTGCCTAGACAGTAAACGACCTATAATCTAATCCCATAGATTTACTTATACACCATAGATTCATCACACAGATCTAGAGGTAAATTACCTTACCACTTTCTTTAGAAAATAATTTACCTGAACTCAATTCTTCATTCGATATTTCTACCTGTTTATATAAATTTTAAATTTTGTCGGGGCTATTTTGTCGGGGCTGTTTTGTCGGGACTATTTTGACACGGGCTGTTTTGTCGGGGCTATTTTGTCGGGGCTATTTTGTCGCGGACTATTTTGACGGGTCACGGTTTTTTAGTAGCTTGATAAAAGGTTAATCAAAAGACGAAACAGCGGATACCAATAATTGTTGCGACATTGAATTGTGCAAATACCAATGACAATATTATCATTTATTAATTTTTTTGGATGTGAACTGAATTTAAATAAAACCTTAACGAAAGTAATAAGTTGCAAAAATAGAAATCTCTTTGCAGCATCATCATAGCGAATGATTTTTTTAGAACTTCAAGTTTCTTTTTTCCATTAAAAATATATTTTTTACATTGGTTACTTTTCTAACGTTTATAAAAATACTATGAAATTATCAGTAGAAACAAATAAACATCAATGGTATTTAATACTTACACCTGAGAGTGCGTTATTATGATTCACGCTGTAATGAAAGACGTAATAAATCCTAGAGTATTACTCTTATAAAAATCTAATCGTTAATATTTAAATTCGTTTTATAATTTTTAAACCAATTCAGGTAGATAAATTTGACTCTTACTAGATCGATGGTTTCTTTTGTGTCAATGACCAAAATTAAAAGGAGATTCACAGTCCAGGTAATCTTTTCAATAACTCCGCCCTGTTTCGTTCAATCTGCTTATATAACGTCATTTTTAAAGTAGATTGTCGTAGTTCGTAATTAGAAGTGCTTAAGTCCACAAGACAGTATACATTTTGTGATTAAAATGGAGTCAAATAAAAGATTAACAGGGAAATCAACTAAAAGACAGCTGAACGAAGGTGATGAATCCGCTGCGAAGAGACGAAAGGTGATACCAGAAGTCTGGCAAAAACAGGAATTATGTCTTAAAAGCATTTTATCTGTGTATAAACGGACAGATTCAAAAAAATGTGTAAAATGGAGAGAAAATTTAGAAGAAATCAGATATTTTGAATTGGATAGGTCGGAAAGAGTCAATGTTGCTAAGCAGAAATCTGGTTTCCAATATGCCGACGAGACAATGGTGTGGAAGCTAATTCCTATAGACTTTTCCTAGAATTAAAAGAAACTGATTAAAATATTAGTGATTTTTTTTTGACAATTAGCATCGTCTTCAGCTAAGCAGATAATTTTTTTATTGTCGTCAAGGGAAGCTGCACGGGTCGGACGCATTATATTATTCTATATTGTTATATTTTATATAATTATTTTTAATCTTGTCTATATTGAAATGTAATTTTGTTTGTAAATAAATAAATGTAAAATACTGATGTATTTTTTCCCACATATATTTTCCAAACTGTTTTTATATATAGCGCTAATGATCTCAATGATCAAGCGTCTATAATCTACTCTCTAACTCTCTTACTGATAAAATATAAAAAAACTGAATTTCCCAGAAAAAACACGAACAATATTAATTTAATTGAGATAAGAAGAATCTGAGTTGAACTGTATTCGAGAAAATCTCAGCTGAGTCGAATAATTTTAATGCGGAAAGATTATAGAATACGTTTGTAATGTTCCGTATTTGGGATATCTTTCTTTTTAATGGGAGAGTAAAACAATATTGATACTTCGTAATTTCAATTTCTAGAATACAACTTACACTATAATATTGTAACATACCCAAATATAAACACTTGAATCGTATACCAAATTATAGTTTTGCAATGTGACATCGCAAATTTCTAATTTAGTGGGTATATGTTTTATATTCCTGAGGAATTGGCCGAAACGATTGTAGAAATATAATTTAATAAAAGATTTTTGTACAATTTTCAAATGTTTTTTTTTAACTTGAATGGTTTTTTTTTATTTCCTTATCCACAAATTAGACAACTGTTTCAAAATGGAAACTTTATGACAACTTTAAATGACACTGAAAAACGAGCATGGGATGCCTTTGAAAACGTATGCAACAATTTTCTTGGAAACAATAAATCAGAGAACTAGCACGATCACGTGAAAGAACTACTCTCAGTCTACCACATTATGGGATGCAACATGTCGCTAAAATTCCATTTTCCCCATTCTCATTTAGATTTCTTTCCCGAAAATTCGGGAGCCGTATCAGATGAGCATGGAGAAAGATTTCACTGAGACATCATATCAATTGAAAAACGGTATAACAGAAAACGGAGTCCAAACATGTTAGCCGATTATTATTGGTCTATAATACGGGAAACCCCTGGTGTTTCTCATAAAAAAAAATCAAAAAAAGGAAACAATAAAAAATTTAATTTCAAATGAATATATTGTCCTTAAGTTCACTGTTTATAAAATGTATTATGAGTTTGTAATTGTTTAAAACTAATAAATTGGATATAAAAGGCGTTTTTATTGAATTTTTTTAATATTACAAATTTATTTATTTTAACTAAATTTGAATAGAACTTGACCATAGATAAAAAAACGCTTTAAAATTTTTAGCTCCGTCTATTTAAATAAAATAAACTACCTTTCTATATTTTTACTTGAAAGACATCTAATTTAACTTGACATTTACCTATTCTTAAGATAATACACAATGAATAATTCTTTGGTGTCAGGTCAAAACTTGTTAAATTTTATTTTTTACTGGACTTAAAATCTAAACGGTGTATACGAGTTGATTTCGAAATGTATGAATTGGTTCTCGGGTTGTTATGGTGGGTATAATCCGTTCAAGGGGATTCCTCTTATGGTAGGTCCTGCAAAGACCCTAATTAGAACATATAAAATCTTAGGTCCCAAAAACCACATTGGATTCGAAGGCCACCGATTGCCTTAAACTCCTTCAAAGACTTAAGACGAAGGATTCGACGATAGTCAGCATATGAGAGGAAACCTACGGGCAAACTGGTCTGTTTATTGTTGATGACAGCCTTAAAAAGGATAAACCTCAAACCTTATTTGGGGGTAGGCCGGGTTAACATTAGAATCGTCTCAGAACCAGCTTCTGATGAAAAAAAAGATGCAACACTTTGCGAAATGGAGGGTAAAGCAACCACCCATATCGTGTTCGAATGTGAGGCTTTAACCTACACGAGAACAACCATCTTTGGCTACATTGATGAGGACGGAACAGTTCCACAGGACAATCTAGTAGTCAATCTTCTGGAGCTCTTAAGAAGATCCAGATTATTTGCTGACTAGATCCAATAAAAGAGGAAGCACAAAAATCCTTTCAGGATGTGGTGCAATTGGATCAAGAGACCACCCCATTCTATTTTAATCTTTAATATCAGAATTGGTTTCCGGGTTTTTACGGAGAATATATCCGAATTGGTTCCCACATTGTTTTAAAAGCAATTTCAATTTTCCTTCCCATTTTATACAGACTTAGGACTGTCTACAGATGTTTTCAAATGACGATTGATAAATGTAATAATATATATTAATAAATAAAATAAAATAGGCTTGTATTCAGTGGCAAATTTACAAATTTGCCGCCAGTAGGCTATTCAATTTTTGCCGCCCCAACTGACCTCTGAAATTCGATACCCTAGTAGGCAATCATATTAATTACAAAAACGACGTACAAAAAAAATATTTAAATGTTGAAACATATTACACGTTGATTCAGTTATATGAGTGGACCTAGTAACATTTAGGTAGGGTAAATGACTAGTCATTGGACATTACTAGTCATTGAACAGAGCACATAATAAGAATAAGAACGATTTGAATGACTGACTTTATAAGTCAATCAAATCTGCTTTAGTATCGTTCTTATTCTTATTATAGCTAATGAAAATGTGTTTTGTCCAATGACTAGTTGTTTACCCTACATGGAGAAAAAAATTATGGTAATGAATAATGATTAATAAAAAAAGACGAAAATTTTTGGGTCACATTTGCCTCCCCCTAAAATCTACCGCCCTAGGCTTCAGCCTGCTGGTAAATCCGCCACTGCTTGTATTAAGTATGGATTCACTGCGGCTAGTATTTTTGGTCACAATATATTTCTGTTTTACACAGTGATAGAGATTATAATCTGTAATATTTTCGCATAATGTAATTCTTAAATAATGTTCTATTCTCGTTTCTTGTTTACATTATTAAAATACAAAATATAAACAGCTTAATGTTTGTTAAACAATATTAATTAATAATCTGTTGAGCAAACAAGGACGTCATGTCTTTAATATTAAAGTATTCTAAAATAAAGGTTCTCTTCCCTTTTTGGATGTCATGGTTCATAGATGTGATAATGGTACTTTAGAAGTGAACTGGTACAGTAAACCAACAAATTCAGGACGTTTATTGAACTATTATTCAAATCATCCAATGACACAAAAAATAGGTATGGTTAAAGGCCTCATACATAGAGTTATGAGTTTAAGTGACACAAAATTTCATGAGATCAATAAAAAAAGAATTAATAACTTATTAAGAAATAACAATTATCCGAAAATGATTATTAATAAATGTATGAGAGATTTTAGAATATTGGAAAATACAGAAAAAAGCGAACAATCTGTTAATTACATGAAGTTTCCATTTATAAAGGGATTATCCAAAAAAAATAGGAGAAATATTTAAACCTTTTAATTGTAAATTAGCACTGTATAATACTCATACAATTCAAAATTATTACACAAAATTAAAGGATAAAATAGATATGAAAGAAAGGTCAAGTTTGATTTACAGAATACCTTGCGAATGTGACAAATACTATATAGGACAAACAAAACAGAAACTCAACATGAGAATAAATCAACATAACAATGACTGCAAGAATCACAATATGCTAAAAGCTAACAAAACAGCATTAGCTAACCATCATTTTGATACTGGTCATAAATTCGCCTTTGATAAGACAGAAATTTTGGATTATGAACATAATTATCTAAAAAGAAACATTAGTGAAATGGTTTTCATCAAGTTAAATAATACAGTAAATCTAAGATCTGATACACAAAATTTAAGCTTGGCGTATAACAATATGCTAGAAAAATATAAAAAGAGTTTAAAACAAAAAACAATGGTTCAAATGAGGAGCAACCACACAAATTAAGTCACATGACTTTGTTTATTTATAGTCAAAAAACAATTTTCAAAAAACGAAATTATTATAAACTTTGTATTAATATTGTTAAATTCAAATTTATATTCACATGTATATATTATCTTTTATATCTATTTAATCACAACATTTAATAGGTATGTATTATTATTATTTGTTATTTTAATTGTAAATTTTATAAATTGTATTTTTAAACAAAATTTATTTACAGTTATTAAAGCTTGATAAAGTTCCAAACAAGGAACGAAACGTCGCTGAAAATAAAATATTAAGTGTTTTACTTATAAATAAAGTCCTTTTTCCCGAAAAATCATTTTTATATTAATTACCAAGGACAAAAAAGAAATAAAGTCAATTAAAGTATTCTCTTTAGGTAAAAGAACATTGCGCAAACATCAGTTAATAATTCCCAGCTGTATTATTCTTGTGCACGAAAAAAACTATTTACAAAGTTTTAAAGTTAATTTAAAGTAGTTGTTAAAGCCGTCACGTAGTTGAACTTTACATAAAATGTTATACAACTTGATTTGTACAGGGTGTGGCGAAGAAACGGGTGATTATAAAAAAATCAATTTAACTCGTTGAACAGCTTTATTTATGAAATCTAAAATGAATGTTGGTCTGTTTGAGATTAATAGACTTCACGAAAGTTGGCACGTATGTGTACTTTTTTAAGGAGAATGTTTTATGTTATCCACTTTGTTGTGACTTGTTAAATATGGTGAAGCCACTATTGGTGTACAACAAACATATCATTTTTTGAATGTGACCTTCATTTCTGCGCAGACATTCCTCTAATCTTGGACGTAAATGACGCATTACACGATTCCACGCTTCCACTATAGTATACCGCTATAATATTGATAGACGCTGCAAAGACAGTTCTTTCACAATATCATGTCCAGGAATAGGGACGTTTCCGCATCTTGATCAGTAAGATTTATTGTTTTAACAGCATGAAATTTTTTAAGTGAGGCTATTTGAAAAGCAAGGTGAACTTTCGGCCCCATTCAATACAAGTTCAGAATTCAGAAAATTACAATCAGAATCCAAGAGTGGAAATGCTGTATGATTTCAAAAGTGGAGGAGTGTATGCGTATCTTCCAGAAATCTTAAAATCTATTGGAACGAAGTTCCTTATCGCGGGTTAGCGAGGAGACCTAGCCGAGAAAAATTAACAAGTCACGAAAAACCGTAAGACAAAATGTCACGAAAAACCGTAAGACGTATAATGTAAACTGGTATACGGTGATACCGGGTGTTTTTAGATTATACCGGATGTTTTTAGATTATACCGGGTGTTTTTAGATTATACCGGATGTTTTTAGATTATACCGGGTGTTTTTAGATTATACCGGGTGTTTTTAGATTATGCCGGGTGTTTTTATATTATATCCGGTCTTTTTAGATTATAACGGGTGTTTTTAGATTATACCGGGTGTTTTTAAATAATACCGGGTGTTTTTAGATTATACCGGGTGTTTTTAGATTATACCGGATGTTTTTAGATTATACCGGGTGTTTTGAGAGTATACCGGTTGTTTTTAGATTATACCGGATGTTTTTAAATTATACCGATGTTTTTAGATTATACCGGGTGCTTTGAGATTATACCGGGTGTTTTTAGTTTATACCGGGTGTTTTTAGATTATACCGGGTGTTTTAGATTATGCCGGGTGTTTTTAGATTATACCGGGTGTTTTTAGATTATGCCGGGTGTTTTTAGATTATACCGGGTGTTTTTAGATTATATAAAACGTGTTACGAAAAACGTCTTATACGAAAGGGACTTCGTTCCAAACGCGTGTCCCGCGACACGTTTCAAGTTTTTTCTTTTTCCTATACTTCATAATTTATGTTTATAATCTCTTAAGCAAGACATGTCCATAAGTTATTGAGCCTGTTTCTTTGCCGCACCTTGTATAAGGTTCGATTGGCGTGACGTCATTATAATTAGTACTGCAACATTAGATAGTTTATATTTCTTTAAGTAGAGCAGGGCCGTCAAAACCGGCGAGGGGGGTGGTCGATGGTGTAAAGGGACAAAGTTTTACCTTTTAAGATAAAACTTTATAATACAGTTCATCACAAGCATTTGAGTAATTATATTTAAAAAAAGGTTAAACATTTTCACGAGTATTAATGTTGCATTTGCAACATTTATTTCAACTTTCTCAAATGTAATAATTTCTGAATAGACAATGTATGTATAATTGTTTCTAAAAACAAATAAATGCAGCATTTATTTCTATTTAACTCTTACATTTAAATGAAACTTCTGCAACTTCGAACATCAATTGGAAAATTATATAACAATTCTCAATATTGTTCACGTCCATTATAATTAATAAGTTTTTTTTATTTTTTAACGGGAAATTGGACAAATCAAATTTAATATAGTTAAACTAAATTAAAAAATTGCGACATAATTTTTTAATTTAGTTTAACTATATTAAATTTGAGTTGTCCAATTTCCCGTTAAAAAATAAAAAAAACTTATTATATAACAATCATGTAGTAGCTGGATACTTTAGTTATCAGAAAACTACCTGTATTTTTGCTTGTTTTGTGTTAAGAATAATATTAGCATGTAAATGCAATTTCACGTTATAACACTGTTATGTTATTTGTCTATTTACAAAAAGTTAAATGCTGTGTTTTGATGATTTACTGATCAATATTTAAATGCGTCTACAAAAATATTAAAACAGTGAAAGACAATATTTTTAAAATTGGCAAAAGAAAAATTTATTGCACAACCGTTTACATGTCAACGTTTCGAAAAATTATATTTTTCATCGTCAGCTTAAGAAAAAAATGTATTAACGCAAATGTATAAATATAAAAAAGTGTGCATGTACTTATGCACGCGCGGCAGAAGTTATACTTCATTGTAACAGAGAAATGAGACGTGACATATATGAATACAAAGGAAAATTATGTCAGCTTTATCGACGATTTCAGCCTTGCCGATACACGTGGTACATACATATTAAATTAACAACTAATTTTTTAGCTTCACACGCTCATCGAATGAGGCCTACGTTGTAAAAAAAGTATTCATATTTTTTAGTAACTAGGCTATTGTGGGAAATCCGCCTGTTTCGTACCGCTGTACCTACATTTTGAAACTGAAGTAATGAAGTAATATGCTTACGTAACACGATAAAAATTTATAGATATTTTTGTTAGATGTGTGCAGATAGAGATTGAATTGAAACGTGTACGGGTTCGAATATTGTATCTAAATCTATAATATAAAAATGAATCGCAAAATGTGTTGGTAAGCGCGTAACTCAACAACACCTGGACCAATTTGGCCAATTCTTTTTTTAAAATGTTCGTTGAAATTCAAAGATGGTTTTTACGGCGAGAAAAATTCGAATAATTGCCGGAAAAACCCTAAAAACAGCCCTTTTCTTTTTCCCATACAAACGTTTTCTAACTAAAACGAGCTTTATTGCTATTGTATAAAGTTCATATTGAATTACAAGCAGTTATCGGATAGGTCTGAGAATCGGTCAACATCGATTTTTCATACCCCTAAATGTTAAGGGTGCTCCACCCCAAATTTTTTTTTTTATTTTTTGGACAAATTTATTTGTTTTTATTCTTTCATGATTCAGCATTACAAAATACATATAATTCTAAATTTTCACCCTTATACGGTCAACCCCTGATTTTTAATCGCGATTTTTATATTATTCTGTTTCCATCCACAGATCCACAAGATGGCAATCGAATATAATAATAATTTGTAGTATACTATAATTTTCATGTATAGTTCTATCAACCAATCAGTTATCCGCGCCAGGTGTCTCCCGTTGTCACTTTTCAACCAGCAAACATCATGGAGTAGGGGTGAGAACGAAGCCGGCTTCCTTTCTCTCACTCACTATACAGTTTTCGTCCATTTTTTTGTTTTTGTTTTATTTGTGGTAACTAATGAAACAAATAATTATAAATTCGAGCGAACGAACGGAGTGAGTGAGTGAGTAATGAAACAAATAATTATAAATTCGAGCGAACGAACGTAGTGAGTGAGTGAGTAATGAAACAAATAATTATAAATTCGAGCGAACTAACGGAGTGAGTGAATGGGTAATGAAACAAATAATCATAAATTCGAGCGAACGAACGAAGTTAGTGAGTGAGTAATGAAACAAATAATTAGAAAATAGAGCGAACGAACGGAGTGAGTGAGTGAGTAATGAAACAAATAATTATAAATTCGAGCGAACGAACAGAGTGATGGAGCGAGTATTGAAACAAATAATTATAAACTCGGGGGAACTAACGGAGTGAGTGAGTAATGAAAGAATCCTAACTATTAAAATCCTAATAAAAAATTGAACTTAATAAGGCGGAACAAAGTTCGCCGGGTCCGCTAGTTAATAAATATAATTGTTTGATTTGAGAATTTTGTGTATTAGTTTATTTAATTTATTGTATAAATTTCCTACAGTAAATGAGCTTTAAATCGACTTTGTCTAATTAGTTTGTACGTTAACAAAAGAAAAAAAACTATTACAAGAAGAATAAGTAACAAGAGAGGATGTTAGAACAACTCGACACAAACATATGTACCTAATGTTCTAGACCTAAGCTCATCATGCGTTTCGTTGTCTACTTAGGGATGCGCGAAATGTTTAAAACTTTGGTGTTGGCATTACACTATGTCCAGAAAGACATCGGTTAGTCTTGGGAATAGTCGAATGATTTTCAAATGGTTCATTCAAAATGATTCCTTCAGCTGATGTATCATAATAATAGGTGTGTTGGTATTATTATATTTCAACTCTTGAAAAATTTTGCTCTTGGTTTCGATTGTCAGTACAGACGCAGATAAAAGACATAAGCAATCGTATTCAGTACTACGCAATGCATATAAGCATCTCGAGTAGTTAGGGTGCGAGTGAAAACACATTTCATTCTGTCTTTGCATTCGATTTGATTATTATAATAAATTGATTTTCGATTATGAGACTCGAAAGAATCACTTGCATGCAGTGCTTCATAGAAAACTGGCAGGTAAAAAGTATTAATATATTACATACTGTAAAACGCAATCTGAGAGGGACAATTACATGCAATGTTTTAAAGGGTAAAGAAAGAGCGTAGTATAATAATTTATTACCGTAGATTGTATTGTATGAACCATTATAAGCGTAAAGCACTTACTTTAAATAAATGAAAACTTTGAAATTGAATTATAGATAATTCGTATTTAAATGTTTTCTCAAATGTAATCGTTAGATTAAACAATTTTTTTTTTAGTTAAAGAAAAATAATTTCGACAAAATAACATAAGAGAAGAGGAGGCTATAATGTAGCAAGTACTTATTGTTGTATTAACCTCCGCTCTCGAATTATTTTTTTTTTAATTATTTTTCCCTACTATGATATGAACATCAGCTATTTTATACGAGGTTCGTGCAAAATATGTAGTGTATATAGGTATCTTGTTCGTAATGACATTATGATTCGGGTGACTGTTACAACTTGTTAACATAATGTCACTTGTTCGTATAATACCTTCATTTACAAATGATATAAATTATATAAGCTGTTATTATAGACTAAGAAGTAAGTAAATTTTATAAGGATTATTTTGAAAAAACAAGACATTTAAAACACAAACAGCTTTTTAAGCCTGAACTGTAGCATATAAATCGAACAAAAAAAGGTTCGAATTGAACTGCAAATGCAGAGCTATTATCATAAACGGACAAAAACAACTTGATAATATAGAATTCGAACGAACGTCTAGAATAGAATGGGATGTGCTTGTTGTTGGTAAAAAGTTGTACAAAAGAAATTAATGGATAATTTATTCGATTCAGGAAAAAGCTTGTCGCACGGTGTGTGGAACATAATGGCTTATATCCAGTGTGTTTTGTTTTGATGTCTACTAAAAATAAATATAATAATAATGCGTTTAACGATCGTTTCTCGACTTTGTGTCATAACAGACGCCATTCGTACCATTCAAATATTCCATTTACCACTCCCCGTTATTTTCTACATTTTTTAAAACTTCAACTTAAGTGTCTAATAGCAATGTGTGAATAAAGGAATTATAGGAAATTAGGGTAAGGAGGGTAATTTTTAAACTAGAAGTTTGATAGGTAATAGGTCATGGTCTCGATGTTTACCTGAAATTATTTGAGGGAAACATTCCCAAAATAAAAACATAAAATAAAAAATATATTTGCAGCGGCCACGTCTACCTGAACGCATTTAGTACAGGTAGAAGTGACATTTGGCCAACTATGTATTAAAAACAACTATTTATATTACATTTGGTATGTACGGTAATAATACTCTTTACTTATAAATCGTAAAGGAATTATTTATAATTAAAAAACTAATAACATTAATATTATAAATATATTTCGTCAATAATAATACATTAAACTGCACAATAATAAATACAAATAACAAATATATACAAATAATACAACTAACTCTAATAAAATTTACGCGGCCTCATCCTTCTGAACTTGTAAATGTTCTCCAGCATTTTCTTTTCCTGCGACGTCATTCCAAACAATCGCGGCCGCTTCGCTGGTGGTTTCTGTGGCGTTTCAACAGCCGTCACGTACAAACTGTCGGCCAATGATTCCTCCAGGCAGGAGTGGAACTCCTCGTCACCGCTGTCATCTTCGTCCTTTTTGGCGGTCTGTTTCGTTTCCACGTCCTCGATGTCGTCCCGCTTCCTCTTCATCGGTGTAGAAGTGACCACCGCTCGATGCATATGCGAAATGAAGTTCTCGTGTAGATGTTCCACTCGTTGATGCCGTGGTCCTCCTTCGAAAACCAGCCGACGACGAACCTTGAGCAGTCTTCTTGGATCCATTCTTGGTGCTATTTTTCTGCTCACTGTAAATTCGATGTTAACAGCTCGAAATACGAAGATGATATGCCTCTCATGAGTCAAAGCAGGTCTTTTATACTGATCGACGACAGTTGACCCTTTTGAAAATCAACCGACCATGTAATTCGGAGACAGGTAGAATGACAAATAAGCCATAGACTTACTAGAAATTATTCAAAATGACACTATCGGAACAGAATCATTTGAAAAATTATTGACTAAATTTTTTTGCACCTTTATTTGATTGTAAATTACAGATGCTCGACAAGTAGGGTCATTAGTGTCTGTTTGAATATTTTCGTTGATATAACGTACAGTTTTCCGAAGTTTATTTTTGTCGATTCAAGTGCACTCTGAAAATTTACAAACTTTGCATTAAATATATATGGACTAAAGGAAAAGTGCTCTTGTCGAAATTTAAAAATAATCCAATTATTTGTCTTTCTCTGCATATAGAATAAACTAATAATAAAAATAATACGTCTAACGTCTGTTTCTCGACATTATGTCATAACAGACGCCATTCGCACCATTACTATTTTCCATTTACCCCTCCCCGTTATTTTCTACATTTTTTTTTTTTAATTAAATATTTAATGGTGTTTCGACATCTTTGTTATTAACACCCATAAGTAGGTGATACATATACTAAATAAGAGGAAATAATACATATTAAGCAGTAATTAATATACATTAGGGATATTTATATCAATATAATATTATATCTAGGTATTATATATATAACTATTTTTTGAGGTAGAGCAGTCAGCGGACGTCTTGATAGATGTTTTACTCCAATAAAGTCGTGCTCCTGATCGGTAAGTATTCTCTTGTATATTCTCTTGTATATTTAATCATTAAATTCATATTTGATTATATAAGTTTGTATTTTTCAGGTATCGTAAGGTGTTTTGTAGGACGGATTCATCATTTTTAAGCGCTTCAGGTAAGTTATTCATTATTTTATGGTTTGTTCTTTGTAGGTTGTATTTTTGGTACTCTGTAATTAGATGTTCAAAGTATACAATTTCTACAATGGATTCGAGGAAATATTCGAGCATCGGAAGCACACCACGTCGTCATGTGAAGCCCAGAGTAAAACGTATTCTAAAGAGAAGACTGCCGCCGACGCCTAGAAAATATCAGAAGATGTTGTCAAGAAAATGGAAGACGATACTCCAACTCAACAATCTGTTCTCGATTGAAGCCAATTTGGATCACAGCCAACTGTACACTACGTGTTTGGAAGATTCTAAACTGCTTGATACGACATTGGATCTTTCGCTGAAATATGAAAACATAGCAGCGTCCAAAGCAACATCTACGCCTGAACCGATCGATTTGGCACTTACACCGTCGCCGAGAAATATGTTCAACTCGCCAAGACCTGGAGGCAGATCAACATGGGCCGATCTGGCACGTTTAGCATTGTTACGAACAACGTTCAAAGCAAAACTTAGGCCTAAAGTAGTTCCTTCTTCACTTGTGAAACGGTTGCCGACGGTTAAACTGGATACAAGGACCAACTTGGCAAGTTCATCATCGCCAAAGCCAGAAGGACAATCGACATCCGGATCACAAGGGCGCGTCTGCAGTATGCCAACGCAAGCTGCTCCGATAATAATCTCTGAAGAGGAGATCAAAAGACGTCTTGGACCGCCAGTCCGTCCCGTCGGACAAAAGAAGGGACCCATCAATAGACTCAAGTGTATGCGATTTTAGATATAAGCTATAATATGGCTTTGTTTTTGACAAATAAAAATGCAATTATTTCGAAGTTGTAAATATGTATGTATAGGTATATAATTATATTTTAGAAATATATGTTTAGTATATTGTGTACTGGAAATACAAGAAATAGTATTTTTTATTATTTATTTAGTTTTATTTTTATATATTGAGAAATATTTATTCTGTTATTATTAACGAAAAAGTAATAATAAATACAGAAAAATATAGTTTTAAATAAATATTAAATAAATATTGTAAATGTTCCAATTTGCTTTTGGGATCATTGGATTTCTTTAGAATATTTATGATAAAAGCACGTCTTATCCCAATAAAAGAATGGATTACATAATCGAAAACGATTACGTAGAATGTTTTTAAGTTGACTCTCTTTTATGGAATCAGTAGCAACCACGAGGTTTAAAGTTGGCTCAAACAAATGATGTAAATTATTTCGATTCGAAATACAGTGAAGTAAATCTTGACCATTCTTGTGTATTCGTAACATCTCCGTAATCGTTGAAAGATTAGCATTTTTCAAAATAAATTGACATACATTTAAGACGCCACAGTGATGCGTACGATATCTGCCCGGATAATTCAATGCAGTGTTCATCAACTGAGTTTTCAAGCTCGGTTTCGCTTTTAAGGAGTACTCCAATAATTATATATTTCTCTCTTTATTATCACCCGACACATATATTCGGATTTTTTAGCATCTTCTAGCAAAACGTTACACCAATATCTAACAATAAGTTTTTGATTTTGTGTCAAATTCGGAGCACTGTTTTGCACTTCATGGATCAAGTTTGGTCCACACTGTTCCCAAAAAGCGCCTTATTGTATTCTCACAGCAGTAAAGACAAGCCAACAAAAAACGATTTAAAACACTGACGGATTCGTTGCTGAAGACATGTTTTTTAATGTCTATTTTTCCGCTCATGTCCCAGTTAAAATCGTCACCCATTTGAAGCACTCCGCCTTTGAGGAAATCGTTTATTGTGTCCAAATAAAAAAATATATCTCTGCATATTAACTTCACACACGGCACAAGTTTTTCTATCACAGTTTTTGGCAGTTCGTATTTCAATGATTGTGCATTTTTGCACGCATATTTAACGAATTTTTTGTGTCTCGATAGCGCACAATGCTGACATTTCCTTTCTCGTACTCTCAACAATTTTTTTATTTTCGATTTGAACCAACCGCGTTATGACTTTGTTCTTGGCCAGTAAGTTCAATTTTGGGACTGCTTTTAAGATTTTCATTTTAATATAATATATAATAAGAGAGATTACAAACAAAAGTTTTCTCACTTAACTCTACACGACCTTATTAGAAACTTGATGCAGGATTAAGTAACTGAATGTTAGGAACTGAAGACGGTACCCTTTTTATAAACCTGAAAACAGGTAAAAATAGATAGTAATAACTAATAGTTTTTCAGAGAAAGTAAAAATTAATTACATCATTCTACCTAGCCCCATGAAAAATCCATTAAGTACCTCTAATGGCTATATTAAATCTTTTTCGCTCGGCTTCGATGGAGTCAAGTTTATTCACTATTCAAAGCGTTTCCCAAACCATTTATACCGTGACCCAGAACGAAGCTTTAAAATTTTTCGCGACTCACCTTATGAAAAAAAAATAACAGTTATTTACATAACAAATTTTATTTTTTAATAGAAATCAAGTTATTTGTTTGCTTATTTCATACACACAAATTTACCTCGGTACCGGGTCGTAATCCACACTTTGGGAAACGTTGCACTATTCTATACTAATGTCGTGAAATAGTAGAGCAGGGGTCGATAAGTAATTTTTGGTAGGGTCGGAATGTTTTTGAAAATATTCTTCTAAGTTCAGAGAAGAAGAAAAATTCGCAAGGCAGTTAAAAAAGTCCAGTCAATTGGGCAAAAACCCGGATCGCAGTGCCAAAACTCTGCCGACAATAGTGTATTTGCTATTACAGGTATTGTGGCTTTATTACATGAACTTAAGTTTGTTTTTGGACAAAATAAAAAAAAATAACCCCTTAATACACCCCTTAAAATAATAATTTTATTAGTTGAAATATTGTTGTCAATCCAACATCTGCACCAAATTAAATACAACCTTCAGTAAGTAAATTCGTATATGCAAAAATACTAGTAAAACTTTTTAAAGACAACTATTTATTAAAATGCAAGGTTATTAGATACAGAGGTGACCTCGTTTCGTTGATGACGTCAATTGATACTGCGTGGTTGATAAAAATATTATGAACAGTCTTCTAGCTGACGTCATTCATCAACGAGGTAACTCCACTACTCTTGATATTGCCAAGCTAGGCGCAGGCCCGTGAGGCAAGACTACCATACGATGTACCCGAGTCTCCAATACTATTGTTGCTGCTGTTTTATCTAAATTGCGTGCAGAGCAGCGGGTAGCGACTAGTCCATTGCTGGGTTGCACAAAACTTTGTCAAATAATTGGATTTGACAATGACCTTAGATTGTGATAATATAATTACAGTTTTCATACATGCAAGAGGAGTCTAATGTCGTGTATTCAAACTCCCTGTCATGTACAACATTAGATCGTATTCGCACAGAAACACATCGTTTTTCAAGTCAAATTTTGATTAAAATGCGTGGAAAAATGTCGTTTTGAAGTTATGCAAAAACCTACGTTAAATACACGTAAACACAGTTTAAAAAATATAATTTAAACCGATCAATTATTTTTCGAACAGAATCGAATTAAAATTCTACAATTTTCTTATGGAGAAATATATGTGTTCACAATCTAAGGTCATTGTCAAATCAAATTGTTTGACTATCCTTTCTGCAATCCGGCATATGTGTTCTTGTGTGTACTATTAAACGATATCTAAGTCGAATTTTCGTTAAGAACTTACAGCAACAGACAACAGTTTCTTATGTGTTGAAGCAAGTTCGTTAACCGTAACAAATTTAAATTGAAAAAGTAAACTTAGAAGAGCGGCAAAACATTCGTGGTGTCAGAAACACGCTGAATGTTTGACATTTAAGCCGGCCTGAAATATTGATTTATCTACAACGAAACGAGAGCTCACGCATACGCGATATACAAAAATAAATTCTAAAATTTGAAGTCAATTCTTGATTTATTGTATTGTATTTAATAGACAAATTGACGTTTGACTGCATAAATATGTTATTTATAAACCAAATTGTAGGTACTTTTGAACTAGATTTTTTCAAGTGTCCTTCTAACTGTGAGCCCGTCACCACATCGTCTTTGACAAATGTCTACTGCAGTTGTACACGACACGACAGGTAGAAATACCAATGGACCACGTCGTACAAACTCGGCCAAGAAGTTTTACAATATGTCATAAACGACCATAGTCAGTCGCGGTACATATTTATGTATTGCTACTGGAAAAAATATCGGTTTTCAAAACTAGGAATTTTATATCGATATATTAAATATTGACCAAAGACATCGTTATATCAAATACAAAATATCGATATTTTTTTGACATCCCTAATTTAAACTTCTCTCAATTCTTGGTCTGATGTATTTAATTTAAAAGACAAATTGACTATATAAATGTTTTATTTATGACAAAATTTTTGGACAAGATTTTTTCGAGTGTCCTTCTACCTGTGAGTAGCCTACAAGAATACTTCGCCTTTGACAAATGTCTATCGCAGCTGTAGACGAAACGACAGGTAGATATACCAATGGACCACGTCGTACAAGCTCGGAAGGCAAGAATTTTTACAACAACGCCGGCTGTGAAAGTCTACACACTTATCAATACTATTTTTTAACAAAATTGGGAACAAATCTGGTCCAAAAGTACCTACAATTTGGTTCATAAATACAATATTTATACAGTCAAAAGTCAATTATTGCCATACAGTAACATAAACTTTTCCTTTTCGAACTTTGCTAATACTTAGTTGACGATCTTTTAACACCTGCAACAGCTTACAGTTTTGATATTAAATATCTAAATATTGATAAACAACCATACGCCCTTGTAGGGCTAATGACCAAAATTGTCAAGCGTCTATAATCTGTTTGTCTAGTTTTGCAGGGCAATACAAATAACAAAAACATAATTTATTATTCAATTTAATATTATTTACAAATATACAAAATTTCTAAATCTTTATGTATACATAATACATGATCGTGTCAAAAGAATAAATCTAAAACATCGAAAACTTAATATGGTTTTCTTCCACACAGCTGTTTCACCGAAATTCCAGTCCTCGCTTCAAATCTTCTTCGCATTCCGCGTCGTTCTCTAAATCTCGCTTGCATGTATTGTCGCCGTCTTTCGCGGCTATCTTCCGTTTGCGGGGCAATAAAAGGCGTCGCCTTAATTGCCAAGGATTCAGGATCTTCCCTTTCAGACACATTCAGGTTCAACTCAGATCGGTTCTTTCTCGCTTCAGACATCTCGAAAGACTGAAGAAAAATCCGAGAGTCATTTGCAGTACTAATTACGAAAGATCTTGATCGATTGTTGTCGACATTATTCGGTGGTGTTTCGGGCAACATCTTAAGACAAGGCGAATAATCGACATCAAATAAATTGTTTTTTGATCTATCGTCTGGCGACTTGTAGATTGTATCTTCTACCGGCGTCGAATTTTTTATCGATTCATCAAAATCTTTGAACACCGTTTGGGTTTCTTCCGGTGAAAAAAATAATCTCTTACTGACTCCTCGTGAGCGATTGTGTCTTCGGAATGCCATGGCAAATAATCTGAAATGGAAAAATGCAATTTGTTATATTTACACCCAATTTACGCGTTTGGTTTACCAAAAGTACCAATTTGTTCCAGCAATAATTTTATCACGTAACCTAAACTACACAACGTTCCCTTGCTCAACAATCGGGACTGTTGACACTTTTAGTTCGATACTGAAATACCAAAAAATTCAGTACATCTTACACTTTTGCATAACAAAAGTAATTGTGTCAACAATATTTATACTGAAGTACGATATACACATATAAAATTACAAAAAATAAAATAAAATCAACACTTACTTGAAATTGTCCAAAATATAGCGAGATTTATTTACGTAAAAGAAAATTTCCACTTAAAATATTTTACACGTCTTAAAACTGCTTTTCACAAATAAACAATGTTTACTTGAAATATTTGAAGACTAACAGTTCAAATAATCGAATGCTACTAAAGAAATGTTTGGACGCAAAGGTTTTTTAAAGGTTTACAGGTATAAAAAAACACTTGTCGTTGACCATAGAGGTAGGTACACAAACTAGGTTTCTATTCGTGAAGCAGGTAAAGAACTCGAGCAGGCATCAAGTGCTCGCCTCTGATAAATTTTGTCTCCACATCCGCATCCGCAAAAAATTCAACAACGATAGTCGCGGGTGTCAAAAAAGAAGCGAATGTTTCGCGGTTGCGAATGCAGACATCTGCAACATCCCTAATATTTATTAGTTCAGATGTCACTCTTTCAATCCGAAAATAATTTTTGGACAATGCTTTCGGCTACCCAACATAGTGTATAATACACTATGTTGGGTTGCAGAAAGCATTGTCAAAAAATTTGATTTGGCAACGATCTTAGATTGTAAGCAATGTAGAAATTTAAATCGAACCTGTTCGAAAAATGATCAATTGAAGCATTATTTGCTTTAAAATGGAAGCCAAATTTCCAGACTAACTTAGCTTTTCCGAACAGGAAAACGTTACCACGGAAACTAAACACTTGCACAGTATAAACGATAATAAAAGCTCAAAATACTTTTCTGGGAGCAAGGCAAAACATGAAAACGCAATTTTTATCCTCAATGATCGAGAATTAATCGTCGTTACAATTCTTCAAAAAAAATTCTAACATCGAGAATGGATTTAATTTTTCCAAAAATGGCACCAAAGTGTTTAGAAGAGTACGCAACGTCGATAAATTTTGGTCTGACCCCTAGGTCCCACCATCCGACCGACGCCAACAGTGTATGTGTCACATATGACAAATGCACTAACAAGACAATTTCAATTTCTAAATTGTTGACATTTCACATATTAAAATAAATAAAATGTATGTTAACCCGTGAGGTGACGCGGAGGTTCTCAATTCGTAGAAATCTTTTTTTTTTCATTATTTTATATGTATGTTCCCCGATTACTCAAAGACGCCTGAACCGATTTGGAAAATTCTTTGTGTGTGTGAAAGGGTATATATCCTAGGTGGTCCCATATAGTTTTTATTAAAATCGGTTCATCCGTTTTTAAATGACGTCAAAAAAGCATATTTTTTAATGTATGCTACCTCATGTCTCCAACATTTGTAAAGTGATTATGATGATTCTTTTCTTATTTAATAAGGCACATCCTCAGGGTGATCCCACATAAATTTTACTTAATTTTGTCTCCACATCCGCATCCGCAAAAAAATCAACATTCGCTTCTTTTTTGACATCCGCGACTATCGTTGTTGAATTTTTTGCGGATGTGGAGACAAAATTTATCAGAGGCGAGCACTTGATGCCTGCTCGAGTTCTTTACTTGTTTGACCAATAGAAACCTAGTATGTGTACCTACCTCTATGGTCAACGACAAGTGTTTTTTTTATACCTGCTAAACCTTTCAAAGACCTTTGCGTCCAAACATTTCTTTAGTAGCATTCGATTATTTCCACTGTTAGTCTTCAAATATTTCAAGTAAACATTGTTTATTTGTGAAAAGCAGTTTTAAGACGTGAAAAATATTTTAAGTGGAAATTTTCGATTACGTAAATAAATCTTCCTATATTTTGGACAATTACAAGTAAGTGTTGATTTGATTTTATTTTTTGTAATTTTATATGTGTGTATCGTACTTCAGTATAAATATTGTTGACACAATTACTTTTGTTATGCAAAAGTGTAAGATGTACTGAATTTTTTGGTATTTCAGTATCGAACTAAAAGTGTCAACAGTCCCGATTGTTGAGCACGGGAACATTGTGTAGTTTAGGTTACGTGATAAAATTATTGCTGTAACAAATTGGTACTTTTGGTAAACCAAACGCGTAAATTGGGTGTAAATATAACAAATTGCATTTTTCCATTTCAGATTATTTGCCATGGCATTCCGAAGACACAATCGCTCACGAGGAGTCAGTAAGAGATTATTTTTTTCACCGGAAGAAACCCAAACGGTGTTCAAAGATTTTGGCGAATCGATAAAAAATTCGACGCCGGTAGAAGATACAATCTACAAGTCGCCAGACGATAGATCGAAAAACAATTTATTTGATGTCGATTATTCGCCTTGTCTTAAGATGTTGCCCGAAACACCACCGAATAATGTCGACAACAATCGATCAAAATCTTTCGTAATTAGTACTGCAAATGCCTCTCCGATTTTTCTTCAGTCTTTCGAGATGTCTGAAGCGAGAAAGAACCGATCTGAGTTGAACTTGAATGTATCTGAAAGTGAAGATCCTGAATCCTTGGCAATTAAGGCGACGCCTTTTATTGCCCCGAAAACGGAAGATAGCCGCGAAAGACGACGACAATACATGCAAGCGAGATTTAGAGAACGACGCGGAATGCGAAGAAGATTTGAAGCGAGGACTGGACTTTCGGTGAAACAGCTGTGTGGAAGAAAACCATATTAAGTTTTCGATGTTTTAGATTTATTCTTTTGACACGATCATGTACTATGTATACATATAGATTTAGAAATTTTGTATATTTGTAAATAATATTAAATTGAATAATAAATTATGTAAAAATAATAACACTGTTTTTATTATTTGTATTGCCCTGAAAAATTAGACAAACAGATTATAGACGCTTGACAATTTTGGTCATTAGCCCTACAAGGGCGTATGGTTATTTATCAATAATAATAATAATAATTTATTCCACCAAAATATTGATTATACACAATGCTATGTTTACAAAATCATTTGGAATTAACCTATCCAACTTGGCAAGGCCAGTGCTAGGATAGGTTAAGAATACATATTTTGAAAATTGTGCAGTGTGTATGGTCACTCGTGCGCACGTACTATATATATATATGAATGTGGGTGTGTGTATGTGTATGCATGTGTGTGTGTGCGTTTTGTATCTTGTAAAAAAATTTAAGAAAGAGAAATAATAGGATTTTAGAAAGATAGAAAAGAAATATGAAATAGAATAATTGAATATAGTTACACAACGATTACGTAGCGAAACAAAGAGCGCTCATCATATTCTCAGGTGAGAATATGGTAAGCGCTCCTTGCTTCATCGGTTACTGGCCATTTGGTTATATGTTTATTGAACCGTTTTATATTAATTTTTATAGATTTGATTTCAATGGGAACTTGATTGTATATTTTTGGGGCTAGGTAAATCATATGTCTCTGGCCAAAGGTCTTCGACATTTTCGGTGCTTGCACATAATTTTGAACTTGAGCTCTAGTATCGTGGGGATGGGTTAAGGGATTTTGGAAGGATGGAGTTCGGTGATATACGTTTAATATGGATCTTAGGTATAATTGGGAGATATCTAGAACTCTTAAATTCTTTAAATAGCTGTGCTGTTGAAAATAATGGATTTTTCTTGGCTATGACTCTTAGGATCAGTTTTTGAGCATTTTTTATCGGAATAAGGGTTGTTCCGAAAGCAGCAACCCATGCAGCAATACTGTATGTAAGTAAGGATTGGCAAAGTGCAGAATAAACATTTTTAATAACAAGTAATTAAAAAACACTTGAAAATTCTAGAAATAATTCTTTATTTCTCGACGATCGTTTCGGACAATAAGTCCATCTTCAGGAGTACTTGTTATTATTAATCATGTTCTACCACGCGCCGAGTGAAAAATCAGTGCAAATTATAAACATTTTTAATTAATGTCGCTGTCAGTATGTCTCGTAATGAAATAAATATATAAGTTAGTCTTCGTACTTTTTTTTGTCAGGTCATGTATATGTGCGTCCCATTTTAATCTGTTGTCTATTATTAGTCCTAAATATTTGATACTGTCGACTCTAGTAAGAACAGTGCAGTTACAGTCATTTTTTTTCTTTACATAGGTGTAGTCGAAGTGTTAAGTCAGTCGGTTGTCCAATTATTGTCGGGCTAAATGTTATATATTTGGTCTTGGTTATATTTAATGTCAATAGGTTGTCAGTTAGGTACTTAGCTACCTTTGCCAATCCACTCTCAGCTGTTTTGAATGTTTCTACCCAAGTCACACCTGTGAAATATAGCGCTGTATCGTCTGCAAATGATGTTATGGACCCATCAATGTTCAGATTGCACAAATCATTTACATAAATCAAGAACAAGATGCTTAAAATATCTTTCCATTTTTTCACTTCGTGTATCATTCGTTTTGTTAGGTAAGACAAATACAGAAAGTGGTAATTGTGTGTGTTGTCGCTGAAACTTTTATAGACTTTGTGATTCAAAGTTTCAATTTTGCACACAAGTGTTATATGATGATAGTTTTGAAAATAATGAATCTGTTATTGTTTTAATGGAACGAATCTTTTTAAGATCTAGGGCCTAGACCCGAATATCTTGAGCCCAGTATCTAACTGGCATCTAAACTTAACCGATCTGGAGATTTTTACAAAAGTTCCAATAGGTATCTGTTGTTCGAAAGGGGTGAAGTCTCCCGTCGCCAGTTTTAGGAGGCTTCAGAAGCTACTTACCACAGATTCGGTCAAGGATCTTTAATTCAGAGAGGCGCCAATTTACCACTATGTCACGACCGCAATTTTCCCTTCGCTTTTATAGACACATTAAAAACAAAAAGATAACAGGTATGATCGGCTAATGTTGGCATTTCTGTAGTCTGTCCAACAATCGCGATGACATATGACGAGAGATCAAGTCTGCTGTGGACTGATTTACGAGCGACTCTCGGCCCTCAGATTCTAAGTTCGATACTTTGCTGAAGCTAGGCGGTCAGGCCGTCGACTTGCGAACGTAGCAAGCCACACAAATCATTTTGCATATGCGTAATTCATCACGTAGACACACAGGCTGTATATTTCTATATGTCGTAGGCATTATCACAAAACATTATTGTCAGCTGTTACGTCCTCGTAGGTCGACTAACATGATTACTACATTCATGAGCATGTGATTTAACCCTTAACTGTTGACACGCAGTTAATCTATATAGCACTAATTCTTACACGGAATCTAGATTTCGCGTAAAAAAATTAAAAATGTTTATTATAAAACTATTTTTTAAGCGAAGATTCTTAATCAGGAAGTCATCTGGAAAAAAACGAGCGAACGAAATGCGAAATTGTCATGAAACAAAGGCGCATATATGTATTTTAGTTCAGATCATAACTTAGGCAAGAACCATAGAAGCAAAGCGCATATACGTTGTTTAGACCGGTCTATTCTATCCACATGGGTGGGAAACGTCTAATCCAAAATTCGAATTGGAATTCAGTATAAGGGCTAATTTTTCCCATTTTTTTCCACAATTGTGGATTCGGTTGATGAAAGTTTTCTACTCAACATATTTTTATTAGCGTCAATAAAACGTCGTTGGTTCTGTAATACCTTCTATGTGCCAATAAATCTGAAATTAACGTTAATTAATATTTTTAAGAAAATACTTCTTCTTAATAAACATGTTGCAGTGAAGATAAGTACGAATTAGAAATATACCTCTGAAATTGCTAGTTTTTTACCATCTATTGCTAAAATAATCACTTTTTAATCTTTCCTGCAACATTTACTTTTTGCACATAGGAGGTATTACAGAACCAACGACGAAAATCAATCATCAATTTGTACTGACTAGATGATACTTTTTTTGTCGTCTTTTTGTAATTTTATTATCCATAATAATAATTATTATTACTAATAATTAATTATTTTCAGCACTTGACAACTAACACAAAATTCAAAAGTATATAACCGTGGTAACCGCACAAAAATAGACTTGTAATTAAATTCAGACAACTTACTCTCTATAGGTACGTTTTTTTGAAAACGAGTGACAAAGAAGATTTGTAAACACTCGCATAATCACTTGTTATTAATGCTTTACCTGAATAGCATATTAAACATTAGTGATTACAGACAGTGTTTATAAATTTTGTAATCACTGTGGTTACATAAGAACAGTGATTAGAACAAAAATAGTAGAATACGGCTAATTATGTCAAATCTCTCAGGTTTAAATCCCAGATTAGTATAAATACATTTTTTCTAACGACATTTTTTTATACTTCTTATTAACATATAAAAACTTTTAAATGCAATGATCTTGTTTTTTTTTGTATACGTAAATTGAAAACATTAATATAAAATGCCTAACGAACTTAGCTTCCGTCGTGTGTCCACAAACCGACGGACCTCTTTTTTCTATTTAGTTATAAACCCTGATATATATTTAAAATTTTAATAGCAAAGCAACCATTACAGTTAAAAACAATAAAACAAAATGATAATCGTTAATTTCGTTAATTATGAATACTACTCTGTAATTGGGCATTTTGCCTGTTGAGTACGTTCAATATATAAATAAATAAAAAAGGACATGATTTTATAAAGAGTTTTGATACAAGTAAATAGTCTAAACTCATATTTAAATAGGACATAAAATGAGCTTTGGTCATAAAATATATACTATCAATAAGTACTTATTACTATTTAAAAATAAATTCAAATTATACTTCTAAGTCCATAAATATAAAAAAAAATGCAAAATTTATGAGACTCCGTCCAATAGTTAACATGAGCTGTATAATTGGCACAACATAATGGGCTGAACTGAAGCCAACATAAAAAAAAAAAACCGGGTCGCAGTGCCAAAACCCTGCCGACAATATAGTGTATTTGCTTATACAGGCAGCTTAAGTTGGTTTTTGGGAAAATAAAAAATTTTACTCCTTAATACACCCCTTAAAATAACATTTTTTTTCTTAATTGCAATATTATTATAAATCGAACCTCTATACCAAATTATATACAACTTTCAGTAAATAATTCACTATTTGTAAACTAGTGTTTTCATAAAATTTGTAAGTCCGGTCCTGTCGGGCCGATTTTATTTAAATTTTAGGAACACCTTTTAATTACTACTAAAGGGTTAAATGTCAATTTTGAAACGATTCTGAGAATTTTTTCGGTATTTTGGGGCCCAAAAACCTTTTTCAACCCCTAAAAACTACCCTTAAAATGCCCCGATTACGCCCATTTTAAATAGGCTTCTTGCGGTGATGGATATCAACACGTGGACCAAATTTCGTTAAAATCAATTAACTCTTTCGAAAGTTATTGCCCGCACACACACATATATATATATATATATATATATATATATATATATATATATATATATATATATATATATATATATATATATATATATATATATATATATATTATAGGCGTCGTTCGGCGTTGTTCGAAAGTATTCGGAGATATTCTAATTTATTCGAAATTATTCTAAGTTCAATAAAACTTGGTGTAGGGTTAATATCTTTCATTGGTAACGGACTCAAAGCTTCACTAGTGGGCTTACTGTGATTCGTTAATTAATTCAAAATACCGCCAACTCATTTGCTGTTTCTTCTTCAATTGACAAACTAAAAACTCTGAGTTTCAATTGAAAACCACCAATCACCGAACTTCACAAATGAAACATCACTTAAAAAGTTGCGAAAGTATTCTTCGATACTGAAGGAAGCGAAAAATCGAAACAAAATCGAAACATAATTATCGGTACTAATACGCAGACTGTAGCGAAAAATATTTCGTAAGGTAAACAAACCTATTGTCAAATTTCACGAAAGCGTTGCCATTTTACTTCTACAAGAACCGCAAAAAATTCTTAACTGCAACCAAAATAGTCGGAACGATAACAGCTAATAAATTAGAAAATCGGAAATCGAAAGGTAAATCGAACAATCGAAAAAATTTTCAGAAAATCAGACCCACACTGCTATGCGTCAATTTATAACCCCAAAATAAAAAATATCGCTTCAATTTATAAGACGAAGGCATCGCTAAGCGAAACAACAAAAAACAGAAGGCCGAAAAAGAAAACGAAAGGCCGAAAAATATAACGAAAGGCCCCACGTTGGCAGGCGCCAATTTATAGGCGTCGTTCGGCGTTGTTCGAAAGTATTCGGAGATATTCGAATTTATTCGAAATTACTCTAAGTTCAATAAAACTTGGTGTAGGGTTAATATCTTTCATTGGTAACACCGAAGAACCATTTAAACTGAATCCGAATTTAATCGGTTGCGCGGCTAGCTTCAGCTGGCGCTGGGCCAGGGGTTAGTTTGAAAAATTTCATAAAATAATTGCATAAAAAACACCCAAACACAATTACGAAATGCCAATAGACTATAACAAGAAAATGCCTTAAAAGGCGCTTAAAAATCCACCACCTACCACACGACACAAAGGACAGCACAAGATAAAGAGTTCTCAAAAAAATATCCCACCGGGAATGACCGTAGAACGGCCGGAAAAATCTTACCACCTACCACTCGGAAAATTAACAATAAGACAAGACACGAAAACACGTAGCTGACCAAAATCGGTTCTGATAATCAAAAAATTTACGTATTCTCCGACTGAGTTACCAGGGCGCCAAGACACGAATCGTAAATAGCCACACCTAGATAGTCCAGACTAGGAAGCTTAGACCCAAATGGTTCAACTACAACCCTGGAAGGGCAAGGCATAAGACACAGTACACGAAACACTATGAATAACACGTTAAAAAACTTTGGACTAGAACGCAAACATATTTTACGGAATACTTGATCCGGGAATTATCGGGCACCCGGTATATTAAATCCTTGCCGTCAAAAATACACTTAAGATAGGATGGCGATAAAAAGAAACAGTTCACAGAGTGATAATTAATCCGTAAATTTTCGTACACCCTGTTTATAGTATCTCTGACGTCACGGGAATAAATCCTGATTGAGATATGCGTAAACGACACAAAGAAAATAAAAAACAAAAACACAGCAAAACTAAACACGTAACTTTGTAGACACCCTGTATATTACTCGGTAGCGTCACGGGAATCGTTAATATTGGTTGTGATAAACTTAACAACCATCCAATGATAAATCCGGGAATTAATCGTAAGATCTAAAACACCATGTAGAAATGTGGCTTAACTGAACTTAATGCAAATCCCGTAAATATTTCTCGGTCCGGAATCCCGAACTGAAATTTTATTTAGTCCGACAGGACAGTCTGGAATAGATCGCCAAATAAATTTTATTCAAAACGGAACCGATGCACAGGAATGTTCGAAGTAAAGTAGAATTGTCACACAGTTTTAGAAAACTGTGGAATGTATTCCTGTATTCCAGAATCCAGATCCACACAATTACGAAAATCTAAAAGATCCTTGATGAATAATTCACGGTAAATATTCCCTATTCGAAAAACGCTCCTAAATCCAGGTATATAAAGGGCCACACGGAAAGCTACACTTCCTAACAACGCTCGCAACAATAACCAACAATAGTATTTATCCAAAAATACAGAAATCTAGGAAAATACGGGAATTACGATAAACGGGATAAAATCTCTGGATAGGTACGATAAAACTGGAGTCAATAACGGAAACTAGAACGATACACCTCCAGGTTAGCGACAGATAATAACAATCGAAATTTGCGAGAAAATAATTGATTATTGGCGATAATAATATATCATTTTAATTTGCTGTGTTAAAATATCTCAACGTTAGTGTCGATCAGACCGGCCCCAAGGCCGCTGAATGACTGTCGTTCATAAACATTAAAGACAAAATACGCGAATTAGACAAGTTCTCTAACATGAATCTGCGAAATCTATGCAGTCTCTATCTCTCTAAATACACAAAAACATATGATCTTCTGTTTCAACATCGTCCAAATGAAACCGATTTCTGTCTTTTAACACGAGTTCGTGTCATTATACACAAATTTTTATAATATAAATTTTATAGTGCGTTCACTTTTACTGTAAGAAAAGATGTTTGCTTTAATTTTGTTGATACGCAATAAATGTTTCTTTTATTTTCATGAAAACCAAAAACAATCCGGTATTGCATTCTTATGTATAATGAAATTCAACACTAAAGGGGGTCACACACGCTCAAATTTTTATTTTTCAATTTTTGAAGCCAAATGTTGTCCTAGAGTTACGGGAGTTGTTGCTATGGATCCGGGTACTCTAGACCTCGCTTTTACGACGGGAATTAGCATTCTATAATATATATATACATATATATATATAAACATATTCAAAAATGGTGCCAAAGTGTTTAGGAGGTTATGAAACGTCGAGAAATTTTGGTCCGACCCCTAGGTCCCGCCATCCGACCAACGCCAATAGTGTATGTTGCCTTATGGCAAATACACTAATTAATGAGAGTTACAGCAGGCAAAGTACGCAACGGAGTCTCAAAGATACCGCGTTAGTAGTTAAGGGTTAAATCTATTTTTGTGTGCGCATCGAGAACTAAATAAATGTAATTGGATGAAATTAGAAACACTATTTTCAGTTTCTATATTTATTTTAGAATTTCACGTAACATTTTCATGACGTCGTGGAACAATTTTTACGTTAGTAATCGCACGTTTGACAACTGAGTTATTGTAAAATCTCTAAATAGTAAAATGTTACTTATAAATTAATACAGATTTGGACTTTTTTTTAATCCGAAATTATTTCTTCATATATATTATGTTACGTCATATCTCCAGCATTTGTGAGTCGATCTCATTGATTCTTTTTCTTTTTAATAGGGCATACCTTCAGGATGGTTTCACATCATTTTTACTTAAATAGGTCCACCAGTTTTTTTTAGTAAGTATTAACATATTAACGAAGAAGACGAGTAATAATTTGTAAACGACATATTGCAAAACTACTAAAATAAAAAAAACTTTTCAGAAAAATTGAACCTCCTTCAAAAAAGACCACTAAAATAACAAAGTTTTGAGGTCGGCGTCAAGTTAATAGAAGTACAGATTGTATACATAAAACGTTATAGTAATTAAATTAAAAACTTTGTTATATTACGCTTTTTAATGTTTTTTAAGGAGGTTCAATTTTTTTATTTTTTTGTGTATTTAAAGTAACATACAACTCAGTTTTGTAATAAATTATAAAAATATATTTCAAACCGAAATAGTGTTTCTAAAATCAGTGAAAAAATTATCCATAAGCAACTTTTTGAATATTTGATTATGTACGGATTATTACCTCAATGTCAGTCTGGATTTAGGAGCAACTATAGTACTGTAACTGCTCTCACACTTTTATGTGACGATATAAGAAAAGCAATGGACGATGTACTGCTTTAATATTACTTGATTATAGCAAGGCGTTTGATACCATACGAACTGCTACTAGCTAATCTACGTTATTTGGGTCTTTCTTTTCCTGCTATTAAGTGGTTTGATTCATATCTGTCAGGTAGATATCAATCAGTATTTTTAGACACTGGTAATGTTTCAACTTATAAACAAATAACTAAAGGAGTGCCACAGGGGTCAATAATTGACCCACTGCTTTTCATTGCTTATATATTTGATTTCTATAAATGTTTGCAACATCTAAAGTTACATCAATATGCTGATGATACGCAGGTATATTATTCTTTCCAGTTATCCGACAACCAGAATGCTACTGAAGCTATAAACATTGATCTCCAGTCAATACATCACTATTCAGATAATCACGGTCTAAACTTAAATTTCAATAAATCATCCATTATCTACAGCGGAAGTAACTTTATTAGCCGATCAATGAACAATCATTTTCTGGATATAAACATAAATGGTGATATCATGATATTGGAAATTATTAATGGCCAAGATAAGTTTTTCTTATGAAAAAACAAAACAAAAATGTATTATTTTTGCATGAACAAATAAAAATTTTATATCTAAAAATTTATTTATTAAAAACAGACGTTTCGCTTTATTCAAGCATCTTCAGTGTTTAAAGAATAATATAAATTGAATCTACAAATAAAGTCAAAATATAAATATCGATAATATTGCTATTATAACATTACAAAATAAAATTTTAATTTTTTATCAAAATAAATGCAAAACAAAATCATGTTTCAAAACAAACTTACCATTTTTTTTAAACGAAAGAGAAATTATTTGTGAATTAATACAATTTATTTTTTGTTTTATATTATTATCAAATAATAAATATACAAATGTTTGCTTCATGATGATGTTTAATTGTAATTATTCAATTTTATGATGTATTAGAAATCTTGGAAAAAAATTTTTAGTTTTGTGAAAGAAAAATTTTTTTAGCATGACAATGCAATTTAGTTAATTTTTATAGTTACTTTTAGTATTATAAGTATTAAAGAATTTTTTTGTCTCTGATATATTTTTTTGTAAACTTAAAGGAATTAAATTTTTCTTATAATTTTTAAGGTTTGTTCATAGGTATTTATTTTTTATTCATAAGTAAAAAAAGATTATTATAAATGATATTTAAGTTATCAATGTCTGTTTTAAAATTTATTGCATCAGGATTTTTTTTTATACATATCATTTCCAAAATTAACCGTTTTTTTAAGTTATCTTCAAATTTTAAGATTTTTGTGTTATTAAAATTGAAATTATGCTGGAGATTATAAGCGTGTTCTGTTAGACTAGTATTCATGTCATTAGAGTTGTATTTTTTATTATTTATTGAATTTTTGTGTTGTTTTATTCTATTAATTAGATTTTGTTTAGTTTGTCCAATATATACACCTGGACAATTTAAACATTGAATATGGTAAACTACATTGGAGTTTTGAAATAAATCAGTTTTATCTTTAATTTTTGAACCAATTGTTGCTTCATATACAAATCCATCTTACAAACTATCAAAATTTATTTCTAACATTTTAACAAATATTACTAGTGAAAACAAATTTAGTATTAAAGATTCATGGACATTCAAAGATCAAATAAAAAATGTTACAATACCTAATAATTACAAATTCTACTCTTTTGATATTGTTTCATTATATACTAACATTCCAATTAATTTAGCTATTAAAGCTATACATAATAATTGGAATAACATACGAAAATATACTTTAATACCTAAAAATGAATTTATTGAAGCTTGTACTTTCATATTAAATAGCACGTATTTCTCGTATAACAAACAAATTTATATACAAACATTTGGTGTACCTATGGGTTCCCCTATTTCTTCTACAATTGCTGAGTTAGTTCTTTCTGATTTAGAAAACTCTATTATTAAACGTTTATCAGGTATTGCTTTTTATAAAAGATATGTTGACGATTGTTTTCTAATTGCAAATGAATCAAATATTAATACAATTTTTAATGAATTCAATAATTACCACCCAAAATTAAAATTTACCATTGAATACTCTAATAATAATAATGAATTAAACTTTTTAGATCTTACAATCATGAATAAAAAATCAAAAATAATAACCAATTGGTATAGAAAACCAATTAAAACAGACAGATTTTTAAATTTGTTTTCTAATACAAACAATAATTATAAAATAAGTGTTATAAATAGTTTAATAGATACAGCTATTATACTATCAAACAAATGTTTCCATAAAAATAACATAAATAAAATTTAAAAAATTTTATCAAAAAATAATTACCCTTCTCAATTTATAAAAAAATATATTACAAAAAGAATATATACACTTAAACATAAAGAAAAAAATAATACTAAAAATATACAAACTGTTGCTTCTCCAGTTTCTCTTTATAATACACAAAATATCATAAATAATACTAACATTTTAAATAAAAATATTATTACTTTACCATATATTCCAAGTTTATATCAACAACTTAAAAAAATTCTCAATAAATTTGAATTTATAACAATAACTAAAAATAATAGTAATTTCCATAACCAGATTTTTTCAAAAATTAAAGATAAAACTGATTTATTTCAAAACTCCAATGTAGTTTACTCTATTCAATGTTTAAATTGTCCAGGTGTATATATTGGACAAACTAAACAAAATCTAATTAATAGAATAAAACAACACAAAAATTCAATAAATAATAAAAAATACAACTCTAATGACATGAACACGCTTATAATCTCCAGCATAATTTCAATTTTAATAACACAAAAATCTTAAAATTTGAAGATAACTTAAAAAAACGGTTAATTTTGGAAATGATATGTATAAAAAAAAATCCTGATGCAATAAATTTTAAAACAGACATTGATAACTTAAATATCATTTATAATAATCTTTTTTTACTTATGAATAAAAAATAAATACCTATGAACAAACCTTAAAAATTATAAGAAAAATTTAATTCCTTTAAGTTTACAAAAAAATATATCAGAGACAAAAAAATTCTTTAATACTTATAATACTAAAAGTAACTATAAAAATTAACTAAATTGCATTGTCATGCTAAGAAAATTTTTCTTTCACAAAACTAAAAAATTTTTTCCAAGATTTCTAATACATCATAAAATTGAATAATTACAATTAAACATCATCGTGAAGCAAACATTTGTATATTTATTATTTGATAATAATATACCTAAAACAAAAAATAAATTGTATTAATTCACAAATAATTTCTCTTTCGTTTAAAAAAAATGGTAAGTTTGTTTTGAAACATGATTTTGTTTTGCATTTATTTTGATAAAAAATTAAAATTTTATTTTGTAATGTTATAATAACAATATTATCGATATTTATATTTTGACTTTATTTGTAGATTCAATTTATATTATTCTTTAAACACTGAAGATGCTTGAATAAAGCGAAACGTCTGTTTTTAATAAATAAATTTTTAGATATAAAATTTTTATTTGTTCGTGCAAAAATAATACATTTTTGTTTTGTTTTTTCATAAGAAAAACTTATCTTGGCCATTAATAATTTCCAATATCATGATACTATAAAAAATTTGGCCGTATAAAAAATTATTAATATATATAAAATAAATGGTGATGTTATCCCGGTTGTAAATACAGTCAAGAATCTGGGTGTAACTTTTGATCAAAATATGAAATTTACAGAACATATAGCTATCAAATTTAAATCTGCTTATTTCAGACTGAAAAAATTATTTCCGTACAAAAACTATCTGTCAGTTCAAATGAAGCTTAGATTGGTCAATGTATTAGTTTTACCAATAATTGAATATGGTGACGTCGTTTATGGTAGTTCGTTGGACTACCAAACCCGTTACAAAGCTCAAAAACTTCAAAATTGATGTTTAAGATTTGTTTTCGACATTCCCTATAGAAACCATATTACACCCCTACTCATGCAACATAGTATTTTAAATATGACATATCGTAGACTCCTTCATTTTTATTTATTTCTATTCGGTTTGCTAAAAAACGACGCACCTAAATATTTAACCAGTAGGCTGATAAAGCGTTCAAATCCGTATCAGATTAGGTCTACTACGTTTGAGATTCCACCACATACTACATCAAATTTTAAAAAATCATTCTCGTATTTAGCTCCTAAATTATTAAATGACCTTCATGACATAGTTCCTTGTCACGAAAGCAATATTAATGTATCTCAAATTCAAAAATTTCTATTAAACGAGCAGCTAAATCATTGGCCTATCTGGGTAATTACTTTACTTCCATAGTGTTAGTTTAAGTACTATTTATTACTGTTTGAGTTGTATCTATAGACTGTAATAATTTGTATGTATATATTTTTGTAATATGGATAGATGGAAGATCATTCCGTGGAATGAATCTGATCCTATTGCTTTGGCAATAAATATATCTATCTATCTATCTAACCTGGAATTCGTGCTTTGATATCAACTTTTTTCAAACACTCTTAAAATTTCAATTATTCGACTTGATTATGTGAAAACTGATAAGGAATAAGTTTGTCGTATTTTTTTTTTAATTTTCATGGAAGATATCTTTCTTTATAAATTATCACACAGATAGCTGATATAATATAAAAAAATCTCATCTTTCATTCATTTATCTAATCAATGCATCAATTGCAATGTAATTTATTTATTCAATTGTCCGTTACATATATATTTACATTTGCACGTCTGTTATTAGATACTATTTATTAATAAGTTCCAATTTATTATACAATATTGTGATTTAAATTTGCAACTGTGCATTTTATCAGCTCACGTGTAAAGAAACAAGAAGACTATCAATTTATAATTATCAAGAAAATGTTTAATAAATAAAGGTACAATAAATTTTTAATTATTAGTAATTACCGGCGTTAATGTCGACGTATCTTATCTTAACCCGACAGTATCTGAATAAAAAGTATCCTATTACTTTACTAACTGATAGTGTAGCTATCAAGTTTTATTAAAATTATTCCAGTAATTCAAGAATGAAAGCTGATACAGAAATATTCTAAAAACACGTTATTCCGTACACAAAAAAAGATTGTCCTGTACAATTATACATATTAGTGTTGATTAAATCACTGACTGGTGAATTAATTGCCGCAAACACTTGAAAAACGTTTTTTTTTTTAAATAAACCAGATAACAAATTTGTTGATTTACAACAGTTGCATTAATCCTATGCTTGAAAAATCTGAACACTGACTAATTGTTCCAACGTATGTAAAATCTAATTTGATTCTGCAGAATGGATTTTCTCACAATAAATTATAAAGTCAATATCAAGAAACGTAAATACTCGTCAACCAATCACAAAGCAGGATTGTTTTTTCCTTATATATTCTTGCATTAATTTAAATTCGCGAAATTTTAAATCAGGGGGTTATCTCGTTCCGTTGGATAGTAATGAGTGAATGATGTCATCCAGCGGACCTGTTAATTGATATTGCATGGTTAATAAAAATATGAACGGTCTGCCAGTTGACGTCATTCGTGGATTGAAGTAATCTGTGTGAGGCTCTGAACCGTAGTTATGTATAATTCGACACTGTTTGACTTCGTGTCCATACCCGAAATAAATAACGGATATAAATAAAATAATACATATTTTAATGTAAAATTGCATACAAGAAGATTTTTGAATATAATTTTTATTCTCAGTACTATAGACAGCAAGTGTATGTTGTGTGCACTCATCGAAGTTGGCCGATAGTACATGTATCGTGAACCGCTAGACGCTTGTCACATGACCGTATACCGTGGGATTCACAGACGATCACGTGATTATACTAAACTGGAATATTGCACAATATTACATATTTTGTTACGAAATTTTTACACTAATTTAATGGAAAATCACATAAAATACATTAAAACTACATAAGTGTATGTAATTTTACTTTACTTTATGTATAAATACCAAATTTGTTTAATTTCACAGCGAAAGTCCAAGTTTTTATACAGTTCTTGTAAAAATAAATAATAATGAACAATTACCTAGAAAATTGAGCGAAAGTTGTTTGGGCCGTGTGCCAAATGTACACTGCGAGCACTGTAAGGTGTGACGTGAATTTAGTATACTGCGAAGCCGTTCCTTTATAGTTAGTTATACTGGTTACAGTTTAAAACGGAACGCAGTACAGTATACTGTCATCGACGTTTTTTGATGTTAAAAGTTTAGTTGCAAAAGCCATGTCTGCAAGATAACGAGAAAATATTTTATAAAAATAATTAGGTTATGAATTTAATTTTGATGCAATTGAATATTTACTCATAGATGCACGATTATAAATTTCTTCAGTTACTTTCGTTTCATACATAATATTTGTTTCACACTGCAATAAACACAATTTCTTTAAATTTTCCATGTTTGTTTTAACGGCCGGTATTTTTAAATGCCAATATTCAAGTGGAAGCTGTTAAATTTCTGAACGCTGTTGATCACGTAATCAAAGCACAGAGCACTTTACCTCGAAAACACCAGTGCTCACAGTAGAAAAATGGCGACGATTTATGACGTCATATATTTCCCTAGGATACTGCGACTGTATACCTGTCAGTCTATAACGGAACGAATTTCTCCCCAGTAAGAGCACTGAAAAGTGCCAATATACACATTAGCACACGGCCCAAGATAGGCTAGATAAGTATGCGTTGTTGCCAGATCGTTTCTGTCCGAGTCCGTGAATGTATACTTTTCTATAAATTGTTGAACTTTCAATTCAATTCAATTTATTCCTTAGAAAAAAAATGTATACATATATAATATAACCGTTATTTATAAATAATTAGACGGTCAAAATTTTTTCTTATTTTTTTTCAAACTCATAACAAATGCATTGAAAGACTGTCAATTTTTTTAAAGTTTCTGACTGTTAGTTCTTTTTTTATAAAAAAGAAACTGGTTCAGAACTACAGAGATCGTATAAAATCAATGTTAATTATCCAATTTTTAATTGAATTTATCTCGGATTATATACGGCCGATCGATTTCAAATTTTCAGGGTAATTGTATTATCATGTTCTTAATAAGTATATAATAATTAAGAATTTTCTGACGGTGTGTTTAAACTATTTTATATTATTATCTGTTGTATTTCTTACAACTAATATTTAATCATATTTTAATTGTATATACGTATTATATCCCTATGTCGGAATAGACAAATTGGGAATAAATGCATAATTATTATTATTACTAAGGTTTTTTTATTTTTTAACGGGAAGTTGGACAATTCAAATATAGTTAAACTGAATAAAAAATTGCGACGTTTCGTTAAAGCTTTTTAACTTCTTCAGGCACAACTGAAATAATTAAAAATACAAATTAGTTAATGAAATAAATATTTTTTTTAAATAGAATTGAAATAATACCTTTAACTAGTTAACCATAACAGTAATAAAATTTAGATATCTATAATAATACATATATTTACTTCAACAAATATTAAATAGTAAATATTTAAACGAAATTTAAAGGTATTATATCAATTCTATTTAAAAAAAATTATTTATTTCATTAACTAATTTGTATTTTTAATCATTTCAGTTGTGCCTGAAGAAGTTAAAAAGATTTAACGAAACGTCGCAATTTTTTGGTTTAGTTTAACTATATTTGAATTATTCAATTTCCCGTTAAAAATAAAAAAAACTTATTAATTATAATGGACGCGAACAATATTGAGAATTATTGTTACTATTATAATAAACTGGCCATTGTTAAACAGGTTTTTTTTAAGGTTTTGCCTGCCTTTGATTTGGTTTCTTTAAGGCTGTCGGAACGCTCTGAATTTTGTTTGTGCTGAGAGGGGCGAGGTAGGCAAAAGACATATTGTGGGTGTGACCTTCTTCAGCTCTGTCTCGTTCAAATCATCCGCACGTTTCAATTTTTGGCTAGTGCCAACTACGAGGCTAAATTTTTTTTTGCAAGGGTGTCGCTGTCAATTGATTACTCTAATTTTGGGAAATATTTTGAAGATTTAAAAAAAGTTTTCCGAAAAAGGAAAAGTCATTTTAGGTTTGTGATGGAACAGTTTTGTGAAATAAGTATGAATAAGGTCATAGTGTGACATTGAAAATTTGTGTTTTTTTAGCGCAATTAATGCCAACTTTTTTCTAGTAAATCGTACATAAATTGCAAATGTAGTCCATTAGAGACCTAGATTTGTCCTTTATCTTCCTTATAGAGAAAGAATTTTTGCAGTATGTTGACGAAGAAGTCTACAATCAGTTGACAGCCGAAGCTCTATTTTTGGCTTAAATTCAAAGCGTTCTGACAGCCTTAATATAAACTCAATTGAATATACATTTCTGGATAATACATATTATTTGTAAGACATTTAATATGCAGTAGATGATTCCCTTTCCAACACGCATAACTTTAAAATTTGCATCCCTCATCGATTTCTTTTTTGTCTCCGATCAACCCTTGGTTGTAAATTGTAGCGTTGACCATTTATATTCTATCACCGACCACAAACCTATATTTTGCACTTTGAATTTTTCTAAAGCTGAGTTGCAAGTATAATACTTTTAGGGATTTTAAGAACACCAATTGGAGTGACTTCACTAATGATGCCCATTTAGCAAATTGAAATTAAATTATAAAAAAATCCAGTATCAATAATAAAATTCAGTGTCTAAATTCAATTTTTACAGATTTGTTAAATAAGCATTCATCTGCGAACATAAGCATGAGCCCTGGATTACCCCGGCCATCAAAATCATGATGAAACTTCGTGAAAAGGCCTTACTTGTACACAAAAGAACGAAACGTAGCAGCAAATGACTATTCTGTAAGTCTCTTCGTAATTACACCACGGCTGCTATCCGACGAGAAAAACAAACATTCATCTCTTATTGCAACATTAACAGTAAATATAGTTCGCAATTATCGCATAACATGAAACATTTAGCGATAAATCAAAATGGTTTTCACGGTACAATTAGAGTAATGTGGCGACTTTAAAGTAAGCGTTAATAAAGCAGTTCGTATTTATAAACACCCACTGCCACATATTGAAGATATTTTTATGAAATTAGAAGGCAGTTTGCACAATTTCAACTCATCTTGCCTCCGCTCCTGGAATTTTTCAGAAAATCATGGAAACATTGTTGTCCTGGACAGAAAATGTATGCTTTTTCGATGATATTTTAATGACAGCTGAAAAACTACAACTCCATTTAGAAAGGTTGGAGAGCGTATTTAATATTTTTAAAAATAACTGGTTGACTATTGAGGAAAGAAAATGTAATATTTGGGTCATACTTTTAAATCAAATTTAATTAAGCCTCGAATTATTAATAATCAGTCAAATTAAGTTAAAAATTATAGGGAAAAGATAAATTGCGAATTTCAAACCGACGATTCAGTCATTGTATAAGATCATAGAAAAATAAATAATGTTGAATGTTGTCCTGCAATTATAACAAATAAACTCGGTTCTCAAATCTATAAAATTATAACGAAATCTGCTAATTTAGAATGAGCTAGCCACGTTGATCAGATTTGATATTTCACTTATAAAACATTTCTGAAAATTGTAAAAATAGTATTAATGTTATCATCCATAATTTTTTAAGTTTAAAATTAGCAGGAAATTGGACAATATTAAAATTTATATATATTTATGGTTAGCGGGTACTTGGACATAAATAAATAAAAATCCTAAGTTTAATAAGTATGTAGTGTACCAGTTTCTTCAGTAGCCCCTAAATTAAAATGATTTTTCGACCCTATGTGCATTTTTCCAAATAAATGTATTTAGTAGTAGTGTAAATTTTGACGAACAAGTTAAGAAACACGATCTGCCTGGTACATTCATATGCAGCGTTTGGCCGACGAAGGGGCAGCTGTTGCACCTATCGCGTGTACGAGAGAGCAAGTGTTCCACGGCGTGCTTTTTCAGATCTATAGTTTACTGTTTAACACTTTAACCATGTATAGGTGAATACGACGTAGTTTAATAAGTGTGTGGTTATAGTTATTTCATTTACTTATAAAAGTAAATCGTTGATAATTAAATTATAATTTATATCTGTAATAAAAAAAAACACTGCGAAAGGAGATTAGAAATTTAAAAAATCTATAAGCAAGAATAATTCATAATAGCTGCATACAACCCAAAGAATTGCAGCGTGTGCTACCGTTCTAGGAAGTAAAAATTCGAAACTGCAAACAGTGTTTCTGTAGAAGTTAGTATTGTAAATATAATTAATTTAAAAATTAGAAAATGTATGCAATTAATTTTTGAAAAGTGCAAAAACTGTGATGGTGATTTGTAAAAGAAACATGTGTATTTAAACAATTATAATAGACTTTTATGATTAAGATCTAACTGTAGGTACTTCTTTAGAAGTCAATATTGTTAATAAAATTTAAAAGTGAAAAAATAAAATGAACAATTCGTCTCAATACTGTAAAAATTGTGGTGCCAGTTCATTAAAGAAACTTGTGAAATTAAACAATGATAAAAATTGCGCGAGGACTAAAAGAACAAACAATAATATTCTATCCAAATAACAATTGATAGAGGTTTAAAAGAAACACGATTAAGTGAAATTAAATATACCTATGTATTGTTGATCAATGTATTAAAATCATAGTTTTTGACGGCATGGTACATTTTTTCCTCTTTAACTGGAAATCTGTTTCCCAGCTCAGAGTAAAACTGTAGTTATTTTTCCATTAATTATATAAACTTACTGCCGAATTTTTAATATGTGTCCTATATTTCTGACGTGAAAGAAAAGTAAAAATTACGTATTCCCGAACTGTTGGCATGGATATGACATTTGGATTGTTTGAGAACCTGTGTCTATTAGCAAAGTTGATTACAAACAGACTCTTTTTATTAGATTTATTTACATATAAAAATAAACAGTTGATATTTAAATTATGATTTATATCTGCAATTAAAAAACAGTGCGAAAGGACATTAGAAATTTAAAAAATCTATAAGCAAGAATAATTCTAACAGTTGCATACATATCAGCCAATGCATTGAAACGTGTGCTACTGTTCTAGCAAGTAAAAATTCAAAATTGTTTGCCAACGCTTCTGTAGGAGTTAGTATTATAAATATAATTTTAAAATTAAAAAATGTGAATAAATCATTTGTAATCTGTAGAAATGGTGATGTTGATTTGTAAAAAAACATGTGTACTTAAACAATTATAACTGAGATCTTTGTGTTTAAGATCTAACCGTACTTTTTTCAAGTTATTATTGTTAATATAAAATTGAAAAACAACACATGACCAATTCATCTGAAAACTGTAAAATTTGTGGTGTCGGTTCGTTAAGGAAACTTGTGTAATTAAACAATGATAAAGAGACTATAATGTCTAAAATCGGAAAGCTCATTGGACGTAGGAATTTATTGTATCAATTGTTGAATATAATATTTTCCAAACAAACGATTTATATTGTGCAATTTTAAGTATAATTCTAAATACTGTAGTGTTTAAGTGCTTCTTCAGACCCGTCGTTTAATCATGATAATATGATTTTTATTCTACCTCTGTATAGGTAAATACGTCGTAGTTTAATAAGTATGTAACTATAGTTATTTCATTTACTCACAAAAAGTAAATCGTTGATATTTAAATTATGATTTATATCTGCAATAAAAAACAGTGCGAAAGGACTTTAAAAATTTAAAAAATCTATAAGCAAAAATAATTTATAATATCTGCATACTTCCCAAAGAATTGCGGCGTGTGCTACCGTTCTAGCAAGTAAAAATTCGAATATGCTTGACAACGCTTATGTAGAAGTTAGTATTATAAATAAAATTCCAAAATTAAAAAATATGAATAATTCATTTGAAAACTGTAAAAACTGTGATGCTGATTTGTAAAAGAAACGTGTATTTAAACAATTATAACTGAGATTTTTGTGTTTAAGAACTAACCGTACTTCTTTACAAGTTAATATCGTTAATATAAAAGTGAAGAAAATAACATGAGCAATTCATCTGAAAACTGTAAAAATTGTGGAGTCAGTTCGTTAAAGAAACTTGTGTAATTAAACAATGACAAAAATTTGCACAGGGACTAAAAGAACAAACAATAACATTCTATCCAATTAACAATTGATAGGTGCTTAAAAGAAACACGATTAAGTGAAATTAAATGTATATATTGTTGATCAATGTATTAAAATCAAAGTTTTTGACGGCATGATACATTTTTTCTTCTTTAACTGGAAATCTGTTTCCAAGTTCAGAATAAATTTGGAGATATTTTTGTTTTCGTTATCTAAACTTACTGCTGAATTTTTAATATAATGTGTCCTATTTTTCTGGCGTGAAAGAAAAATAAAAATTACCTATTCCCGAACTGTTGGCATGGATATGACATTTGGATTGTTTGAGAACCTGTGTCTATTAGCAAAGTTGATTTCAAATAGACTTTTTTATTAGATCAAAACCTCAAATAATTGTTAAATTTGTGTTAAACTTGCACTGTCTAATAAATAGCAATATGCATTATTAAACGTTATAAAAATTAAATTAGACGCCTACTTTTATAAAACAGAACCAACAAAAATAATAATTTTGGTTTGATAGACGAAGAATATGTAATAATATGAGTAATATGACAAATTTAAACATAATTCTTGTAACCATATATAATATAGTAAACAAATATTAGAAAAAAATAACCAGAAATAAAATTAATTGTGATAGTGTTAAAACTAATAAAATATACCAATTATAAAGATTTAATGTTCTCAGTTCCTGCCAAGGCAATTATTTCTGCGTTTCTACCGTAATAACGTTGAAATAGAGAATAGAGTAGAACATAAATTATTTTTTTAAATTTATTTCGTGCAGTCTTAATAAATCCTAAATTACAGAGTCAGTACTACCTACCAACATTTTAAATTTTTGTTACCCCGAAATTATGAATAGTTTCGAGCCTATCTGAATTTTTTGAAATAAATGTACTTGAATAGTGTGAATTTGACAAACAAGCAATAGACACGATTTTCTTGGCAACATTTGGTGTATGATTTGACCAACGAAGAGGCAGTCATCGCACCCATCGTGTGTGAGAGAGAGTTGGCGTTTGTCACTAGGCTCGCGATTTTAAAAATGCACAGATAACGAGATAAATGTGTGACCGTTAATTTTGATGTGACAATAAAATCGATTGTTGAAGACTGCTTAGGACAACTATTGTTGATTTGATTGTTGTTTTGGAGTTATTTTGTGACGATAATCAATTGTTGGTCGCTTGAATGGCGATAATTTTTTTGGATATTGAATTTTATTCTTGTTGTCTAGGACCTAGGTTATTGCTATTCTTGCCTATTTTAGTTGTCGTTAGCAGAATGGCGTTCTGATCGCCAAATAAGAAATTATTAATAAGGAACGTTCTTTAACGCGGTAGCGGGCTTTCGAGCGGTAAAAAGCCTTGGTTCTAATGGGTTCGGTTTTAGGATGGGGGGGTTAGAAAAGATGTTTCCACCAAAGCAAATACTCATGTCCTTACGAATAATAATATATTTACATGAGGTAAAATAAAAGTTACTTACACATAGTGAACCCGTGTGAACCCGTACACACACACACACACCGATCACGGCTTAGCACACAATTCCGACTGCCCAGCGCGCGACACCGCGCGCTGTTTTTCTTTCGTACTTCATTATAGATATAGGGTGAGCCACTTTGTTACATTGCACCCCTCCAAAGAAAAACTGTCTTGACTACCCGTCAAGGCGGCTTTTCAAGAGAATTACTATATCAAAAAATTTACCCTGTGTGTATACGGCCCCTCCTTCTTTTACTCAGTTATAATCTAAAACAGTTCGTCATTACAATAAACAAAATCACTTACATAACATAACATTACAATAGTTGGGATGTCAATTTTCTGGGTCAGTGTTGGGAACTCGGCAAACCCGTAACGGAGTAGGCAACTGCACCTAGCCGCAAGGCGTCCCCCGCGGGTAGGTGAGTATTCGCTCCCCGAGATTAAGCTCCACTCATCTCAAACACAAGGCGTCCCCCATACTTGAGACGGTGATTTGACATCGAAACCAGAGAATTAACATAGAAATTAAAACAAAAACTTCTCAAATTAAGAAACTCAGTACAATAGAATTACATACGCCTACGCAAAAGTACAATACAACTTATGAAATTCCTCTTATTACAGTCTCTCCTTTTCTTTTCCTTTATTTTTACAGAAACACGATATCATTAACAAGTATATAACCAAATCAACAGACTATGGTCTTTTTAATATGAATAAGGTTCCTTTCGTTTTACACAATTTAGATTTGGGGGCACATAGACACGGACACAAGGGGGTTCGGCAACAACAGTTTGTTTTAGTTTTTGGTGTATTTCACCTCACAGCTCTCGTATGAGCACCATCATTTCCCGCACTCGGACCTTTTGTTTCGAATGGTGGATCGTGATGGGTTCTGACTACCTTGCACAGAGCGGCGATTAGCTCAGCACGCAACTATGCTGCCTCGAACGCTGAGGCGTCGACATCCATCTCGCGACCCGGCAGGTCTAGCTATTATAGCGTCGTCAGCTGCAGGTCGGTCGCTCGGCTCGAGTGTCTTTATTGTCTGACACCGAGTTGTCCCAGTTACGTTCACCCCCGCGCCCGGACTTGGCCGTCTCCAAAATCGTCCATTGTTCACATAAAACATATAAAAATACATAACGTCAGTTGTAATTCGACCATTTAATCATACAATTACTCATTACTAATATAGGATAGCTACTAATTCTCTTATTGTAAAATTCTAACATTGTTTCGCGTTTCCCTCTCACATTCTACAATTTAACCTTAATTCTAACTTAAGATATATACTAGTGTTATCAATATTTAGGTCGACCCGGGTACAAACTAGTTTTTAGAAATTTTTCTTAAGGTGCACTTTGATTTACAACAATATTTACGTCCGGGTATAATCCCGATATTCTCTCCACACTACTTGTGACATTTTCTTGCTCTATGCCTATCACATTCTCCAATTGACTTTCCCTTTTTGTCCCGTGTTCACCCCCTGACCTTTCATTTCTCTGAAAGTCTCGACGCTGATGCTTGTGCAAAACCCAACTCGTTAGTGTGTTCCAAAAACTCGCGATTAATGTCAACCCGAACCCTGTTACTTCGTAAATGGCAATCCCATTAATTACGACCCCCACTGTATATTTTATTATACGGAATATAAAGTAAATTCCCAAAAACCCCGATACGGCCAGTCCGATGTCCGTAAACCATCCCCAAACTTGTCGAAAAGTCGACTGAGCCAGTTGTTTCAATTCGTCTACACTAAAAAGTTTTACTGCATTCAACCCCTGTTGCTCGGTTGTTAAGCCTACTACTCGTCTCGTAAAAATATTGGTTACGGCCTGTCTCTCCAGCTCAAACATCATTAAATTTTGAACATTTTGCACCTCCTCCTGGGTATACAGACCTCCCTTCCCCAAGTTCTGAATGGGCTGAAATTTCAATTCGGGCTCTTCGCTTACCTGAAGCGTCTTAGGTGTGACACTTAGTACCGGATTCGGATTAAATCCGATCCATTTTCCTTCCACTAAATACAAAGGGGCTGCCACGGGCGAACACTCCACCTGCTCTGCATACGTCTGTAAAATATGGGTGACCGGCGCCATGAACAGCGACTCATCATCCACCGTGACCGGTAGTTCATTATAGCATGACTTTACGCGTCTCACTTGAACTATTTTTGGGACACACTCTAAAATATATAGGACCTCCCCTAAGACCCTCCCCCTTATATCCCAATTTGGACTGCATTAGTAGACTAACGGCGTCGGACGTTAGCGGTGCCAGTAACAGACGGTTTTTAAGGATTTCCCGGTGTAGAAGGCATCGCCTATAAACCGTTTCAATATATAACGTATGTAGGTCGCGCTTATATGCCTGTTCTACATACATAAATTTTGAGTTAATATAAGCCAGTAAATTCACATCTTTAGCCGACCTAGGTCCATTTCTATTGAATTTATAACCGTAAAATTTCCTTTCTACCACTAACAATCTAGGGTGTTCCGTAACCCACACTTCTTGCGCGCACATGGACGTTTTCTCTAGTAAGCTAAGCGCGAAAACATGGTTTTCCTGTTCGACTACTACATATCTATCCCCTTTTGTGACGCTGTCAAATTTTGCCGAAATTAAATTGCCTTTCCCGTCGAACAGAACCTCTACGCCGTCGTTAGTGCAATTATCAGTGAATTCACGGTCCCACACCGTTTCCCCAATCTCATTATCCACACAATAACCCGGTGTGTATGGACATGTCACGCCCCCCGCCAAACTGATTTGGTTGGATTCTAGTTTTACTGTAGCTATGTAGTCCTTTACACTAATTTTGATATTGGCTTGGACAACGACCTTTTCGTACGTCACACCCTTTAATGAATAAACTCCCCCTGAGCAACCCCCATCATAATCTATGTTACCTGCGAGGACGGCCGAGACGCTAGTCGTTGAGTTTGCACGGACGTCGTCGACATAGATTCCGTACACCCCAGCGTACGAATGCTGCCGGTGGATGTCTAGGCATTGTTGTGCGCCGACCTGGATTTCAACTCTCTCGCTGGTATACCCGTTCTCTGGGTCTGGACATGGGGCGACATCCCGGATGGAGATCGCCGTTATATTAGCTGCGTTATCCCGGCAGTCATATGTGATTAAACAGGCTGCGGCAACCACTAGTAACATGAAAATTAGTATACGAGAATCTAAAACAAAATAGAAATTGAATAAAATTACTCTTATATTTACGGTTTAAATTTCACTTAATTAATAAATAGCGAGTCAATGTTAGTCCAATGACGCAATATCCTTATATGGGTTTGTCTAATACCCACGGGTGGTCAGACACCCTGACGCATGCTCTAGTGCGATGGGGCGGTACAACGTTTTGGTCGTCTCTTTCCCCTTCAGGTAGGTCGCCATCGACCTCGGGCTCGTTAAGCGCTTCCTCGGTGACCTCGTTCTCTGAACGTATAGAATTGTTAATGTCTGGTTCGTCGTCGCTGGACTCGCTCGCGAGCACCGGAGACGGTCTCCAAGCTCGCCAGGTACGATCTGGAGTCCCAGTGCTTGCGTCTGTATCCTCTGTGGTAACCTCGTCCAGCGGGCGATACCCCGTTTGTAACTCTTCGTCGGACGACTGGTTGTCCTCCGGGTCGCGGTTCTCTGGTATTATTTCGACCTCCATTCGGTCGTATGGTGGGTGGTTTCCACCTGTATTTATTACTGGTTCTGCCTCTGGGTCGCCCTGTAACTCATTTACATCGTTAACATATACCGCTATTTCGATTTTTGTATTATGGAACTCTTCCACAATGATTTTATAGACATCCTCCCACTGGAGTTTGTCCAACCCTGTCCCGATTTTTGGGATCGCTAATTTTGTGATCTGTTGCCCCCCCATTAGTTCCCTCAAACTCTGTATAGATCGGTGAACTGCCCATAGTGTTGGCTTATTATGACTGCGTCTCTTAGTGACTAAATAGTATACGAACCTTCCCCTGACATCTAAGTATGCCACGCCCCCGGTCTTAACCCGGTATGATCTTAGTTCGCGAACCCGCCCAAAACGTTTACGAAACTCGACTGCGATACCCCGTCCCATTTTAAAATCTTCAGCGACACAGTGCGCCAGAGCGAAAGTTTCTGGTGCCGTGAACAAATTGCCTCGTATTTCATAAATCTTAAATTCGTCCCCAATTTCGTCATTTAGGGGTTCTTCCCGTGGTCCCTGATAAGGTTTTAGTTTATTTGCATGTACAACTAAGGTTTTTCGTCCATTAATTTTGGATATTTTAAATGTTACGAGCCCTTTTTCTTCAATAATCCTATACGGGCCCACCCAAGGCTTAGTTAACTTCCTAGATACCCCCAGCTTGGCCGCGCTGTCATAGTACCATACTCGATCGCCCAGAGCGAAGCTAACCGGCTTCGTTTTTTTATTAAAAGTTTTATTGCGCTGGTCCCTAGTTTGTTCTAATTTTTGTTCAACTTTAAGAAAACTTTGATGCAACCGCTCCATGACCTCAGAGGCATAATTGTCCGCATAATTATATCTAAGTGGCTGTGGTTTGACTATATCCTCGTAGGGTAGTTCCATGTCCCGCCCATGAATTAAAAAGAACGGACTTTCCCCGGTGGAATTATGTATTGCGTTACGGTAGGCCATGGCTACATAGGGTAGCCATTGATCCCAGTCCTGTTGTGATTTCTCAATAAAGTGTGACAGAATGTCTTTAATAGTGCGGTGTGACCGTTCTATACCCCCGTTGCCCCCCGGATGATAGGGGGTAGTTTGAATGTGCTCTACCCCTAGTTGCCTATAAATTTCTTTCATCATTTTAGATAGAAAATTTTTTCCCTGATCTGTGATCAATTGCCTCGGCACCCCGTGACGAGTAATAAAGTGTGTGACAAAGAACTTCGCGACAGTGTTGGCCGTTTGATCAGGCATGGCTATGATTTCCATATATTTGGAAAAGTGATCCTGAATGGTCAGAATGTACTTATTTCCCGTATACGTAGTCACAAGTGGTCCGACAACGTCCATCGCTACACGCTCGAATGGCCCGTGTAGAGCAGGGAATGTCTGCAGAGGCGCGGCTTTTTTGTGTGGGGAGGTTTTGCGCTCTTAACAAGAGGTGCATTTCAGACAGTAATTTTTCACATCTTGGTTGAGGGTTGGCCAAAAATATTTTCTCTGGATTAACTTTGCAGTTTTTTCATAACCCTGGTGACCTATGTAGGGTAGGTCATGATAATGATAAATAATTTTTTTAGTCAAGCCCCCTGGTACAACTAACTTGTCATGTCGTTCGTCATTTAGGGCGGGCTTGTATAAAATTCCCTCCTCATCTACATAGTAATTTGAATAGCTCGGATCGTTCTTAACCGCTTCAAGGATAGGTAATAAACTTTCGTCCCGTATTTGTTCTTGTTTAATGAGCTCCCTATCAAAAACCGGTTCATATGGTACGGTAGCAGGTGTAACCGCGCTAATCGGTAATCGCGACAACGCGTCCGCATTCCCGTGTTTACGCCCGGGTCTATGTTGGATTTCCATGTCGTAATCCGCCAGTGTCAGTGACCACCTGGCCAACCGCGAGTTCGGGTCTTTAATATTCAGTAACCAACGTAATGATCGATGGTCAGTAATGAGCTTAAACCGCCTCCCATATAGATAGCACCGGAATTGTTTAATACCCCAGATTACCCCTAAACATTCCCGGTCGGTGACCGAATAATTCTTTTCCGCCCGGTTTAGTTGCCTACTGGCGTATGCTATAGGACGTTCGTGACCTTCGTACTCCTGGCTAAGAATAGCGCCGATAGCGGTTCCGGACGCGTCGGTCGCTAAGATAAAGGGTTTGGTGAAGTCCGGATAGGCCAACACCGGCTGGTCGCATAGAGCCGATCGCAATGTGTCGAATGCGGTTTGTGCTTCCCTTGTCCACTGAAATTCAGCGTTTTTCTTTGTTAACGTCGTTAAAGCCTGCGCTGACTGTGCAAATTTCGGGATGAATCTACGATAGAACCCAACTAAGCCCAGGAACGCCCTTATGTCTTTGACAGTTTTCGGTACCGGATAATCTAAGATGGTCTGAATTTTTGATGGGTCTGGTCTTACTCCCCCCTCCTGTATAATGTGACCAAGATACTTCGTTTCAGTTTTAAGAAATGTGCACTTACTGGGTTTTAATTTCAAATTCGCTGTCCGCACCCTTTGGAAAACTTCTTTCAGCCTCTCCAAATGTTCGTCGATTCCCCCCGAACTGAACACGATCACATCATCTAGATACACTAAGCATTTTGTACAAACAATCCCCATTAGAGCAGTGTTCATAAACCTCTGAAATGTACTTGGGGCGTTTACTAACCCGAATGGCATACGTAAACATTCGTAATGCTCCCCTAGCGTGGTGAAAGCGGTTTTCTCCCTATCAGATTCGTCAACCTCTATTTGCCAGTACCCGGAAGCTAGGTCGAGAGTACTGAATAAGGTTGCAGCTCCTAGTTGATCTATTGTCTCCTGCATATTTGGTAAGGGGTAATAGTCACGCTTAGTTACTTCATTTAAACCCCGGTAGTCAATGCATACGCGGATTTTTGCAACCCCATCTTCACTTCGCTTTGGAACTAAAACTACGGGCGCACTCCAGGGTGAGGACGAAGGGGCAATTACCCCGTCGTTCAGCATTTGGTTTAAATTTTCTCTTAACACGGACCGTTGAGCAAACGGCACTCTGTAAGGCGCCTTCGCGATGGGTGGTACGTCCTCTGTTATTATTCGATGTTTGACACCCCTGGCTTTTCCTAGTCGGGACCCTTCTGAGAGAAAAATGTCACTATATTCCCGCAACAACCGTTTTAGTTTGACCTCCCCACTTGCATCTAAATGCGCTAAATCGAATTCATTGTCTAAAGTAGCAACCCCTTGACGCCGATTCTGACAGTAATACATATCACGCGTTTCACTCATTTCCCCGCCGTGGTTTATATGGTTTTCATTATATTCCTCCGCGTACCCCACGATAGTGTTTTTCGGTAACTTAATTGTTTCATCGTTCAGATTAATTATACACATTTGTATGTGCCCCTGTCTATTTGGTCTGGACAGTACCCTCGCTGCCATAACCCCCGTTTTACTAACTACAGTTGGTTCAACTATAACATCCCGATTTGAGTTGCACACCCCTAGTGTAGCACTACATACGAACTCACATCTACCCGGAATTTCCGCGTGTCCCGTGAGACGAACCGTAAGGCGGTCGTCCATACCATTTCGCTCACCCTGCATATTCTTTACTTCGTGATCAATGTTGGCATTAGGAATCATCGTTTCCGTGATTTCCTTTACTGGACCCCATTGTACCCTTTTTTGTCTCGGATAAGTAGTTTGTTTTGAATTTCCCCATTTTTCAACCAGCTCGCTCGTATTTAGCTCGCATTGTATCCCTATTTCCCTAAATGTGTGCGTTTGGGTCGCCTGATCCCGGTAGGTCGTATTGTTTGTAAATTTTGAAAAACTAACGAGTTTCAGATCGCGAGATTCCGGTGGATTTTCCATCGGTACCGCAACGTCTTCAATATAAAAGACCCCCGTATTATAGTTTAGACAGACCCCGTACTTTCCAAGAAAGTCGCGACCTAATATTCCGTCCGCCGGTATGACAACATTATCGCTGACAGCTACCATCTGATAAAAACACTTATTCCCAATTTTGAAATACACATCTGTTTCCCCAATTAGATTTAACGCTACCCCGGAGACACCCTGCAAATCGACAGATGCATCTCGAATTTTTGACCCCTCTACGACGGACATTTTAAGCAGTGACATTGCGGCCCCCGTGTCGACTAACATGCGAATTTTTTGATCTCGACAATTTAATGTAATTGTCGTCGGCACGTCAGTGTGCCCCCATACCGAAAAGGTTGATTTTTGTGCTTGCTGGTTGACGGGGCTACTTAGTTTTTTGGAACTCGAGATAGAACCCTATTCCCCTCCGTTGAGCCGGTACCTGCCCCAGGAGCTGTACGACCCCTAGGTGCACCAGTGTCGGCCGTATTCCCAGTATTCCTCGACTCCCCGTACCTAGCGTTCGCGGATGGTCGCGCCTCCGGACGGTGCTGTCTCTTTTCACTCCTTCCCCAGCAATCCCGCTTAATATGGCCGGTTTTCCCGCAAAAATGACATCGGATGGGCTGTTTACACTCGGTTGCCCGGTAGCCCCTTCCTCGGCAGTTATAACACTCTATCCGAGATCTACTAAAATTTTCTCTAATAGGGTTAGGGCCCCCGTTCGTCGCGGTTTGGTTTGCTGGATTAGGGGGATCCTGAATCCATGCTAGAATTCACTGGCCCCGCTGCAGTAAGGCTTGGGTGCCTTCCTCCATTTGCGCTAACTCCACCGCCCTATCGATTGTTAAATTCGCTTCCAACGTAAGCATTGTTCCGATACCCCGCAATATATCTCGATTTAACCCCATCTTAAATTGATTTAGTATTAGGTCCTCACTGAATTTTTGTATTCCCGCTTGTTGTGCTTCGCTCGCACCTCGCATGTTTTCTGTTAATACCCGCTGTCCCACTAACTTAAGGCGCGTAATGAATTGACTCACAGATTCACCCCTATTCTGAACAGTCTGCAATAGTTGTGCTTGTGCTACCCCTGGGAGAATAGATTTTCTAAACTTCTGTATCAATTTACTTTTAAATATCGCGTATGTTACATCCTTTAAACTCGGGTCGCTTCTATAGTAGTCATATGCCTCCCCTGTTAATCTGGTTTTTAAAATTCGTAATAGTTCGTCCCTGGTTAAATTATCAAGCTCGGCGCGTTGTTCTACTCTTTCGAAATAAGCTTCTACATTGTCTTTCTCACTGAGCAATTCAATACCGTTGGCTATTGTACCTAACGAAGTCCGTGTGGTTACACTAATACCCTGGGGGGTGGGCGCGTTCTCAGTAGGGTGCGGCATTGTAATATCTGAATATCAAATCGGGTAGAAAACAAAACAGTAACAAATTTTTAAAAGGAATTTTTCTATAGTTTACTCATAACATAGTTCGGTGACGTACCCCTTCTCAAGTCCGTAGCTCATTAATTGTAAGAATTTAGCGGAGTTGTAATTTGATTTACTTGAGTAACGCATAGTTCGCTCCCATACATTGTAACCGTGTTTTGTCCGACCGTTGATAAGGGATTAAAAATGCTGACGCGTATCCTGTTACAAGCGGCTATATGCACTTCGCGTTCAACAACTTCCAATAATTTGTACACCATAAATAACCATAAATAACATAAATACCCAATCACTTGCTGAAAATAAGAGACACCAAAACGAAATATTGTGAGGACACGAGCACCCCTTAGTGGTTCACCGTCTTCTAACATCATCGCACCCAGCTGGCACCATTTTAACGCGGTAGCGGGCTTTCGAGCGGTAAAAAGCCTTGGTTCTAATGGGTTCGGTTTTAGGATGGGGGGGTTAGAAAAGATGTTTCCACCAAAGCAAATACTCATGTCCTTACGAATAATAATATATTTACATGAGGTAAAATAAAAGTTACTTACACATAGTGAACCCGTGTGAACCCGTACACACACACACCGATCACGGCTTAGCACACAATCCCGACTGCCCAGCGCGCGACACCGCGCGCTGTTTTTCTTTCGTACTTCATTATAGATATAGGGTGAGCCACTTTGTTACAACTTGCAGGGAGGCATAGTTGGAATTAGAAGTTGAGCTCCAAACGGGACATGCTTATGTTAGAACTGGCCTGATGATGCCTTTGTAAATTAGGAGTTTATTGTGATCACTCAAACTGTTCTTGCTGTTAAAAACTGGGTCAAGTTGACTAAATATGGCGTACGCTCTATCGGTGACATATAACCCGAAAGAACCAAACGGCATATTATCGCAAATCATTTACGTGGAATTCCATGAACAGAAAAAATTTCTTTTAAAACATTAATAACTTCTAGTGATATTTTGCATTGCAATGGTTGTAATTCTACCCAATGTGAAAAATAGTCTACTAAAACTAAGAAATTTTTACCAGCATATTCCAGTATATCACAGCCAGTGATTTCAAAAGGTAAAGTAGGTATATCATGAATTAACATTGGTTCTTTCGGGTTTCTGTCTCTAAATTGTTGACAAATTCTACAATTAGAAATACATTTTTCTACATCTATATTAATATTTGGCCAATAAAACAGCAAATTAGCTCTTTTTTTTTGTTTTATTGATCCCCATATGTGATTCGTGTATTTTGTTCAGTATTAGGTCTTTAATTTGAGTAGGTATTATAATTTTGTTGTCGATAAATAAAATGCCATCATTTAAATATATATAGAATCTTTTGTTAAAATAAAATTTTAAATCATCTGAAAGTTTTGTGTTTGAATTCGGCCAACCTTCTTGACATTTCATTATATTACGTAAAGTTTGATCTTTTTCTGTTTCAAGTTTTATTTTTACAATTAGATTGTCGCTAACATTTACAGTATGAATTACACAATTTAATTCGGAATCAAAATCGTTATTTTCCGCTTTTGTACATGCGCGACTTAAAGTGTCTGCAATGATCATTTTTGTACCCGGTATATAAATTAATTTGATATCATACATTAATAATTTCAACCTAATTCTTTTAAGTCTATTAGATGGTATTTTATTTATTTCCTTTTGCATGATACTAATTAGCGGTTTGGATTATTATTTTATTTCCATAAACATAATGATGACATTTTTTACATGCATATAAAATAGCAAGGAACTCCTTTTCTATTTGTGCATATTTTATTTCGTTATCGGACAATGTTTTGGAGGCAAATCAAATTGGTTTGTTTTATTAAATACAAGTATATTAATACTGAGTAAAAATTGTGATGATAGTGATAACATTTTTAAAAAATATTCATATTTTGACAGTAAGGTGTTTTCTAGTGAAACGATAATTTTTTAATATGAAAATAAGATTTATTCTTTTCAGTTGAAATGCTGAACTTATTCTATTTTAAAACTGTACAATATAAATTCAATTCATAAAAATAAATTATATAATTAATTATAAATAAGATAATTTTCAAACATAAAAAATATTTACAAGGTGTAACAAAATATATTTCTCCCTTAAATAAAATAACGTAAACTAAAAATGAGAATTATTAAACAAATATTATTTCAAAAAGATCAAAAAAAAATTAAGTAGGTATAATTAAGTCTGTCTGGCGGTTTAAGTTGACTCCTTCTTCTAAGCTCAACTTTATTTGCTGTGTCCGCCTGGACGTTTAATTGCTCATCATTATTATTATTATTGTAAGATGAACTAGGAATAAATGAAGACGTCAAATTATCACCACTTATGTTAGCACTATTATTAATTTTACTATTTATTTTATGTATCTGGTTTATATGACGTTTCCAAATTACAACAGTTTAACAATATAAGTACGTTTTCCTAAAATTTTTGTTACTTCTGCCTTAGCCCACTTAGGTGTCGTAGATCTGTAATCTTTAACTAATACAATTTCATTTAAATTTATAATTTCTGATCGTGTTCCTTTATAATTTTGAATTTGTGTAACTTGCTTATTTAAAACAGAATTTTTCACAGATGGTACAAGTAAATCTAATCGACATCTCAGTAGTATACCGAACATAAGTTTTGCTGGCGATTCTCCTGTAGTACAATGAGCTGTATTTCTATAATCTAATAGAAATCTGTTCATAGCTGTACTTATATCGAGATTATTATTTTGTAGTTTAATGGTTTTTAAATAATTTTTTATTATTCTCACTCCCGTCTCAGCTAGGCCATTTGTAGCAGGATGAAAAGGAGCTCCAATCAAATGCCGGATGCCATTTTTATTTAGAAAATTTTGAAATTCACCAGATGTAAATGTTCTGGCGTTATCAGTTACCAATTCTTTTGGAAGGCCAAATCTTGCGAATACTTCTCGAAATTTACAAATTGTCGTATCACTACTCAAATTAGTTACTTTAAAGCATTCCAGCCATTTGGTTGAAGCATCCACAATAACTAGAAAATGTGTATTGAAAATAGGACCCAAAAAGTCAGCGTGCAAGCGTGTCCATGGTTCCTGAGGTCATGGCCAGAACATAGTTCTGCAGTGGGTGGTTCATTCCGTTGACATAGACATGCTGTACAATTTTTTATTGTTAATTCAATATCTTTGTCAAAGGATGGCCACCACACATAGCTACGAGCAAGTGCCTTGGTTTTCACCATACCCATGTGGTTTGCATTTAATTCTCTTAAAATGTTAGAGCGTCATTTTTGCGGTACAATTACTCGGTGTCCCCACAATAAACAGTTTAATTCTACTGACAGTTCATGTTTCCGAATAAAGTACGGTTTGAATTAATCATTAAATTTAATATTTGGCCAACCTTTAAGCACATACTGTAAAACTTTATTCAATATAGTATGTTTATTTGTTTCCAATTTGATTTTATTTACATTTATGGGTAAATCATTATTATTTTCAATCAAATTTAAATATGAAATATCATTTTCAATTGTCTGTTTTTCAATGAATGGTTATCATCCAATGACGGCGTCATTCGGGCGCTGGGGATCACCGGGCGTTACGCGGACGTCATGGCTCGGCTGATGGTGTCGGACACAATACGCTGGTCCAGAGATATTTATACTGAACACGTCTCTGGGGTGCGACAATATATCTAATTCACAAATATAACTTTTCCATATTCTTTTCATTCATAATAACAAAACATTCTTTTTATTTTATTGAACCTTCTATATCTAAGTGTTGGTGGCCCCCCACGTGCCACAAAGTTTTGACTGTGTGACTCGCGGGGGACCCACCAAAGGTGTCGCCCCCTTGTCAGTACTTATACTGACCTGTGGGCGGCATCCTATTTGATATATATTTAAAATTCTAATTATTATAAAAATTAACTTTGTACTACACTTTATGAATATTTATTGTAAACCTTTGTATTTCTTATATTATAAAAAAATAAATGTTTTTTTATTAGGTGGCAATAATCTCAATAACCAATCAGCTTGATTCTGTTTAGTATTAACATATTTAATTTCAAAATTAAAAGATGACAAAAAAGATGCCCATCTTTGCAATCTGTTAGCTGAAATAATTGGTATGTCCTTTTTGGGACCAAATATGGTTATCAAAGGTTTGTGATCCGAAATTAAAACAAATTTTTTTCCGAATAAATACTGACAGAATTTAATTGTACCAAAAATTATAGCTAATGCTTCTTTCTGAATTTGCGGGTATTCACTTTCTGCTTTAGAAAGAACTCTTGAATCGTATGCTATAGGCCTTAGTTCATTATTAATTTTATGGGAAATGAACGCACCAATACCATAATTTGATGCGTCAACCATCAAAGTAACTTCTAATTCCGGATCAAAATGTACCAGTACAGGTGAAGTTGTCAGAATCTTCTTTATATTTTCAAAGGAGTTTTGACATTCCCTGTTCCAAACCCACTTGTTTTCTTTTCGTAATAAGGCATACAGGGGTTGTAACACAGTGGCTGAGTTAGGAATAAACTTATGATAAAAATTGACCATACCCAAAAAAAACCCGGGTCGCAGTGCCAAAACCCTGCCGGCAATATAGTGTATTTGCTAATACAGGTATTGTGGCTTTATTAAATGAAATTAAGTTTGTTTTTGGACAAAATAAAAAAAAATTAACCCCTTAACCCTCCGGCGGGCGCGCCATCTCCTGTGACATCGGCGGGCGCGCCATCTCCTGTGACATCGGCGGGCGCGCGCTGCACTCAATGCTGCCATGTAGAAATATACATTTTAAGGCAGTTGAAATCGCAATTTTGTTTAAAAAACCGCTTAAAACAATTAACTTTTTCAATATTCATAATGATTTATTTTTGTTTGCGACAGTAAAAATTAGACAAGTAAAAACCAAACTGTGGCGTACGGTTTGGTTCGCCTATTTTTTGATTTGATATTTATATTTTTTGGTCAATTAGCATCTCCGGTTAACAAATTTACATTTCTGTCGTGGCTCTTATTTTCAATTTTAAATAGATAAATGAAAAAAAAAGGTCTATAATAAGTATTATGTTTATTTACTCGTAACTACGATGAACTACAATAATTTTACAGTAATTTTTCTTAAATTTTAATTGATTATTGATTTGGTTTGATATTTGGGTTTTATTTCATTTTATTTTCAATATATAAGTTTCTGATAATACGTAATAATAATTTGCTTACCTTGTTTTTCTTTTTCTTTGCTTCTAATTTTATTTAAATTCATGAGTTTATAATTTTAACATTTAACTAAACTTAATTTCTATATGTTAGATTTTTATAATTTTTATATTTTAAACATAAATTTATTCGTCTTTTCTATTCAATGCATTTTTATCGACTGCCGAACGAGTCTGTTCTCATCAACTACCTTTTTGAAAAAAAAAAAAACAAATATACTGCGTGTTCAAAAATGTTCCGTTACATTATCCCCCAGGAACGGAATAAAAAAAAATTGTATTGCAAAAAAGTTTTTTTTTTAAACTTCAAAATTAAGCAAATTATCTACTGTACTTATTTTTCGTAATTGTTCCAAATGAACAGGACCCAACTCTTTATTAGAATCAAATTCTTGCAAAATATAGGTATTATTTCCTTTACAAACTTTAATCCGATATGGACCTTTGTACAATAAATCAATCTTTTTACATTTTCCGTCAATTAATGATGATAACGGATGCGTTTTAATAAGAACAGAATCGCCTGGCGACAACCTGATGCATTTATGGTTCTGTTGGTGGTAGACTTGACGATATCGAGCTTTTTGCTCAATACGCTGTCTGACGATAGTATTTTCGTCATCCATATCAACACCAGCAGAAGCAGGATAATTGATAAGTTGTTGAAGGTGAAGTCGGACTCTCTGACCGTACTGCAGCTCGTAGGAAATGCGCTGAGTGACTTCATGGACGTTCTCGTTGATGTAACGTTGAATTACCGGCAATTTGCGCATCCACGTCGAATGTTGACCATTACAGTAAAGACGCAGCAACGTGCCAACCTGTCGATTACATCTTTCTACCGGATTGCACTTTGGCGAATAAGGAGATGCAAACATAACTTTGACCCCCAGCTCCTCCAGAGGCTGCACCCATTTCTGCGAACGAAAAGACGCTGCATTGTCAGTCAAGATCTTTTTAGGTACTCCGTGTTCTGGAAAATATAAATTTATTAGTTTTTTGACCATAACATTTGTCGTCGCGCGACGCATCGGGTATAGCGAGACATATTTTGTAAACATATCTAGGACGACTAAAACGTACAAACATCCACCGGTTGAACGAGTAAGGGGTCCTAAAACATCAACTGATAAAAGTTCGTTTTTATCATTTACTACGATGGAATTCATAGGACCATATAGATTAGATTAGATTAGAAAAGAGGGCGAGAGGATTATTCCTCGTCAACACCGCGACCTTGATAGATCTATTGTGTAGCCCTGACTCATTTATATCTCTATGAGATTAAGGCTTTTGATAAAGCCTAGAATTGCTTTAAGATCTGTGTCCCATACCTGATCAGGTGTTGGGAATGGATTATTGAGGTGACGGAGTCTTCGCCTCATGACTGCTTCACATTTACAAAGAAGATGCTCCGATGTTTCAGGAGCCTCCAGACAGAAGCGACATGACTCGATGTCTATTACGCCAATTTTTTTAAGGTGATACCTCAAAGGGCAGTGACCTGAAAAGAGCCCTGCAATTATTCTGAGCTCAGATTTCTTTAAGCGTAGAATTTTATCCGCTTTGTCATTATTAGGTTTAATGAAGATCTTCGCTTGACGAAGACCTTGGGAGCTTTCCCAGAACAGGGAATATTGTTTATTTTCCCATGTGGCAAGAGCCGTTCTAAGGTAACATTTTGATGTACCACAGTAGGGCTCCGGTCCTATAAAGGGCGTTTCCGAACCATTTTTGGCTAGACTGTCGGCAATTTCATTGCCTTGATGACCCTCGTGTCCCGGGATCCATCTAAGAGTAACTCTGTTGCTTTCTGACAATTGTTTTAACAATTGTATGCATTCCCAGACTACCTTAGATTCTACTCTAAATGATTTAAGTGCCTTGAGGGCAGCTTGACTGTCTGAGAGTATGTGTATTGTAGAGCCATTTAGAGCTCTGTCAATACAAACTTGGATGCATTCTGCAATGGCTAGTACTTCTGCTTGAAAAACAGTAGGTGTCGTGCCAAGTGCTTTGAAGATCCGGCATTTGGGACCAAAAAGGCCTAGTCCAACGCCTTCATTTGTTTTGGATCCATCTGTATACCACACCATTGATCCTTCACTAAAAGATGGCTCACTAGACCATTGCTGGCGATCACCAATGATCACGTCAAAAGGTTTTATGAAATCTAGTGTAGGTGTAAGTATGTCGGAAATGATGGTCATAGGCTCTAAGTTATTTTCTCTTAGAATGCTCATGTGACCAACCAGATCACCCGGTTTGAATTTCCTGCTCCTTTGTAGCCTGATGGCCCCTGATAATGCCTCGCTCTTGACCCGAAGGTGCAGTGGAGGGAGGTTTATTAGGGCCTCCAGAGCTATAGTGGGGCAGGAGGGCATAACTCCCGTAATTCCTAGACAGGCCAGTCGCTGAACTTTTTGCAGCTGAGCCTCGGCTGTTTTTTGTTTGATCTTTGGCCACCATACCAAAGCAGCATAGGTGACCATGGGTCTGACTACCGTTGTATATAACCAATAGGTTAACTTTGGTTGCAGTCCCCAGGTTCTGCCCACGTATCTACGACTGGTATGGAGAGCCACCGTAGCTCTTTCTATTACCTTAGACAGATGAGAATTCCAAGTGAGTTTGGTGTCAAGTATGACTCCCAGATATTTAACTTCATTTGAAAATGGAATCTGTGTTCCGTTAAGAATTGGATTTAGCAAATTTAAATTTCTCCTTTTCGTGAACGGAACAATTTTAGTTTTATTCGGATTAATGTTTAGGTCTTTGCCTTGACACCAATTGTAGGTGACGGTAAGGGCATCTTGCATTAGGTTCGATATGATCCTATCATGCTTGCCCCGAATCGTGATTACAATGTCGTCAGCATAACCTTGTACATTGATTCCCTTGTTTGTTAGTTCCGTTAGGAGTTCATTAATGACAATTGACCATAGGAGTGGAGACAAGACTCCTCCTTTGATTGTGATTGAATGATTATTCATGTTGGTAGTTATGTTTCTATATTTCAACATGAAGTCTATCCAGTTCGCAGTTGCGAGCTCGACGCCTTTACTCAGTGCGGCAGTTTTAATTGCGTCAAATGAGGTGTTGTCAAAGGCCCCCTCGATATCCGCAAATGCACAGAGAGATACCTCTTTGGTTTCAAAGGTTTTCTCTAAGTCTCTGACTAAAGTGTGGATGGCTGTTTCAGTTGATTTTCCAGCTTGATAAGCAAATTGATTAGCATGAAGGGGATTTGCCGGAAGTATGACACTTCGAATATGCTGATCAATTATTTTCTCCATAGCTTTAAGGAGAAAGGAGGTCAGACTAATTGGTCTAAAGGACTTTGCCTCGGCGTTAGACCTTTTACCTGTCTTGGGTATAAATACTACCCTGACGTCCCTCCATGATTTTGGAATGTAACCTAGAGCAAAGCTTGCTCTAAAGATGGTTAGTAGGTGAGAGAGTAAATCTTCCAGACCCCGCTGAAGTAGGGCTGGAAAAATACCATCCCCCCAGGTGATTTATAGGGTTTGAAGCTGTTAATGGCCCATATAATTTTATTAGAAGTGAAAATTTTTCCTCCTAGACTTTTATTCCTTGATACTGCCCTGTAGTCAGTAATATTGACTGGGTCGGGAATTAGGTCTGGGGAACTATAAACAGTAGAGTTAGGGAAGTGCGTCTCCATCAGAAGACTTAAGGTTTCCTCAGGACTCTCTGTAAAGCTTCCTTCTTGTTTTTGAAGGGTTCCTAGGCCATTTGAGTGATCCTTTGACAGAATCTTATGCAGCCTCGTGGTTGCTGGCAGGTTGTCTATCTCGTCACAGAAGGATCTCCAAGACCGTCTTTTGGATTTCCTCAACTCCTTGTTGTAGGCAATTAGGGATGACTTATATTCCTGCCATCTGCCTGTGAGTTTTGCCCTATTAAAAAGTTTCCTAGCCTCCAGTCTTCTCCTGCTAAGTTCCTCGTTCCACCAAGGCACTTTACGCTTGTTGGTCCTAGGTTTTTCAGGACAACAGGTCTCATATGAGGCTAGGATAGCTGAGTTTAGCTCATAAGAGGCAGTGTCAAGATTTTCGGTGGTGAGAATGCAGCTGTTCATATTACAGACTTTCGTTTTGAGGAGAGCTCGATAGGTCTCCCAGTCTGTCAGCTTAGGTATTCTCACCATTGATGGAGGATCAGTCTCGGATTCTATATCGAACCTTATTTGCCTGTGATCAGACATAGACACTTCATTTGATACATGCCAATTATGTATTTTGGTGCTTATGAATGTAGTAGATAGAGTCAGATCTAAGACTTCTTGTCTTATTGCATTCATAAAAGTTGGCCTGTTGCCACGGTTTATTATTTCTAAGTTATTAGAGAGAATGAAATCTAAAAGATACTCACCTCTAGTATTGGTGATGGGCGTTGGCATCACATCCAATAATAACTTGCAGGTTTCTTCTCTTGCAGTAGCTTAGGAGCCTTGTGAGCTCCGGTGGAGGTATAGTTTTTTCCTCACCGGGGAAGTAGGCCGAAACAAAAATGATTCGGTGGCTACCTCCGGCAGTGGGAACCTCGACTTCAGCTGCGATTAAATCCCTTGAGATAAACTGCGATAGAGAAAAGAAAGTCAGGTTTTTGTTTATCAGCATAGCTGCTCTTGGGCGTTCATGTTCATTAGAAAAGATTAACTTACATGAGTTGGTGGAAAGTCCTTTGATTCGGCCTTGAAGTACCCATGGCTCTTGTATAAGTGCAAGGCCTATGTTGTTAGTGATAAACCTCCTGCTAAGTGCGTCAGACGCCGCTTTGGCATGATGGAGGTTTATTTGTATGCAGCTAAGCCTGCCTGCCATAGCTACATTTTGTTGGGGCCTGGTTCAGGCCCTGTTTTTCTCCTCCAGAATGAAATACGACCCTTTTTGGGTCCTGGTTTATGTTCCGGAGGAACATCAGCATCCTTCATGTTGGGTGCTGATTTAGAGAGACTATTGTCTCTGACCTCGCCTGGTTCCTCCTTATGAGCACAGGCTTGTGTTGTTAGAGGAGCCATGCTTGGCTCCGCAGTCTGGCTTGTGCTTGGGCGGTCAGTCTCTCTAGAGGTTGACGGTTGAGGATCAGTTTCAGTTGAGCCTGATCCTGCTGTTTGGCTACTGGCTGAGGTTTGGGGTTTGTGAGCCCCGCCCTTCAGCCTAAGCCTTACGGTGGTGAATTTATAACTAATGATAAATTCATTTTTCTTTAATAGGTCCGCGGATTTCAAATCTACGGAGAGCGTGAGCTCAGCCGCTTTATTTGGTTTTGGAACCCTTCTTAGGACTTTCCATTCGCTTACGTTCAGCCCTGCGTTTTGACCCTCGATGAGGTCTAGGATCAGATTCGTGGGGTCATCGCAACTATTTGGAAAGTAACCTATAATAATTTGAGGTCGGGGAATTTGATCTTCCGCAACTACTTTCAGGTTTGCACCTTGCCATGGTTGGATTGTGTCGATTGCCCCTTTGAGCCACGCAGCGGTAACCTCGTCTGCGCATGCCACGTTAAGCCAGCCTGAGCGCTCTGAGGAGCTTAGAAATTTAGGCTTGGTTGATCCTTGTTTCTGCTCGACAATTTTCCGGAGGATGGCGTTCTGAACGGACCTTATTTGTTCCGTGTTAAGCGTCACCTCCGGATAATCAGTGGGAAGTATCCCAACCCGAACATTTTGAGCAATTGCCCTGAAAGAGTGTTTGGGTTTGACTTCAGGATTGGGCTGGGAGACATGCTTCCTCGCGGAAGGATTCTCCGGCTCTGCCCTGGTCCTTTTAGTTTGCCGTAGACTATCCCCGGGAGAAGAGTTGTCGGAGCGAGTCCTTTTCAGGAGCTCTTTCTCCTTCCTCTCCTTTATGGGTAGACTACTCATAGTTTTAGCTTCCTCAGCACTATAGCCTTGACTTAGAAGCCATTTTTCGCGTTTCTTGGCCGCGCCAGAACGTTTTATTTTGGGAGCAATTGGGGCATTTGAATTCCTCCGTCTGTTTTGGCGATTTAAGGAGATTTTCCTCGTCCTGGAGGGCTATATCCATCGCCTCGTTTTCGCCTAGATGACTTATATTGTCTTCGTTAGACGAGGGGTCCACGACCCCGGTATTGTTTGGGGCATTTAGAGGTGCTCCAACCTCGTTTAAATTTTCATTTTTATTTTCTTCCATGTTGTACCCACGAGAAGCGCGAGAAATATTCGTCACCGGCAGCAGAGCTCCGCATTACTGTCGGAAGGCTAGATAAAACCGGAGGTCGCCTGGTATCCGGAGTCCATCGTTGGGAACACAATAACGCAGTGCCATTCATCCCCTCAGCACGATCGTTTCCACCTTGGGATTGCGGGCTTTATCGAGTTTTCCTCTCTAGATCCGCCGTATTTAGTTTATAATAGTGTCGGTTATCCGAGCAAATCTCATCATACCGACACATTATAAGCAGGGGCACCTCGAGCAGGGTGTGGCCTTAGACCACGTACGGTCGGTCTTTGGAGTCGACGTAGATACGTTTCCTCCACTGACAGCCATGACCGCCGGTCGCAGACAGGACTAAAAGCCCAGCCAACCGACCGCCCCTCATGACTGCCTTAACCTCCCTTATAGACAGATAAAATGCTTTTAAGACATAATTCCTGTTTTTTCCAGACTTCTGGTATCACCCTTCGTCTCTTCGCAGCGGGTTCATCAGCTTCGTTTAGCTGTCTTTTAGTTGATTTTCCTGTTAATGTTTTATTTGATTCCATTTTTATTACAAAATGTATACTGTCTTGTGGACTTAAGCACTTCCAGTTACGAACTACGACAATCTACTTTAAAAATTAGGTTATATAGGCAGATCGAACGAATGTGGGCGGAGTAATTGAAAAGATTACCTGGACTGTGAATCTCTTTTAATTTTGACCATTGACACAAAAGAAACCATTGATCTAGTAAGAGTCAAATTTATCTACCTGTATTAGTTTAAAAATTATAAAACGAATTTAAATATTAACGATTAGATTTTTATAAGAGTAATACTCAAGGATTTACTACGTCTTTCATTACAGCGTGAATCATAATAACGCACTCTCAGGTGTAAGTATTAAATACCATTGATGTTTATTTGTTTCTACTGTTATAATTTCATAGTATTTTTTATAAAAGTTAGAAAAGTAACCAATGTAAAAAATATATTTTTAATGGAAAAAAGAAACTTGAAGTTCTAAAAAAATCATTCGCTATGACGATGCTGCAAAGAGATTTTTATTTTTGCAGCTTATTACTTTTGTTAAGGTTTTATTTAAATTCAGTTCACATCCAAAAAAATTAATAAATGATAATATTGTCATTGGTATTTGCACAATTCAATGTCGCAACAATTATTGGTATCCGATGTTTCGTTTTTTGATTAAGATTTTATCAAGCTACTAAAATACATATTATAAATAACACTGTTCAACACAAAAATCTTCCCCATAAAATTAATGAGAATTTTGTAAAATTTGAACCTAAATTATTACAAAATTGACCTACAAATCGTCAGATTAGCGTCAGGAATATAAGGCATATACTCACTAAATTAGAAATTTGCGATGTCACATTGCAAATCTATAATTTGGTAAACGATTCAAGTGTTTATATTTGGGTATGTTACAATATTATAGTGTAAGTTGTATTCTAGAAATTGAAGTTACGAAGTATCAATATTGTTTTACTGTCTCTTTAAAAAGAAAGATATCCCAAATACGGAACATTACAAACGTATTCTATAGTACAGTTATCTTTTCGCATTAAAATTATTACATTATTATTCGACTCAGCTGAGATTTTCTCGAATACAGTTCAACTCAGATTCTTCGTATCTCAATTAAATTAATATTGGTCGTGTTTTCTCCGGGAAATTCAGTTTTTTTATATTTTATCTGTAAGAGAGTTAGAGAGTAGATTATAGACGATTGATCATTGAGATTACATTTCAATATAGACAAGATTAAAAATAATTATATATAATATAATAATATAGAATAATATAATGCTAATTGTCAAAAAAAAAATCAATAAACACTAATGTTTGGAATAATAATTTTTTCTAATATAGTGTTACAACAATGAATGTTTCTTAACAATTATAGCAGACTTAAGCTATTATACTAAATGAATTGAGCTGGTACGTAGCTACAAGCGTATGTTAAAAATCTACTAATAACTAATATTAATGGTGTTGATAATTTACCGATATTAAATTGTCGTTTTCCGCTCTAATCAGTGCTAACGAAACAGAAATATTCTGTGACTTAGGACCGTAATAGAAATGGAAAGTTCATCTTTGATTCATTCAAGACCCCTCGCTACTGTGAGAGTTAATGTCTAGCTACAGCTAAAAATAATTGGCTCTCGCATGTAGTGAATTTAAATGTTGTTATCGCTATATTATGAAGGATTAAAATGTTGAATTGTGTGCACCGTAGAGTAACTGATTAACTCATTCCGCCGCGAAAGTGGAAAGATTCTGGTTTGAATCCAGACGGTGACGTGTTGGAATAATAAATTTTTCTAATATAGTGTTACAACAATGAATGTGTCTTAACAATTATAGCAGACTTAAGCTATTATACTAAATGAATTGAGCTGGTACGTAGCTACAAGCGTATGTTAAAAATCTACTAATAACTAATATTAATGGTGTTGATAATTTACCGATATTAAATTGTCGTTTTCCGCTCTAATCAGTGCTAACGAAACAGAAATATTCTGTGACTTAGGACCGTAATAGAAATGGAAAGTTCATCTTTGATACTTTCAAGACCCCTCGCTACTGTGAGAGTTAATGTCTAGCTACAGCTAAAAATAATTGGCTCTCGCATGTAGTGAATTTAAATGTTGTTATCGCTATATTATGAAGGATTAAAATGTTGAATTGTGTGCACCGTAGAGTAACTGATTAACTCATTCCGCCGCGAAAGTGGAAAGATTCTGGTTTGAATCCAGACGGTGACGTGTTGGAATAATAAATTTTTCTAATATAGTGTTACAACAATGAATGTTTCTTAACAATTATAGCAGACTGAAGCTATTATACTAAATAAACTAATATTTTAGTCAGTTTCAATTCATTCTAAGAAAAGTCTATAGGAATTAGCTTCCACACCATTGTCTCGTCGGCATATTGGAAACCAGATTTCCGCTTAGCAACATTGACTCTTTCCGACCTATCCAATTCAAAATATCTGATTTCTTCTAAATTTTCTCTCCATTTTACACATTTTTTTGAATCTGTCCGTTCATAGACAGATAAAATGCTTTTAAGACATAATTCCTGTTTTTGCCAGACTTCTGGTATCACCTTTCGTCTCTTCGTAGCGGGTTCATCAGCTTCGTTTAGCTGTCTTTTAGTTGATTTTCCTGTTAATTTTTTATTTGATTCCATTTTTATTACAAAATGTATACTGTCTTGTGGACTTAAGCACTTCCAGTTACGAACTACGACAATCTACTTTAAAAATTAGGTTATATAGGCAGATTGAACGAAAATGGGCGGAGTTATTGAAAAGATTACCTGGACTGTGAATCTCCTTTTAATTTTGACCATTGACACAAAAGAAACCATTGATCTAGTAAGAGTCAAATTTATCTACCTGAATTGGTTTAAAAATTATAAAACGAATTTAAATATTAACGATTAGATTTTTATAAGAGTAATACTCAAGGATTTACTACGTCTTTCATTACAGCGTGAATCATAATAACGCACTCTCAGGTGTAAGTATTAAATACCATTGATGTTTATTTGTTTCTACTGTTATAATTCCATAGTATTTTTTATAAAAGTTAGAAAAGTAACCAATGTAAAAAATATATTTTTAATGGAAAAAAGAAACTTGAAGTTCTAAAAAAATCATTCGCTATGACGATGCTGCAAAGAGATTTTTATTTTTGCAGCTTATTACTTTTGTTAAGGTTTTATTTAAATTCAGTTCACATCCAAAAAAATTAATAAATGATAATATTGTCATTGGTATTTGCACAATTCAATGTCGCAACAATTATTGGTATCCGATGTTTCGTTTTTTGATTAAGATTTTATCAAGCTACTAAAATACATATTATAAATAACACTGTTCAACACAAAAATCTTCGCCATAGGTTATATAGGCAGATTGAACGAACCAGGGGGTGTAAATTAGAAATGAAAAGCGGAGTTATTGAAAAGATTACCTGTATTGTGAATCTCCTTTTAATTTTGGTCATTGACACAAAAGAAAGAGTCAAATTTATCTATCTGAATTGGTTTAAAAATTATAAAATGAATTTAAATATTATCGACTAGCGGCCCAGTCCTACAAATCGTCAGATTAGCGTCAAATTTCATGGAAAGGCTTTATTAGCCCCTTTCCAGGTAATAAATACCTCATCGATTTATTACCTAAAAAGGGGCTATTAAAGCCTTTCCATGAAATTTGACGCTAATCTGACGATTTGTAGGTCAATTTTGTAGTAATTTAGGTTCAAATTTTAAGAAATTCTCATAAATTTTATGGGGAAGATTTTTGTGTTGAACAGTATTATTTATAATATGTTTTTTAGGGTACCCCGTCAAAATAGCCCCGACAAAATAGCTCGTGACAAAATAGCCCCGACGAAATAGCTCGTGACAAAATAACCCCGACAAAATTTATTTATTCATATTTGTTATATGATATTGAAAACCGTTAAAGGGTTTTTAGAAAATACATTTTATTATAATTATAATGATTTTTTAAATAATTCAACAAAAATACATTAATTCTGTATGTTTAAAGTGGGAACTATAGGTGAATCCCAATTATTTATTATTATTATTATAGCCTAATTTCAAGATTATGTGAAATGCCACGTAGAAAGTCCATATATTCCATATTTTCATAATTTTCTACTAACGCTTCCAGGCGTCGACTAAGCTGAACATATTTATTTTTAGTGGCAACTGGATGGCGAACACCTGCAGTAAGGCGGGTTAAGCGGATTTCCACCGTATCTTGCTCTTTTCGGAAGTGATCTATGAGCTTGTAGACCGATGGATGATGACAATCTACACTTTGCTGGAATGCCCTATGCCACCCTTCTACAGAATTATTTGTCCTCGGAAGACCATTGAGGACGCGCTCATGAATATTCCATATGTTTATTGCAAATCGTGGTTGTGCTCGCCGATTGCGCTTCATTCGTCCTATATATGTATCTTCCCAGTAATCGATAATGGGGTCCAGTTCGTTTGGACAGTTTTCAACCAATTCTTCAAATATTTCTATAACATCATGTGCCGGTACAAAACTCAACGCAAACAGCATTTTTATATAATCACGCATATTTTCATTATTTACATAAAGTTCCGCCAAATTCAGTTCTTGCACTTTTCGCCATAAGCATTGTCCCAAGTGAAATAAACATCCAACAACTTCGGTGTTATTAAAAACTTGTAGCACGGCGTTTTGAATCGCTTTCTCATAATCACTTAACACACTCGTTGGATTTAAAGTTTCCTTTAACTGCAATAGTTTCTGAAATACGCGAACATATGTTGCTTCACTTTTATTTCCTAACAGTACATATATCAGTGGAATACAACACTTTTCTATTAGTCCGTGTATCGTGAATAATTGAAAAAACAGTTCAGGTGATACTTTAAACGTGCCATCAACAAACCAGTGATTATTCTGTTCCAATAATCTCAAATTTTCCTCAGTGCCGAACATCAGTATTCGGTCAGGATCGTTTTCTCCAGAATCCCACAGAAGAAAATTTTCATTTCTTGTCGTATTTCGAAGATTAACCGGAATTTGAATATCGGCAACACTTGCAGGATTTGCATATGGAAGATTCATTTTTTGTCGTGTCCGTTCTATTGTTCTCTGGGAGGCAATATAATTTGAAAGCTGAACCGCTGCTTCCAAAGATATTCCACTTGTGCACGCTTGGTATATTTGCCTAGGTTTCTCCATAGCACTCTCTGCTCTACGTTTCATTTGAGAAAGGCATTTCAACGCTTCATTTTAACCTGGATTTGGCGCATGGTTGTGTTCCGTTACGACCCGGACGCCCTCTACAATTGGTGAATACGCACCTCCACGATGAACTTTCATCCTGGTTGTCCCTTGCCTTACGATACCGATGACCATCTTTCAGCAGCAGATCTTTTCCTTTTTGCGACGAGATATTTTCCATTTTTGAATTGTCAGATATATTCACAAAACAGGTTGGTCTAGAAATCACTGATAACACACAGAGCAATGATTCGACTGCAGGATTGAATGGAAATATATAGTGCCTAGACAGTAAACGACCTATAATCTAATCCCATAGATTTACTTATACACCATAGATTCATCACACAGATCTAGAGGTAAATTACCTTACCACTTTCTTTAGAAAATAATTTACCTGAACTCAATTCTTCATTCGATATTTCTACCTGTTTATATAAATTTTAAATTTTGTCGGGGCTATTTTGACACGGGCTGTTTTGTCGGGGCTATTTTGTCGCGGACTATTTTGACGGGTCACGGTTTTTTAGTAGCTTGATAAAAGGTTAATCAAAAGACGAAACATCGGATACCAATAATTGTTGCGACATTGAATTGTGCAAATACCGATGACAATATTATCATTTATTAATTTTTTTGGATGTGAACTGAATTTAAATAAAACCTTAACGAAAGTATTAAGTTGCAAAAATAGAAATCTCTTTGCAGCATCATCATAGCGAATGATTTTTTTAGAACTTCAAGTTTCTTTTTTCCATTAAAAATATATTTTTTACATTGGTTACTTTTCTAACTTTTATAAAAAATACTATGAAATTATAACAGTAGAAACAAATAAACATCAATGGTATTTAATACTTACACCTGAGAGTGCGTTATTATGATTCACGCTGTAATGAAAGACGTAATAAATCCTAGAGTATTACTCTTATAAAAATCTAATCGTTAATATTTAAATTCGTTTTATAATTTTTAAACCAATTCAGGTAGATAAATTTTGACTCTTACTAGATCGATGGTTTCTTTTGTGTCAATGACCAAAATTAAAAGGAGATTCACAATCCAGGTAATCTTTTCAATAACTCCGCCCTGTTTCGTTCAATCTGCTTATATAACGTCATTTTTAAAGTAGATTGTCGTAGTTCGTAATTGGAAGTGCTTAAGTCCACAAGACAGTATACATTTTGTGATTAAAATGGAGTCAAATAAAAGATTAACAGGGAAATCAACTAAAAGACAGCTAAACGAGGGTGATGAACCCGCTGCGAAGAGACGAAAGGTGATACCAGAAGTCTGGCAAAAACAGGAATTATGTCTTAAAAGCATTTTATCTGTGTATAAACGGACAGATTCAAAAAAATGTGTAAAATGGAGAGAAAATTTAGAAGAAATAAGATATTTTGAATTGGATAGCACGGAAAGAGTCAATGTTGCTAAGCAGAAATCTGGTTTCCAATATGCCGACGAGACAATGGTGTGGAAGCTAATTCCTATAGACTTTTCCTAGAATTAAAAGAAACTGATTAAAATATTAGTGATTTTTTTTTTGACAATTAGCATCGTCTTCAGCTAAGCAGATAATTTTTTTATTGTCGTCAAGGGAAGCTGCACGGGTCGGACGCATTATATTATTTTATATTGTTATATTATATATAATTATTTTTAATCTTGTCTATATTGAAATGTAATTTTGTTTGTAAATAAATAAATGTAAAATACTGATGACTTTTTTCCCACATATATTTTCCAAACTGTTTTTATATATAGCGCTAATGATCTCAATGATCAAGCGTCTATAATCTACTCTCTAACTCTCTTACAGATAAAATATAAAAAAACTGAATTTCCCAGAAAAAACACGAACAATATTAATTTAATTGAGATACGAAGAATCTGATTTGAACTGTATTCGAGAAAATCTCAGCTGAGTCGAATAATAATGATATGATATGATACTTTATTCATCAAAAGACCTATTACAGGTATAGAATCGTCATAATATAAAAGTATAAAAGTACAATAATAATTATAATAAATACCCAACAATATAGCTGTACATCAATAATTTTTAAAATTTAAATATTCTGACAACTTATAGAAACTATTATTTGCCAAGAATATTTTTAATTTTCTTTTGAATGTGTTTATGTTCGTTATATTTTTAATGTGGTCAGGGAGTGAATTATATAATATTATGCCAGCATGAGATGGAGATTCTTTGTGATAATAGTTACTAAAGTTATTTAGATGCAACATTGTGCCCTGCCTAGTATTATAAGTATGCATTTTCTCAACAGTACTGAAAGTATTTAAATTAATTTTTATAAGCATTAAGGATTTGTAGATATACATTGATGTAACTGTTAGTATAGTACGCTTTATTGATTTTTTTATATAGTGTGTCTATATGTAAATTCCACTTCAGTGTACTGTCAATATGTGTGCCTAAAAATATTGTATCATCACAAAAAGGAATATCTATATTATTTAATCTGAAATTAACTACGGGCAACTTTTTCATTTTGTGGAAAAATATACATTTAGTTTTGTTTATGTTAACGATAAGACTATTCTTTGTGCCCCATGTAAAAAATTCAACAAAGACTATGTTCACGTTAGTAATCAGTTCATCCGAAGTCTTCGCTGCTATTGTAATTGAAGTATCATCAGCATAAATTATTAATTTTCCATGACTAATGAACTGCGATAAATCATTAATAAATATACTGAAAAGCATAGGTCCAAGGACCGACCCTTGGGGCACCCGAAGGTCACATTTATATTTCTTAGACACAGTATTATTTACCCTTGTACGTATATTCCTATCTGTCATGAAAGATATTAACCAATCACATATACTTCCTCTGATGCCGACACTGTAAATTTTGTTTTTCATAAAATCTGGATTTACACAGTCAAAGGCTCGAGTTAGATCGAAAAAGAAACCTGTTACATAATAACCTTCATCTAGTTTTTGTATTACATATTCAATCAATTCACATGACGCTGTTTCCGTAGATCTGTTCGGTCGAAATCCGTGTTGTTCATTAGCCATGATGCCTTTAGCTGTCAGGAAGGACGGTATTTTGCCATTCACTATTTTTTCTATAATTGTGGAGAATACTGACAGTAAGCTAATTGGCCTGTAATTCTCAATAAGCTCAGGATCTTCCTTCTTGAAGATTGGTATCACCAGACCAGATTTCAATAGCTTTGGAAATATACCAGTTAATAGTGATAAGTTTATTAGGAAACTCAAAACTTGTATGTAACAGTGGCATGTATTTTTAATGAAATTTCTTGAAACTTCATCCCAGCCAGATGATGATTTATTTGGAAGATTGTATATAGCAATCAACACTTCTGCCTCAGTGATTTCAGTTATGTACATACTATTTAGGAGATTATGTTGTACTGTGCATTCTTTAGAGAGATTGTTGTTGAAATGCTTGTTAACAGCCTTACTGGCTATGGTAGAAAAATACTCCGAAAAAATGTTTGCAATCTTTATGTTATCATCAATTATTGTGTCATTGTGTTTTAAATTAATCTTGTTATTTTTACTGCTATGTTTCTCGGTTATATCATTTACAATTTTCCATAGCTCTTTAGTTTTGTTCACAGAAACATCTATTTTATTTTGCAAATAATTTCTTTTGGTCTCATTTATTCTTTTATTATGTTCCTTCTTCATATTTTTATATTCAATATTCAGTTTTTGGTCATCTGCTATTTTAGTTAAATGAAAGAAATCCTTTAGTTTCCTGGAAGATAAAATTAAATCACTACTTATCCATTTGTTCTTATCATCTGTTTTTGTGGAATTTTTACGTATCATTTTTTTAGGACACGTTATATCCATGTACCATAAATACGTCTCCCAAAATTTATTAAACGCATCATCTACATTAGTTGATTCATAGACTTCATTCCAATTCTCACTAGAAATTAATCTCATGAAATTATTTATATTTTCTACCGAAAAAGATCTTTTGAAACTTGCCGTATTGCCCTTTTGTGTATTAAGATGAGGTATGCCAGCTTTTCTTATACTTGCCATACATTCCTGTGAATAATGATCCGATAATCCAGGATCCTTCACTACAACTTGGCATTCCAAGTTTGTAACTATATAATCGATACCATTATTTATTCTAGTGGGTACATTGACCTTATTCTCTAGACCAAAGCTTTGGAACACATCAACTAATAATTTTTTGTCCGTTGAGTCGGCCAAATAATTTATGTTTAGGTCACCACATATTACTATATTTTTGAATCTTTCAGAAACATAAGATAACATTTCTTCAAACTTCCCCATGAAAGTCTTAATGTTACCCAAGCAACTTCTGTAAATGACTATAATGCAAACATTTTCTCCATCAGTTTTTAGCTTAATAGCTGCACATTCACATTCCATTTCTACGCAAAAAGTGGTCAAATCAACCGTATTAAACTTTATACCATTTTTAATAAAAATGGCCACTCCCCCGTGCTGCCGTTTACGTCTGCAGAAAACCGCTGCCTTATAGTATCCCCCTATGTGTACTGAACCTTCTGAACTATGAGTCAACCATGTCTCTGAGAAACAAATAACATCCGTGCTAGTTTCCTGAACATACACTTCTAGACTGTTTATTTTATTCATAATGCCTCTTATGTTCAAGTGCATAAAGCTGAATTTATTTGTATCAACATATGCCACATCAGATATTTTTTCTTTAAAATTTTCCCGATTTTGGTCCACGAAAAAAATTATATCTTCTAAAAGTAACCCTTTCCGGCCAAAAATCATTAGATGTCAGTTTTTCGTGTAACTCAAAGTCAGCGCCAATTTTAAACGAAACGTTTTCCCCATACTCTTTTAATTTTTCGCACGTGAAGTCATAATTTGGACACTTTCTTCTCAAAAAAGCTAGTACATCATTCTCACTAGTTTCCCGTCTGATTCTTGCAATATATAACCACGTCTTTTTTTTAGTGGCTGATATTTCACATTCTTCTTTATTTGTCCCCATTATCAAACTCTTTCGACGTCTTTTTCTGTACCTGACCTCTTGAAAGTCTTCTTCATTTATTTGGTCACATTCATCATTTTCTGTTTCACTTCGGATATGTTTTGTAGTTATATTATTCGTTACTCCATGCTCGGGTTGCGATACCTGTTTCTTAGATTTCAAACTCTCTATTTTTTCCACTTGTAGTTGTTGTTCACTATTTTTTCTATCGTCCTCACCTTCTGATTTTTTATTTCTTTTCAGCTTATTAGCATAGGTTTCCCTTAATAAGTCTAATTTTTCATTGTTATTTGCTTTATCTTGATTTAATTTTCTCATATCCTCATATGGTTTTTCTCTTAGTTTTATTATTTCTCCTTTTAACTGCTCAATATTTTTATCTTTTTCTTCATTATTTCTTTCTAGCACATCAATTTTTTTCATCAACTTATTTATTAGTTGAAACATTTTGCTCTGATTGCTCAGTATATCATCTAATTTATCGTTTATGTTCTTATTCTGGGGTGATTCTCCTCTCCTGTTTAATGTAATCGCATCTTCAACTGACCTGTTATTAGCAATTAAGGTTTCTGCAATGTCGGAAGGATCCACATTTTCACATTTCTGACACATCCAGCTAGTGGTTGCCTTATTCATTTTCATATCCGTGAAATCTTCAACAGTTATATCTACACATGCTATATGATATAAACCTTGGCATTTGCCATTGCATTGCAATGTATATGCAATGTATGTTTCTATTAATTTTTACTTCGCACTTATGACACTTCGACATTTACGGAAGCACACTCCACTTCGAAACAACCTTTAAAAATTTTACAGTAAAAAGATTATCTTATCGATTTTAAACTCTATTTAGACTAGTTTTACATTTTTTTCTTTGATAGTATCTAACACTGTTTAAATTTTAAAAATTATTCAATAATATTCACTATGCAATAAAAGTATAAACGTACAAAAGTATAAAAATATATATATGATAGTGATAACATTTTTAAAAAATATTCAAATTTTGACACTATACCATTTTAGACTGTCTTGCACTAGAACGGAACCAATACCGTTTTTACAAGAATCTTTTTTTTGTCGATAGGGGAAAAATCTATTAAAGACATCACCTTTGGTAAAGTGATAGTGTGGGATTCCCACCCACTAAAAAACCCCTATCTCTTCGCAAACCATTCCGGAACTGCTTATTAAGCATTACATCAAAATAGCTGCTGTTTTCATCATTCCATCCTTATCTCCCTTTCGTCCTTCTCCTTCCTACCCATGATATTTTTTATTAACTCTTTCGTTATCTTCCATGCCTGTTTTTCTTCCGTAATTGTTGTCGCCAAATTTTCAACCGTAAGCCTTGTTCCTATTTCCATATTTGCAGCCTGCCTGTCCCTCTCCCACCTTCGGCAATGAAGGACGGTGTGTTCTGCCGTGTCCGGTTCTCCGCAGTACATGCATTCGTCAGTTTCGGTTTTCCCAATCCTCAAAGTGTAGCTCTTGAAACAACCATGACCCGTAAATATTTGTGTCATATAGTAATCGACATTTCGGTGTTTACACCTCAGCCATATACCGACCGCGACATCGGGAATTATTTTTTTGGTCCATTGACCCACCGATTCGTTATCCTGCTATGCTCTTTGCCAGTCTTTCATGATAATCGCTCTTATACCTTTTTTAGCTTCCATGTAGTTCTCATTTACCCTCTCGTGTAGCAAGACTCTTTCTTTCACCAGTAGCTCTATAGGAATTATTCCCGCTATAACTTGCACTGCTTTAGTAGAGACCGTCCTGTAGGCACTAACTACTCTCAGCAGGATTTTCCTCTGCGCTCTCTCCAGTATCTCTTTATACTTCTTTCCCTTCAGTACTGTATGCCAAATGGGAGCTCCATACAATAGAATTGAGTGGACCACGCCACATAGCAACTGCCTCTTGACACTTAGCGGATCCCCGATATTGGGCTTCACTCTCGCCAGTGCTGCCGTTCTTTTTTCGGTCTTCTCTGCCACCCATTTAACATGTTCGCCAAATGTACACTTATCATCTTTATATAAATTAATTTGATATCATACATTAATAATTTCAAGCTAATTCTTTTAAGTCTATTAGATGGTATTTTATTTATTTCCTTTTGCATGATACTAATTAGCGGTTTGTGATCAGTTTGGATTATGATTTTATTTCCATAAACATAATGATGACATTTTTTACATGCATATAAACTCCTTTTATAAACTCCTTTTCTATTTGTGCATATTTTATTTCGTTTTCGGATAATGTTTTGGAGGCAAAGCAAATTGGTTTGTTTTATTAAATACAAGAATATTAATACTGAGTAAAAATTGTGACGATAGTGATAACATTTTTAAAAAATATTCATATTTTGACAGTGAGGTGTTTTCGAGTGAAACGATAATTTTTTAATATGAAAATAAGATTTATTCTTTTCAGTTGAAATGCTGAACTTATTCTATTTTAAAACTGTACAATATAAATTCAATTCATAAAAATAAATTATATAATTAATTATAAATAAGATAATTTTCAAACATAAAAAATATTTACAAGGTGTAACAAAATATATTACATTTCTCCCTTAAATAAAATAACGTAAACTAAAAATTAGAATTATTAAACAAATATTATTTCAAAAAGATCAAAAAAAAATCAAGTATAATTAAGTCTGTCTGGCGGTTTAAGTTGACTCCTTCTTCTAAGCTCAACTTTATTTGCTGTGTCCGCCTGGACGTTTAATTGCTCATCATTATTATTACTATTGTAAGATGAACTAGGAATAAATGAAGACGTCAAATTATCACCACTTATGTTAGCACTATTATTAATTTTACTATTTATTTTATGTATCTGGTTTATATGACGTTTCCAAATTAGTCCACCTTCCAACAGTTTAACAATATAAGTACGTTTTCCTAAAATTTTTGTTCCTTCTGCCTTAGCCCACTTAGGTGTCGTAGATCTGTAATCTTTAACTATGCGACGTCGTGGCTTTTTAGGTGTTCGCGCACATGTGTCACAACGGTCCACTGGTTTGCGTCGAGGCCGGATGACTCGCCGGAATCCAGGGTACGAACCCAGTGGAAACGGAATACTGTATTTATGAAATGAATAACCAACGTATTTTCTATAATAACATTTATTCAATGACAAAAAAAAAAATAAAAAGATACCCTTTACAAAATAAAAGAACAATAGTTTGAAATGACACCGTAGTGTCCAAATGACTCTATATAATTAAAATCGGTATGATATACAAAACAAATCGGTATGACTCTATATAAAACAAACAGGTACAAAATATTCGGAAGGAGCGTACCCCTTATATAAAACGGTGGGGGAGACGTGGTTAGGAAGCCTGGCGACAGCACAACCAACTGGTGCCGTAATCAGTCGCCAGGGGGGCTGGTGTCGTGAGGGGGCGGCGAAGAGGTGACGGACTCAGTCGGTGACTCTCTCAGGTCGAGGGTTAATCAACCCCCACCACCGACTGACTAGGGAAGGGGTACCGGTAGTCCTTTCAGACTGAAAGTCAATCGACTTCCAACACAGGTTGGAGGACGGGTGGTTCAAGTGGGAGAGCGGTAAACGGGTCGGATCTGGTAACAAACACAAAATATAATATCTAACGGTGGCTGTATGCCTTATGTGTTCGGGAGCTTACGTGAGGCGTTGCTCGGTTTATTCACTGAACTCCACACAGGTCATTTTATTTCAGCATCGTCGTGCTAGCGAGAGCGGAAATAAATTGTATTCAAAAAATATATTTTTATTTATCGGTGCACTGGAACTTGTGTCTACGCGATTTCAAAACAGACGTTTAAACATGCAACGCGGAATATACACACAATTGCACTTTTTTTAAAAAGAAACAAACTACGGTCACATTAGTGACGATGCCTTCGGACATCGTTACAAGTTTAACTACAGAAAATGTGCGAGAGGAATAATTGTACAATGTGACCAGAAAAAACGAACACTGGAACGGAGAATCAGATAAATTAATTTACAGATTCCCAGTGGGAGCAGTACTGCCCTCTAGTTTGCATTGGAGCTTTAGATGGGGGCGAGCGGATTCAGAGGCATTTGCGTTGTGATTGTCGTACCTATCTATTTACGAAATTAATATTGTAAAATACTTTGAAAATAGAGAAGGGGGCATAACGGGATTCATGGTACTGGGTTAATAAATGCGAAAATATACAGAGTGTTTTTTTCAGAAAGTATTTTTCAGAATAACTCAAAAACCTTTTTTTGTTTTAACCATTGTAATATAGCTGCGTTTAAAAACACTACATAAGCATTTAGGTATTTAAACAAATTCTTATCTCCAACATTAACAAAGTTCCGAATTAACTTTGTGAAAAATATATGGTGGAGGTGCAATGTTTCATAACTGCGCTCTCACAACATTTTCCTACGTTTCGACATGGTCCAATCAATTCTACAAATGAAGAATGTTAATACTAGGAGGGTTGATCAATAAGTACCCGTGTTTAACGACAGATTGCGTTGACGAGTGAAATTGACTTTACCATTGTGTACTGCAGACTTTTAAGGTAGTTGTCGTGGTACAATATTGTGTAAAAACTTTATGCTGGTTTATACAGCACGTCATGTAGTTGAGAGTTGTATTAACAAGTCCAATAATTTTTGCAGATTCTGTACTAACTTTAGCCAATCCCGAGCGAGAAATCTGGCAACACTCGTAACGTTCCGAACAGACTGTCCCGAACACGCTGTCGGCGCGCTTAGATCGTCGGGTTAAAACAGAACTATCTCAAGTCCAAAAACAGCGTTTTTGAGTTATATACACCATTAGACTAGATTTTCATCAATATTTTTACTGCAGAAATAACATAATTCTACAAAAATTGTAGTACCTAGGCATGGCATAGGTACGAAATAGCTTATTAGACCAGGATAGATAGCTTTAAAAATGATAAAAAGTGAAAGAAAATTATAGTAGGATGAAACCCATTGGAAAAGGTAGAGAATATAACAAAAATGAAAGGAAAAATAAATTACGGTCGATCTGAGGTCGGGAAGGGGTAGGGGGTGAGTTTTTAAGGGTAAAAAACGGTTTATCTTGATTTCCGGCAAAACTACAAGTCCTATGAAAAAAAGTTAAATCGCAAAGTTGTAGGTAATAAAATATCTACAACTTTTGTTTTTACACTTTTTTCACATAGCCTCAAAATTTATGTGAAAAATTCAAATAACCAAGTTTTTGGTTTTTTATTTTTATCTTTTGCAAAAAAATTCATTTTTTCACGAAATTTGGTGAAAACTTACCTTTTTATGTCCCAAACACACAGTAATTTTTTTTATTTAAAATATTCATTTTTTCACCTTATTTTGACTTAATTTCGAAAAAGCACACCAATTTTCAATCGAAAATTCTCACGTCAAAATATCCGCTTTTTTAAAAAAATCGGTGGGCTTTTTGTTCCTTGAAATCTCTACTTTCTGATGGTATGAAAAAAATATACATTACTGCGGTAAATGTTCTCAGAAAATGCAAATAAGTTATCTTAAAAAAGCAATAAATAGGCATCTACGCATATAATTTATAAGATTACATGCGTAGATGCCTATTTTTTTTTGGTCTCAAAAATTATCGACCCTGGTCTATATGTTTATGCTTGTATCCAAGTTTTTTTCTGAAGGAAATACATAAAATACTAAATCTACATGAAAACTAATTGCTATTTACTAACAAATAATTTTGCAACTACAAAAAAAATTGTAAAGACATATTAAATAATAATCGTAAAAATAACCCTTTTTTGCGTTTTCAGTAAAACAGTAAATCTGGATATAAGATAGTTCTGTTTTAACCCGACGATGATATTTTATAGTACACTGTAAAAACTGAGGTCGATTACATGTAAAATCCCTGGTCCATATAATGTAGGCGATTATTCTGGTAATCGTACACACCATTTGGAATGCTACACATTTTCCTGTAAATTTATATATAGTTGTGTAGTTCACATTACATACAAATAATATGTAATATTTTATTTAAACAAAAAAAATGTAATTTTTCAAAAAAATATGTGTAAAATTCCCTAACCGATACCCTACAATTTTACATATGTTTATGTAATATTTGTGTAAAATAATACATATTTTAATGTAAAATTGCATACAAGAAGATTTTTGAATATAATTTTTATACTCAGTACTATAGACAGCAATTAGTGTATGTTGTGTGCACTCATCGAAGTTGGCCGATAGTACATGTATCTTGAACCGCTAGACGCTTGTCACATGACCGTATACCGTGGGATTCACAGACAATCACGTGATTATACTAAACTGGAATATTGCACAATATTACATATTTTGTTATGAAATTTTTACAATAATTTAATGGAAAATCACATAAAATACATTAAAACTACATAAGCGTATGTAGTTTTACTTTATTTTATGTATAAATACCAAATTTGTTTAATTTCACAGCGAAAGTCCAAGTTTTTATACAGTTCTTGTAAAAATAAATAATAATGAACAAATACCTAGAAAATTGAGAGAATTTGCTTTAACTTTCAATGTAATTTTACACACATTTTGTACAGTGTACATACAAAACATACATACATGCATACATACATAAACATCTGACACTTGTCTGGGCCGGTTTCCATGTACACTGCCGAGAACTGTAAGGTGTGACGACAATTTAGTATACTGCGAAGCCGTTCCTTTATAGTTAGCTATACTGATTACTGTTTAAAACGGAACCCAGTACAGTATACTGGCATCGATGTTTTTTGGCGTTAAAAGTTTAGTTGCAAAAGCCATGTCTGCAAGATAACGAGTAAATATTTTATAAAAATAATTAGGTTATGAATTTAATTTTGATGCAATTGAATATTTACCCATGGATGCGCGATTATAAATTTCTTCAGTTACTTTCATTTCATACATAATATTTGTTTCCCACTGCCAATAAACACAATTTCTTTAAATTTTCCATGTTACTTTTTAAACGGCCGGTATTTTTAAATGCCAATATTCAAGTGGAAGCTGTTAAATTTCTGAACGCTGTTGATCACGTGATCAACGCACAGAGCACTTTACCTCGAAAACACCAGTGTTCACGGTAGAAAAATGGCGACGATTTATGACGTCATATATTTCCCTAGGATACTGCGACTGTATACCTGTCAGTCTATAACGGAACGAATTTCTCCCCAGTAAGAGCATTGAACACATTGGCATACGGCCCAAGGTGTATGCGTTGTTGGCAGATCGTTTCTGTCCGAGTTCGTGAATGTATACTTTTCTATAAATTGTTGAACTTTAAACCGTTATTTATAAATAATTAGACGGTCAAAATTTTTGTGATTTTTTTTTTAAACTCATAACAAATGCATTGAAAGACTGTCAATTTTTGGAAAGTTTCTGACTGTTAGTTCTTTTTTTATAAAAAAGATACTGATTCAGAACTACAGAGATCGTATACAACCAATGTTAATTATCGAATTTTTAATTGAATTTATCTCGGATTATATACGGCCGATCGATTTCAAATTTTCAGGGTAATTGTATTATCATGTCCTTAATAAGTATATAAAAATTAAGAACTTTCTGACGGTTTGCTTTAACCACGACAACTACCTTAAACGACCTCGTACTGGGTTGTAGATAAATCCGTAGGCTAGGTTACTTTTGACAGCCAGTTGTATCATTCGTGTTTTGAGTTTTTCGACAAAATGGAAAAAGAGCGATATTGATCCGTAATTCGGTTTTTAAAAAACATGCGAAGAAATTAAACTGAAGTTGGGTGCTGTCTATGGGGTCCCTTCACCATCTATGACCACGATCAGATATTCGTATAAAAAATGAATTACGGGTCCATATTGCTCTTTTTCCATTTTGTCGAAAAATGCAAAACACGAATGATACAACTGGCTGTCATAAATAACCTAAACTATGAATTTATCTACAACTCAGCACGAGGTCGTTATTTTGTTTTCCAAGTTCAATAAAAGCTTGTAAAAATGAATCAAACATGCAAAATTTAACTTTGCTGAGAGAATTGATTGAACTTTTAAAATCTACATATTCACAAAAATGTCATTGAAGCGATACTACTGTTCCAAAATTTAATTCGGATTATAAATGGAATTTATTCCAAACGAAATTATGTTGATTATACGTTCATAAAATGAAATTTATAATTTTATTATATTTAAATTTGCGTCTCTGTACAGGAACTTTATTTAACTGTGTTGATTTTTAAACTTTTATTGATGTTGGTTGGCGATTCAGTTCCACGACTATATTTAGTAAATAAATAAGTTTGAAAAATAAACACTAATTTAAACTTGTTTTTACCAGAATTGATTTACTTTTTACTTATTTGCCATCCATTGAACAAATTTTATACATCATACAAACTTTTGTTGGCATAAACCACTTTGACAGTAATAAATTCTCTAGCTAGGAGTGCATAACATCAACTTATTTTGAAACAGGGATAAATCATCTACCATATTTTTATCCAATATATAAACTAATATCACACGTTGAAGAAGAACTGTAGACTATAGACGCTCAACAGCTGAGGTCATCAGCGTCTAAATATTTGTTTAACGTCTGTATTTTTTTAACATATAGTTTATTGACCACTACATTTGCTGAAACGTCTGTATATAAATTATTTTACTTCAAGTTTTTAAGCATTTAAACAGATAATTAGCTATATTCTACTAATTGTGTTCTAATTACTGTTCTTACTTAACCACATTTTTTATATTTAATAATTAATGTATATATGTATATAATCGCCCTTAAGAGATTTTCAAGGTTATCTAACTAAATCTAATTCTGCACTTTTATCTGCTAAAATATTTGACAATAATTCTGTATTCGTGATAAATTAATAGCCCTAAATTAAAAAAAACCCGGGTAGCAGTGCCAAAACCCTGCCGACAATATAGTGTATTTGCTTGTATAGGGCCGTGTGGTTTTATACTTTTATTATGTGAAATTAAGTTTGTTTTTGGGCAAAATAAAAAATTTAACCCCTTAATACAACCCTTAAAATAACATTTTTTTCTTAATTGTAATATTATTATCAATCTAACGTCTACACCAAATTAAATACACCCTTCAATAAATAAGTCACTATCTGCAAACTAGTGTTTTCATAAAATTTGTAAATCCGGTCCTGTCGGGCCGATTTTATTAAAATTGTGGGGAAACTTTTTAATCACTACCAAAGGGTTAAATTTCAATTTTGAGACGATTCGGAGAACTTTTTCGGTATTTTGGGGCCCAAAAGCAGTTTTCAACCCCTAAAAACTACCCTTAAAATAGCCCGATTAGGCCCATTTTAAATAGGCTTCTTGCGGTGATGGATTTCAACATGTGGCCCAAATTTCGTTGAAATCAATTAACTCTTTCGAAAGTTATCGCGCGTACACATATATATATATATATATATATATATATATATATATATATATATATATATATATATATATATATATATATGTGTACGCGCGATAACTTTCGAAAGAGTTAATTGATATATATATATATATATATATATATATATATATATATATAAATATATATATATATATATACATCTATATATAAACATTTTTAAAAATGGTGCCAAAGTGTTTAGGAGGTTATGAAACGTCGAGAAATTTTGGTCCGACCCCTAGGTCCCGCCATCCGACCGACGCCAATAGTGTATGTTGCCATATGGCAAATACACTAATAATGTTTTGAGCCTATGTAAATTTTTTCAAATAAATGTATTTAGTAATGACAATTTTGACGAACAAGTAAGAAACACGAATTGGTTGGTAACATTCATGTGTAGCGTGTGGCCGACGAAGGGTCAGCTATTGCACCTATCGCGTGTACGAGAGAGCAAGTGTATAACGGCCTGCTTTTTCAGATCTATAGTTTAACCATGATACGCGTTTTTGAATACTATGTAGTTTAATAAGTATGTATAGTTATTTCATTTATTTATAAAAGTAAACCGTTGATATTTGAATTATAATTTATATCTGTAATTAAAAAATACATTGCGAAAGGACATTAGAAATTTAAAAAATCTATAAGCAAGAATAATTTATAATAGCTGCGTACAACCCAAAGCATTGCAGCGTGTGCTACCGTTCTAGCAAGTAAAAATTTGAAACTGTTTAACCGTGCATCTGCAGAAGTTAGTATTATAAATATAATTTAAAAATTAAAAAATATGAATAATTCATTCGAAAACTGTAAAAACTGTGATGCTGATTTGTAAAAGAAACATGTGTTTTTAAACAATTATAACTGATATTTTTGTGTTTAAGATCTTACCGTGCTTCTTTACAAGTTATTATTGTTAATATAAAAGTGAAAAAAATAACATGACCAATTCATCTGAAAACGTTAAAAATTGTGGTGTCAGTTCGTTAAAGAAACTTGTGCAATTAAACAATGATAAACAGACTATAATGTCTAAAATCGGAAAGCTCAATGAACGTAGAAATTTATTGTATAAATTGTTCAATACAATATTTTCCAAATAAACGAGAATGTTGTACAATATTAAGTATAATTCTAAATATTGTAGTATCTAAGTGCTTCTTCAGACCTGTAGTTTAATCATGATACGCATTTTATTCTGCGTACGTACAGGTGAATACGTCGTAGTTTAATAAGTATGTAATTATAGTTATTTCATTTACTTATAAAAGTAAACCGTTGATATTTAAATTACGATTTATATCTGCAATAAAAACAGTGCGAAAGGACATTAAAAATTTTAAAAATCTATAAGCAAGAATGATTTATAATAGCTGCGTACAACCCAAAGAATTGTAGCGTGTGCTACCGTTCCAGCAATTGTAAATTCGAAACTGCTTGACAACGCTTCTGTAGAAGTTAGTATTATAAATATAATTCAAAAATTAAAAAATATGAATAATTCATTCGAAAACTGTAAAAACTGTGATGCTGATTTGTAAAAGAAACATGCGTATTTAAACAATTATAACTGATATTTTTGTGTTTAAGATCTAACCGTGCTTCTTTACAAGTTATTATTGTTAATATAAAAGTGAAAAAAATAACATGACCAATTCATCTGAAAACGTTAAAAATTGTGGTGTCAGTTCGTTAAAGAAACTTGTGCAATTAAACAATGATAAAGAGACTATAATGTCTAAAATCGGAAAGCTCAATGAACGTAGGAATGTATTGTATAAATTGTTCAATACAATATTTTCCAAATAAACGAGAATGTTGTACAATATTAAGTATAATTCTAAATATTGTAGTATCTAAGTGCTTCTTCAGACCTGTAGTTTAATCATGATACGCATTTCATTCTGCGTATGTATAGGTGAATACGTTTAATAAGTATGTAATTATAGTTATTTCATTTACTCACAAAAAGTAAACCGTTGATATTTAAATTATGATTTATATCTGCAATAAAAAACAGTGCGAAAGGACATTAAAAATTTAAAAAATGTATAAGCAAGAATAATTCATGACAGTTGCATATATATCAGCCAATGCATTGAAACGTGTGCTACCGTTCTAGCAAGTAAAAATTCAAAATTGCTTGACAACGCTTCTGTAGGAGTTAGTATTATAAATATAATTTTAAAATTAAAAAATATGAATAAATCATTTGTAATCTGTGGAAATGGTGATGCTGATTTGTAAAAGAAACGTGTATTTAAACAATTATAACTGAGATTTTTGTGTTTAAGATCTAACCGTACTTCTTTACAAGTTAATATCGTTAATATAAAAGTGAAAAAAATAACATGAATAATTCATCTGAAAACTGTAAAAATTGTGGTGTCAGTTCGTTAAAGAAACTTGTGTAATTAAACAATGATAAAAATTGCGCGGGGACTAAAAGAACAAAGAATAACATTCTATCCAATTAACAATTGATAGGGACTTAAAAGAAACACGATTAAGTGAAATTAAATGTATATATTGTTGATCAATGTATTAAAATCAAAGTTTTTGACGGCATGATACATATTTTCTTCTTTAACTGGAAATCTGTTTCCAAGTTCAGAATAAATTTGGAGATATTTTTGTTTTCGTTATCTAAACTCACTGCCGATTTTTTAATATAATGTGTCCTATTTTTCTGGCGTGAAAGAAAAATAAAAATTACCTATTCCTGAACTGTTGGCATGGATATGACATTTGGATTGTTTGAAAACCTGTGTCTATTAGCAAAGTTGATATCAAATAGACTTTTTTATTAGATCGAAACCTCGAATAATTGTTAAATTTGTGTTAAACTTGCACTGTCTAATAAATAGTAATATGCATTATTAAACGTTATAAAAAATAAATTAGACGCCTAATTTTGTAAAACAGAACCAACAAAAATAATAATTTTGATTGTTAATATTCATAGGTATTTGGATTGACAAGACTTGTTTAAAAATAATTCTTTAATATTTTTGTACAACGTTTCGTCTCTCTCGAGACTTCTTCAGGTACTAAAATTAGAACACAAAAAATAAATAAATAAATATCATTTTTACAAGTCAAGAGTTGTGAAAATATAACTAGTAGATAATTTTTAACATAATAAACAATATAAGTAAAATATAATATTATTATCATTAACAAAGCAAAAATATTATTACAGAAATTTAAATTATAAGTAAATTCATTATTGTAAAATTGTAAAAATAGCAAAATATTTATTTAGTAATTAAATGACTCAATAGTTAAAAAAAAAAAAAAAATAAATAAATAAATAAATAAATATTTACCTCAATAACGAATTATTTAAATTCAAAATTTAACATAAATTAAAGTCTAATCTAAGAGAATTTATTCACGACTGTGTGATAAACAAAAAATGACAACTGATGCTTATACGTTGTTATGAATATATGTACAACGCCATCTGACGTTCATGAAACTAATTTTGGAAAATTAAATTTACAAATTTTTTAAAAATCAAATTAACAAAACTCAAAAATAAAATTTCGAAATTAAATTTTAAAAATTTAAAATTAAATTATAAATTGCACTCAAATTATTCGTATCAGATCTCATATTGACTGTATTATGTGTTTTTATAAAACACATCTCACTGATGTTCCTCTTCTTCCAATGTTTTTCTTTATCCAATATTTCTACTTTCGAAAAATCAAAGGAATGTCCTGTCTCAAACCGATGTAATGACAACGCAGTACTTGCTACCGGTGGATCCCTGCATGCTAAGTTTTGTTGTTGTACAATATTAATGTTCTTACAATCCCGTTTATGTTGTGAAATCCTATTCTTAAGATGTTGTTTTGTTTGTCCTATGTATGATAAATTACATTCACAAGGGACTTTATATACCACACAAAACTGGTCATTTGCCGGGACTTTGTCCTTTAGTTTCGTGTAGTAAGACTTGATTTGTTTCAAGTTGTAATAAACTGACCTGATGTTCAAGTCCTTAAAACATTTATTGACATTATATGACAGCTGGTGAATGAAAGGAAACCTCATACTCTTTTTACTTGGCTCTACATTGTCTCTCATACTATTTGTTACCACCCTATTAACATTTCTAAGCCTGGACTCAATAAACTTATTGAAACATGTATCAATAAATTTGGCAGGATAATTATTCTGGCGTAGCAATTTTTTTCAGACGACGTAAGTTATTATTATGAAAATCTTCATGGCTGATATTGAAGATTTTATGCAGCATGCCCTTGATTACGCCAATTTTTTGTTCTATAGGGTGATTTGATAAATAATTTAGGATTCTTCCTGAGTGTGTAGGCTTAACATACCAGTCTGTTTTTAGAGTAGCATCATCCATGTGGATTACCCTCACATCCAAGAACGGAATACTGTTGTTTTGTTCCGATTCCATAGTAAACTGGATTTTATCATGATATTTATTAAAATACTCTAATAATATATTCATGAAACCTTCTGGAACTGCTAGGATAGAGTCATCAACATATAACTTCATGAATGGGATTTCGAAAGGTACATTATTCATCACTTCTGAAATAACTTCATTCATTACGATATTCGCTAATATCGGACTAGCAGGATTGCCCATTGCGCTGCCATCCAATTGCTGATAATAGTTACTATTAAAAATAAAATAACTACTATTAAAACAATATTCTACCAATTGGATTAACAACTCTAGTGGTATCTTTACTATATGTTTCCACTCATTCCAATTTTTCCTAATTATCATGACAACTAGATCCTTTGGGATATTAGTGAAGAGAGAAACCACGTCTAATGATACAAGTTTGAAACCATCAGTATCATTAGACGTGGTTTCTCTCTTCACTAATATCCCAAAGGATCTAGTTGTCATGATAATTAGGAAAAATTGGAATGAGTGGAAACATATAGTAAAGATACCACTAGAGTTGTTAATCCAATTGGTAGAATATTGTTTTAATAGTAGTTATTTTATTTTTAATAGTAACTATTATCAGCAATTGGATGGCAGCGCAATGGGCAATCCTGCTAGTCCGATATTAGCGAATATCGTAATGAATGAAGTTATTTCAGAAGTGATGAATAATGTACCTTTCGAAATCCCATTCATGAAGTTATATGTTGATGACTCTATCCTAGCAGTTCCAGAAGGTTTCATGAATATATTATTAGAGTATTTTAATAAATATCATGATAAAATCCAGTTTACTATGGAATCGGAACAAAACAACAGTATTCCGTTCTTGGATGTGAGGGTAATCCACATGGATGATGCTACTCTAAAAACAGACTGGTATGTTAAGCCTACACACTCAGGAAGAATCCTAAATTATTTATCAAATCACCCTATAGAACAAAAAATTGGCGTAATCAAGGGCATGCTGCATAAAATCTTCAATATCAGCCATGAAGATTTTCATAATAATAACTTACGTCGTCTGAAAAAAATTGCTACGCCAGAATAATTATCCTGCCAAATTTATTGATACATGTTTCAATAAGTTTATTGAGTCCAGGCTTAGAAATGTTAATAGGGTGGTAACAAATAGTATGAGAGACAATGTAGAGCCAAGTAAAAAGAGTATGAGGTTTCCTTTCATTCACCAGCTGTCATATAATGTCAATAAATGTTTTAAGGACTTGAACATCAGGTTAGTTTATTACAACTTGAAACAAATCAAGTCTTACTACACGAAACTAAAGGACAAAGTCCCGGCAAATGACCAGTTTTGTGTGGTATATAAAGTCCCTTGTGAATGTAATTTATCATACATAGGACAAACAAAACAACATCTTAAGAATAGGATTTCACAACATAAACGGGATTGTAAGAACATTAATATTGTACAACAACAAAACTTAGCATGCAGGGATCCACCGGTAGCAAGTACTGCGTTGTCATTACATCGGTTTGAGACAGGACATTCCTTTGATTTTTCGAAAGTAGAAATATTGGATAAAGAAAAACATTGGAAGAAGAGGAACATCAGTGAGATGTGTTTTATAAAAACACATAATACAGTCAATATGAGATCTGATACGAATAATTTGAGTGCAATTTATAATTTAATTTTAAATTTTTAAAATTTAATTTCGAAATTTTATTTTTGAGTTTTGTTAATTTGATTTTTAAAAAATTTGTAAATTTAATTTTCCAAAATTAGTTTCATGAACGTCAGATGGCGTTGTACATATATTCATAACAACGTATAAACATCAGTTGTCATTTTTTGTTTATCACACAGTCGTGAATAAATTCTCTTAGATTAGACTTTAATTTATGTTAAATTTTGAATTTAAATAATTCGTTATTGAGGTAAATATTTATTTATTTATTTATTTATTTTTTTTTTTTTTTTAACTATTGAGTCATTTAATTACTAAATAAATATTTTGCTATTTTTACAATTTTACAATAATGAATTTACTTATAATTTAAATTTCTGTAATAATATTTTTGCTTTGTTAATGATAATAATATTATATTTTACTTATATTGTTTATTATGTTAAAAATTATCTACTAGTTATATTTTCACAACTCTTGACTTGTAAAAATGATATTTATTTATTTATTTTTTGTGTTCTAATTTTAGTACCTGAAGAAGTCTCGAGAGAGACGAAACGTTGTACAAAAATATTAAAGAATTATTTTTAAACAAGTCTTGTCAATCCAAATACCTATGAATATTAACAATCATTTATTAATATGGATATGAATACAGTAAATCATATAATAATTTTGGTTTGATAGACGAAGAATATGTAACAATATGAGTAATATGACGAATTTAAACATAATTCTTGTAACCATATAATATAGTAAACAAATATTCGAAAAAATTAACCAGAAATAAAACTAATTGTGATAGTGTTAAAACTAATAAAATATACGAATTATAAAGATTTATAAATGTTCTCAGTTCATGCCAAGGCAATTATTTCTGCGTCTCGCCAAGTATCTTGACCTACCGTAATAACGTGGAAATAGAGGATAGAGTAGAATCAAAATTATTTTTCTAAATTTATTTCGTACAGTCGTAAAAAATCCTAAATTACAGAGTCAGTACTACCTGCCAAATCACTGAATTTTTGTTACCCCGAAGTTATAAATAGTTTCGAGCCTATATGAATTTTTTGAAATAAATGTATTTTAATAGTGTGAATTTGACAAACAAGCAATAGAAACGATTTTCTTGGCAACATTTGGCGTATAATTTGGCCGACAAAGAGGCAGTCATTGCAGCCATCGTGTGTGAGAGAGAGTAGACGTTTGTCACTAGGCTCGCGATTTTGAAAATGCACCGATAACGAGATAAATGTGTGACCGTTAATTTTGATGTGACAATAAAATCGATTGTTGAAGACTGCTTGGGACAGCTATTGTTGATTTGATTGTTGTTTTGGAGTTATTTTGTGACGATAGTCAATTGTTGGTCGCTTGAATGGCCATATTTTTTTGGATATTGAATTTTATTCTTGTTGTCTAGGACATAGGTTATTGCTATTCTTGCCTGTTTTAGTTGTTAATAAAATGGCGTTTTGATCGCCAAATAAGAATTAATAAGGAACGTTCGATTTGTGCGTGGAATCCTGAGACTATAATTATCTCTATTCATTTCTTACTTGTGTTTTTTTGATTCCTTACCAATGGTTAAATTTTGCCTTATTTTCTCGACAAATGCCACATCCGAACATCTGCGATCGGAAATTGTAGAATTCTAGAAAGAAAACAATAATTGGGTTTAGTGTGTTCAGTGGCGTCCCATTTATATATTTTGCCTGTGTTGAAATTGTTTGTTATTATTTTGTTAATAATTTTATATTCGTTATTATTTATTCCTATTTTACTTTTGTTATTGACGTACTACCTTCGCAATCGTTTAAACTTTAAACGATTGCGGAGTTTCTCAATGATATTTTTTCATAAGGACCTTGTGCAATTGTGTCTCTGTCATATTATGTCTAGTATTTTATTTTCCCTTGCTGAATACAATTTATAATTTCTTACATTCTGCGATACAGAGATTGCTGCAGTAATTATGTACCTCGTTAGACCTATAGAGGCTGATCTTTGATCAGGGCGTTAATTGGTTCTGGCGTCCATTTTTAATCATTTGGGTGGTGATTATGTTTCTGATTTTTTTTGTCAACTATTGTTGTAATTCTTTTGTCATTTTGGGGTGATAAATGAAATTTTTTTACTTCTACTTAAATTGTGTTTGTTATTTTGTTTTAATTGTCGTGTGGTAGGTAGATAGCCAAATTCTATATCGGCTCACAATATTTCAAACCACGACACAGCGCCGCTGAGTTAGTTAGCCGGAGTTCTTGTGTGTTTGAATTTGAACATTTTTTCTAATTATTTAAAGGTGATTATGACTTTATGCTACACTTATGCTACACCTCTGATGTCTTCTTACAGTGCCAGACTAGAGTCAAGCTCAACAGGGTCTTCTTTCCCCGCTAATTTTCCCTTGGCAGTGGTTTCGCTAGATAGTAGACAGGGACATTTTTTTTTCATACTCATACAAGCCCTCTGTGCCCTCGGGCTTAGCAGGCATTCATTGAATCCCTTCTTCTATCTTCTTCTTTTTTCTAATCTTCTCCTTATCTTTCTGTAGGATCGTTGTGATATTCTATATGTATTTGATCAATTGCTCTTGATACTTTGTTCGTTGATGTTAATGTTGTTATTCGAACTTCCTCGTATTGTATGAGTATTGGCACTCCGGCCTTTAAGCAAGAAAAAACCTTAACCGTATGTTGCCATAAAAGGTTACAACTTTAGATCTTGGGAAAGTTGCCCTTTATCAGCCAAAATTGTCTGACTGACCGGTGTAGGCACCCCATAGGGGTAGTAGGGGAGTTGCACCGCCCTAAAAAAAACTCGCTTACCGTCTTCTTCTACCAGTTGTATTGTCCAGCATTTGGTTCTTTTGCATTTCATAGATTTTTATTGATGCAACTGCTTCTTTGAGTATTTCTTGGTTTGTGAAAACCTCTCTAATGTCATTCGACTTCCTCCTTACTTTTTCGAAAATTTCTCTGGTCTCATTGCAGTATAATATTATGTGCTCTGCTGTCTGTAGTTCATTACATTCACATTCTGGATTGTCTATGACTCCGAATCTTGCCAGGCTTGCATTATATGGTCCATGGCCAGTAATTGCTCTGATCGCCTCTCTTGAATACTGTATATGGAATTGCAATCTTCTTTCGACACTCGGAAATATTTTCTTTGTGTATATTTCTCTATCTATTACTTGCCAACGTCTGGCCCATATGTTGTTGGCTCTGTTTTTGCTTTCTGTCTTGTCTATATATCCATTCAGAAGTTTGTTAGCGTTATGTTCATTTTCATGTTTTGCCTAATAGTTTGCAGCTCTTCTTCTGGCCTCTAGATCCAAAGGGAGTATGCCAGTTACCACTTGAATTGCTTCTACTGAAGTGGTTTTTTGCGCTCTTGTGATTCTTACTAGTGCTCTTCTTTGGCTATAGCTTAGCATATTTACCACTTTAACTTTTTGTAGTACGTCTGACAGTATAGATACTGCGTATAGCGCTATGCCCTCGTATATTGATTTATAGTATTGTATCAGGAAGTGTGGACTGATTTCATACTCTTTTCTCGCCATTCTGCTAACTTGACTTAAACAGTTCTCAACTTTCTTTAATGCTCTTTTTAAATGCGGTGTCATAGTGAGCTTGTAACGGTCACTGCTTTTTATCTATGTCAGGCCGGATCTGCTCGCCGGAGCCCGAGTTCAAGTACATAAGCAGCAATTGAAATAATAAAAATAAAGAAAATAAAAGATTCTGGCGTATTTTCTTAATATTGTTTATTATCGAAATAAAAAAAGAGAAAGTCGATACAATATTCAAATCAACAAAAATACAAATTCGTTACAAAAATCGGTACATAAGCCTTTACATAAATCTTGACATAAATCTTTACGTAAATAAATCTTGACTACAGCTATCGCTTTCGCGACGTACACTTAACACTGTGTACTAACCGTAGAACGGAACAGGTCGGTATGACGGAGCGGTATCAGGTAACGGTCAACTTATAGCCAGTAATGTAGCACCACTACTTTCATAATCCGGGGACTGCTTCTTAACGAGCGACAAGCGAGTTTCATTGTAAAATGCCATGCGGACGGTTTATATATGCCTAGCTGTTCCCCCGAACAGCGTATAGCTCGTGTACACGAAGTACAGTCGAACACAAACGAACGTCCGTGTGGCTTTTTATAATAACTCTAGCACAGCGGACGGCTGGTTTTGTCATAGTATCTAAACATCTTTAAATAAAACAGTTTCGGTTTATTAAACGGTTTTATTATAAAAATAGATGTATTATATATTTCTAATACAACTTATAAATAAAAATGAACTCTGAATAAATAAATAAATACTGTCTTTCCAGGTATTTAGAAAATAAACATCACTAGTTTGTTTTTTAATACAAACAAAACAACTCGTAACGGTGCATAAACGGATGTACCGTTACAAGCTTGACGTCCAGTGTGCACCCTAGATAATCTCCCTTTCCACCTTAAGCGTAGAGCCTTCCAGTCTTATTATAGGTTTTCTTTTTGGAAATAGTTTAAATATCACAGCTTTGGTTTTTTGTACTGATAACGCCATTTTAATCTATCACACCATTCTTTAATTTCATCGAATATTTTTTTGCCACTTTCTTCGATTTCTCTTCTATTATTAGCTTGATACGGTACCGCCAAATCATCTGCAAAGGCTATCATCTTTGCATCTGGAAATGTTTGTTCTAATTCTTTGATTAGCATGTTTATCGTTATTAGCCATAGTATTGGTCCGAGTACAGATCCTTGTGGACATCCTTTTGTTACATTTACATATACAAATTTGCCATTCTCGTACATATGTGCAGTTCTTTTATGACAATAACTCTTTAGAATATTTTGTAAATACATCGGTACTTCTAGATTAATTAGTTCATTCCATAGAGCAGGCCACCACATGTTATCAAAAGCTCCGCTTATGTCTATGAATAAGCCCATTACATGTTTACTTTCTTTATCAGTAATAAATCTTATGACATCATCTACGGCTTTTTCTGTCGATCTGCCTTTCATATAACCATGTTGATTTATACTAATTTTTCTTTCAATTGCAGTCATTAGCCTTGTTGCAATTAGCTTTTCTATAATCTTGCCAGATGTGTTTAAGAGACATATAGGTCTGTAAGATTTGACTTTTTGGGGGTCTTTCCCATTGCCTTTATAGAGTATGGTTACCAGCGAACTTTTGTAGTTTTGGGGGAAAATTCCCTTTTTTAGGCATAAGTTAGCCAGCTTTGTCATTTCGCCTTTTATTGCACTATAGAGCATTTTATAAACTTCGATGGGCAGCCCATCGGGCCCAGGTGCTTTGCGTGGTTTGAAACTTTTTATCGTTAGTTCAAGCTCATCCTCAGAGACTTCATCTATTTCGTCGTTTTCGTTCGTCTCATTGAACTGAATAGTTGTTGTTGCGTCTTCTGTTTCGCCCGACCTGAGGAGTCCCTTGAGTAACTCTTTTGCTGTGTCTTCCCAGCAGTTTGTATGTAAGCCATTTTCTTTCTGTATGGTTGCTAGCACTCGTGGTCTTCTAAATTTGTCTGCACATATTCTGTGTGGTAAAGCCCATGAACTGTCCATCATTGTTTCGTTTATAAATTTTTCCCATGTTCTCTGTTTTGCCTCTTTTATTTTAGTTCTGTAACTTCTCAGCAGTGTGTTGTATCTCTGCTTTTTCTCTTGTCTTCTCTCTATGTTAAGTTCGTGCCTATATTCTCTCAATAGTTTTCTGACTTTAGCTTTTTCTTTTTGTAACATCTGATTCCACCAAGTGGCTCTTTTTGGTTTGCTTGTTATTTGCCAGTTTGCGTGCTTAGTGCAGGCATCTAGTATCCATTTATATATTCTCTTTGCCATTAAGTTTGGAGACTCGGTTTCTAAGTGGTATTCGTTTCTATGTTCTGTTTACGTTTTCTTAATGTTCTCCCATTCCACGTCTTTGAGATTTAGGCGCGGTAGACCTCTCTGCATTATCTTTTCTTGTGTTTGTTCAATTTGAAATTTGATTAATCTGTGATCGCTGTGCGTTGCATGATCCAGTACTTTCCATTCTCTAATACTTCCCTTGATCAGTCTTGTTGCTGCAGTCACGTCTATGTTTGGTTGTTGACCTCTGGTATTGCAGTATGTAGCCATTTGACCCTCTTCATTTACTATGTACAGATTGCAGTCTTCTAAGGTATCTTCAGCTTTTATACCTTTTTCGTTTGTTATTGCGTTGTCATCTTTGCGATCGTGCATTTACGTCAGCTGTATATATTATCTGTTTATTATTTAGATTGTTTACTAGAGTAGTCAGCTTATTCATATGTATATCAATGTCGTCTGCGTGAGAGCAGTATTGACTGATCAAGATAAAGTTTAAATTGCCATATTTTATTTGCACTGTTGTCATGCTTTGGTCGCACCCTTGTGTTATTTTGACCACTGTTATATTTGGATTGAAAATGATAATAGCAGTTAGACCATTGTCCTCGTGAATAGCTCTACCAGTGGTTGGCATTGAGCCTACTTTGTTGTATCTAATGTACGCTTCTTGTATGCATATTATATCTATGCTTTCACTGTCTGCAAGTGCCCTTAGTTCTGTCATTGCTGTTATGGACCTTGCCGCATTGATTTGGAAAAATTTTAAGTTGTTATTCGCCATAGTCAGTTCTAGAAATCATTCTCTCCAGCAAGAGTTGATAGGTTAGACACTCTTTGCTCTAGGGCTTATTGCACCTCTTGTTCCTCTGTTTGCAGGGTATGCATATTTTATTTTCTGCATCTTTACAGTCCGCTTTTGCGTGTTCTGTGCTGCCATATTTCAAGCATTTTTCTGTATCTGTACAGTATTTAGCTATATAGCCTAGATTGCCACACTTTGCACATCTACCCACAACGTTGTAATCTTTTGCTTTGGAGGACCTATAATTTGTATAGATCCTACCTTGTTTTAATATTTCCTTCCTAGCTTTGGGACTGACTTTCACAACCCAGTGTACTGTTTCATGGTCTCTTGGACTTGTTTTAAATCTGAGTTTAATCTTATCTTCAGTATAATCTTGGAGCATGTTTTGCTCTATGATTGCTTCTGTCAGTTCTTCTGGCGTTAGGGTACTGTCGACGTCGTACAGAATTATTAATAGGTTTCGCTTCCGTGGTTTTTCTATTGTATAGTTTCTCAGACAATCTTCACCTTTCAACTTTTCTACATCTCTGTCGGACTCAACCTCGACGACAAGAGCTTCACTTTTCGTTGTTCTAATGTTTCTGATTCTAATTTTACTTTGCCTAGGATTTAACTCCTTAACGAAGTGTTTGCGTGTTGCCTCGGAATTTGTTAGATTCAGCCTTTATTGTTTTTTCCTTATATCCAAGATATCTATTATAATCATTTTTAGCCATTTTTTTACACGCTTTTCTCATTTCTCTAAATTTTAATAAATCATTATCATTTTTAAACCTTTTATACTTATTATGATATCTCAATTTAATTTTCAATTTTTCTGTCAACTCTTTTGAAAACCAAAATGGATATTTATTGTTTTTACAGGTTGTAAGTGGAACGCACTCTTTAAAAACATCAGACAACTTATCATAAAAATTTTCAACCATTAAATCCACATCATTGACATGGAATCCCATTGAATACTTTGGATTTTATTGTATAATTCACTGAAATTAGCCAATTTAAAATTAAAAGATGCTTTTTTATTTAAAGTTCGAACCTTTTGTATATTTTTTAAGGTAATCTCAAGAATTAATGAAGGATGATATCTGTCTTCATTTACCAAAGGATATTCATCTCTTTTAACTCTCGCATCATTAACGTTAACCAATACAAGATCTAAAATGTTATTATAAGCATTTAACACCGAATTTATATGTTTCAAATTATTCAAATTTAGAAAATTCAACAAAGTGTCAACTTTCAAATTACATTTACCGGTTGATAATTTAGTTAGATAAGGCAAATTAAAATCCCCCAATATAATAATTCGGTCATTGAGCTTAAATAGATTTTGATTCCTTTCAAATATCTCATAAAATCTTAAATAACTGTCTATATCACTATTAGGTCTCAAATATATTACACAAATAAATACACTGTACAGACAATTAATGGAGATTTTAACCCACATGAATTCATCATTGTTTTCTAAAGTTATTACTCTACAGGACATCAGATGTTTCTTAACAGCAATCAGTACTCCTCCTCCCCTACTCAGACCTGTAATATTTGCATCTCTGTCTTTTCTATATACAATATAATTATCATTAAGCAACTCACAATCCAGGATATTAGAATTCAACCAAGTTTCACTAAGAGAGATGACATCATAATCAGCACTGACACAATTTACATAAAAATCATTTATTTTAGTATTTAATCCTCGAACATTCTGATAGTATATATTTAAACACTCTTTCAGTTTTTTTTATCCTTAACCGAAATAGTAGGTACACCTCGAATATATTTAATAGCAAGATCCTTTTCACCTTTTTGTTGCCTACCTTCAAGTTCCATAATTACACTTCGAAGATAATTGCGTTGGTTGTAAGTCAAATCATTTTTTATTACAATCTTGGAATCACCTGGTAATTAATTCCTTTTAATTAAAACTTGACGTGCTTCGTCAGATGAAGGGAATATTATTTTAAGAGGACGATTGGACTCTCCTTGTTGCTTTCCAATTCGAAATACTTTAATATTTTGCGTTGACACATCAGATATTGCTTGAATTATTTCGACAGCTTTCACAGTATCCCTTGCAGTGCGATCTTCAGTTGATGATGCTTTGCCTTCATCCACATTCAATATTATTATATTTTTCATTCTTTGATTGCGGTCATTCATTTCTGCAATTATTTCTTCGGTGAAAGATTTCTTGAATTCCTCGTTTATTGAATTTTTATTTAGTTCTTCAATATCCCGTTTCATAGACATCAATAATTCTTTTAGTTCACTAAGATCACTTGGTGCTTTCACACATTTGTTGCAGTGAAAAATAACGCGTCGCTCTTTAGATGACAAACACTGAATTTCATTTCTAGATAGCCCGGAACACGTCGTGTGAATCGGATATTTGCATTTATCACACATAATTTCCTTCTCAGGATTAATATTCTGAGAACATTCACCACACATTTTTATCAACGGCATTTTGAAAAATACGAAATCACAAAATTATTAACTATTAACTATTAACAAAACCTTTATAAAATTAGATATTTCACTGAGCAATTAGATGTACGTCTGTACTCGTCTACGACTTGACTAGCCTGGAGGTTCTCGTCAAATAGAGGTATCCTCTGGTAGGCCTTAATATATCAATTACGTTCTCCTTCTTCGTCAATTGATTTCGAATTTCTCAAATTCTTTCTCTGGGCGCCAGGCCGCTCCAAACACCTCAGGTGAAAGCTCCCTTCAGGAGTAGCAAATCGGTTGTTTTCACTAGTTTAGTTTCCTCGGGGTCTCCCCCAAGTACTAACGATCGTCACCTCGTGAAGGTACTAGTGGGGTATTCTCAGACACTTACAACCTTTGTCTTTTAGACTGTAGTTCTATTACCTCTGGGCTAGGGTAGGTTTCCCTTTAGCTCTCTTATAGCAAAGAATAACAAAAATAACACCAAGCAATCAGATGTGATTCTTGGCAAGGATCGTGTCTATACCGGAACGACCAGTAGACAGGGACAGCGGGAATCTCGTTAATCCATTCATGCGCGTTACTAATTAGATGACGAGGCATTTGGCTACGGTAGCCCAGACTTGGTATTCCGGGATCCTTGGAGTCCGGATGGGCGTTTTGAGTGGTGCATGTCGCGGCCCCACTTGAGCTGCTGACAACCAGCCACATAAGCGGCCGACCACCAGACCGTAACCTGGCGCTTTGAGGTTACGAAACAGTCTGGCGCTGGCGGTGCTCCCCAACACTACGTACCGAGCTTAAGATAACGTGCCCCGCGGGGCGATCGGATACGGGGATTAGTATATGCACCGGGAACGTCCAGCTTACCAGACAGTTCAACACTCAATGACGAGGCATGTTCGTCATCTGGTTAAACCTGATCCAATTCATGTAAGAACCATACAAAACGCGGGTCGTTAAACGGCGCAACGAACCAGAGCTCAGTCCAAGTTCTTTTAGGAACTGCTCGCTAGCAGCGCACCATACATCACGCCAAGATATGGTGATCGAGGAAAAGACCGGTTGTTCGCCTATTAGACTCAGGTCCCGAGCAACAAGATCGGCAAGACCAGGGCAATCCCGGTACTTAGCCACTTTGCCGCCATGGGCCAAATCGAGGACTCTTTCCGACGATACAATCTGCGCATCTATGACCACCGCCCGGTTCTCTCGGGCAATAATCAAGTCGGGCTTGCGGATACCTATCGGGGTGTGGAGGATGCTATCCCTCCGCACCACCCATCCTTTCTGCTTCAGTTTATTACCGACTTCCCGCACCACCGCATCATGTCGCAGAACACGACCTCCATGGGTACGATGACACGACTGAACGACATGCGCTGCAGTTTCGGTTGACATGCAACCAGCCCTACAGCGCCGGTCAATCAATGGCCGACCCCTAGAGGTGCGAACCCGAGTGGGTAGTGCATTGATCCTAACATGGTGATACTGCACGTAGTCTCTTCCAGGTACAGAGGACGAGCCGGCGTCAACCCAGTGAGTGCTAAGAGCACTCTTGGGTGACTCCTTCAGGCCTCGACCGTCGTTGGAAGAGTGCAGCAATCGAGCCATGGCTGTTGCATAGGATCTCGACGAGGTACAAGTTGTGCCCAAGATTAACCACATCGCCCGAGCCCGTCTTCGCTCTTGCGAGACAAAGTTCGACCAGGAAATGGCCTTCACATTGGGCGCCCTCGACTCTAAAAGCCCATTTAGCCTTGTATAGCGAAGCATAGGGATAAACTTCTCCAATAGCGGTATCCCAAGACCGCCATCTGCTATCCGCGCATGAAAGTACGCCTCCGGAGTGTCATGAGGAAGTCTAAGCCAGTTCCGCACAGCAGAACGAATAAGGACGTCAATTTCACAGAGGCGCCTACGCCTGCACACCCCAAGAACCCAAGCATGAAAATACTTGGGCAAAAGATGAGCGCGTAGCAAGCGCAGTCTCTGCTGAGGATTTAGGGGAGGTTTAGTTAGTTTAACTAACTCATCCTTAAGCCGGTTTCTGTCCTGCTCAGACTCTTTAAGCCTCACTCCCTCGAATTGGACCCCCAGGTAACACCAAAAGTCATTGAGACCAATAGCGGGCAAAGGCACAAGGGAACCTTCCACGAAAAAATCGAGGTCAGTCACAACCTTGACCTTCTTATCCCGCTCCGACGCCACCTGAGAGAGAACGCAGGATTTCTCTGGGTTCACCTTGAGTCCGCTGTGCAGTAGGACGGAAGTAAAGCGACTCAACGCGCTTTGCAGTCCCACAGCTGTTGAGCTAGACAGCCAAACGTCATCGGCGAACGCGACTGCATTGATGATAGCACCACCAACGCGAAAGCCAATGTCCTTAGAAAGTGTTTGTAGTGCCTCGTCCAAGACGAGATTAAAAAGCAACGGAGACAACGGGTCGCCTTGCCTGACCCCCCCGCCTACCAGAACGTGTCCCTTCTGACTGCAACCTGGAATCTCCAAGATGGTACGGGCCTCAGCATAGAGCGCCACCATGTACTCCACGAATGGAGCAGGAGCGCCGACGCGTCTTAAGGCGTTCGATATTGCGTCCCTGGAGACAGTATCGAAAGCTTTCGATACGTCCAAGGACGCAACATGGAGAGTGCGACAGTGTCGTCGGGATTCAAACATAGACACTTGGAGGATGAACAAGTTCTCTGTCACCCGTCAGTCTTCACGAATCCACGCTGACGCTGATCAACAATCTCCGAGGCCTGGAGACGATTAGCCAGAATACGATGAATGTGTCGTATGATTACCGAGTCAATCGAAATTGGACGGTAATCGCCGGGACTAGTTGGCTTCTCCTTCTTAGGGATAATCACCGTTCTAGTTAAGGTCAAGGAGCGGGACAGCTTTCCGCTCACGAGAACAACGTTAAAGAGAATCGCCTTTATCAATGATGGTACCACTGCCCATCTGCGAGCCGTGATTCCGTCGGGTCCTGGGCCGGTGTTGCCCTTAACCTGGTTATCCTCAATCTCTGCCACAGAAATTGGATCCCACATGCGCTTCAGCTTTTCGTTGGGCTGTACTGGGATACTACGAGCTACAACAGGAGCAGAGGGAGTCTCAAAGAGAGACCTCCAATACTCCTGGACCACCCTCCTCGTCAGTGTTGAGGCCCAGTACAGCCCTCGCTGCAGCTCGCCAACTCCTACCAAAGAGTGACTGAACCCGTGCGTATTCACGCCTTCTCTTATTAACGCGTGACTTCGTCTCTACTTCCTTAGGCCTGCGTCGCTTTCGGAAGAAACCATGAGGTCGGCGATCCGATGGACCAATGGGGAAGATATCCCCGACTCATCTCGCGATGTGGTCAGATACATCCTCCCCGAGGACAGACAACTTCGCCAATTTACGAAGCTGGTCCGTCTCGTACCTGAGACCGTCCTCCAAACCCCCAAGGAGGGAAAGGATTTCAGCCTCAAGTGGCCCTGTACGTTCTAATACAGGGACTCTAGACGTTGTCGCCGTTGGTGTCAAAGGGGCCGGAACCATTTCCGCATCCGCAACAGCTTCAGCCAGCATCGTCTGGTACACCGCCTTCTTCCGTGCACCTTTAATACTGTCCACTGTCCGATGCGGAAAGCGTTCAACCAAAAATTGGTTGATAAACCGGACACCCTTCTTCACACCCTCACTCTCGGACAAAGCAAGGAGACGCATCTCCTCTTCAGACCAACGAGCGTTGGTTCTTCCTACTACGATCGCAGCATTAGCTTCCACGAGGTGCCCTTTCACTTTATGCAACCCCAGTCCTGTCTTAGTGGTGAATAATACATGAATGTTCGTGACACCCAGTCCGGCAGCACTTTTACCGGGAGGTAAACACAGTGGTGTCTCCCTCTCTTTTCTCAAATTATTATTTTCGTTTGGGCCGATAGGTGAGTGGGTTTGTACCGGGATGTTGACTGTTCAAAATACTTGCAACCTAGGGTTTACTATGTATGGGTGCAAACACGCAACCTAGAATGCCACACAAAATAGGATCTTGTACAGGACTTACAAACTGTGATCGTTACGTATAACAGGTTTTGTTAAAGACGAAGGTATGACAATTCGATTACCTCTCAGTAGCACTGGACCCATAACAGACAGTTCCGCTCTAAAAGGAAAAAAAAATATTTTTGCCTGTTTTTATTAGGTAGAGAAAACAAGAGGTAGTTCTAGAATTGATGATGCGCTATGTTCATAGTTGAATGATATAAATAATTTGAAAAAAATAACATTGAAATCTTTTACAGATGCCTACTGTTTTGTTAATAAAGAACCACTGATTTCTGGTTGTCAATCAAATTTTTTTTTTTTTTTAGAATATTTATTAAAAAGACTACTTAAAATACTTGAAAAGAATTAACAAGAATTGAACAAAAACTATTTTTTTTTTCGGCGACTTTTATAATATCTAGATGTTGCGTAATTTCATAATATTGCACGATCAGAAATACATAGTACAAAAATAATACAGTTCAAAAAATACAAATTACAATTAAATATTTCAACAAAAATAAATATTCATTTTATCTTTAATGTCGTTATATACATACTTGCAGTTTAATATTGAAAATTGGGCCTTACAGATAAGGCCATGAGAGGTATTTCGATAACTACTATTAGTCACAGATCTGTTGTCGAGACTCCTGTGTACAAAAACAATATTATCAACCATGTTAACTGAATTATAATATTAAGTACTTTTTTCCCGTTCCATATTAACTGTTAATTTCTACACTAACTTTATGTCTCACTGAGTCAGTGCGTGTTATGTCAGCTATTAGTAATTAAATACTAGAACACAAATTCATTCTTTTTATTTGTTTATTTAACTCAGAATGCTAATTGAATTTGAGACAGTGCTGAAGCAAAATGCTAAAGAATTTTAATGTTTCGTATTGGCAATGCTTTAATCAATTTATTGTAGACATGTGATTCTACAGATATTGGAACTTTTCTCAGAGGTTGTTTTACTAACTTTACGTAAGGATCTAGATATGGACAATCTCACAATAACGTTTCTGACTCTTAATGCAGACGCTAAGGTACATTCCGTATGAAAAATCCGGTGAATTAATTTCGATTGATGATTTAAGTTCATGAAGACATAAACAATGAAATTCTGAATATCGGATAAAAGTCGGCATAACCGGACTATGGGAATTCCCATTTAAATCACTTTGTGTGTTTGTATATGCTAAAAACGCAATAACTGCTGAACTGATTCGAATGCGCTTTTTACCATCCGATAGCTTTGTCTCATATCTCGAAACACAACACGTCTCGTTCAAATGTATAATTCTGTTTAGGAGAGAACTATTCAGACAACTTATCGATATAAGCGTTTTAAAAACACCGTTCTTTTCTTCATTAAATGAACATATTGCTTCAGGTAAATTATAGATTACTTCACGTAACTATGCACCAGCTAGGTTCCTTTTTTATATGACATCCGTGATATCTATTGTTTTAAAGATGCAAGGCATTTTTTTCAATCTCATCTAATCAGTGCCATATTAACATTGACGTTCAGGAAGCATCTGATACCATTCGTTCTTTTTTTTTTTTTTTAACAAATAAGACATTTAAAGGCAGTACTAGTGATTATTCAAAGTTACTATGTGATTTAATTTAATGCTCACGTTAAAAGCCGAAACAAACAAAAAATAGGTTAATGTATATCGTGCTATACAATTATGTAATCTCTACGTTATCTATATATTTATAAAATTGATGTCAGTATGTTTGAGGTTAATAAAAGTTAATAAAAAGTTGGCACAAATATGTTTTTTTTTTCATCGGGAAGATTTTTTTTTCTTTCTTTATGCTATCCATTTTGTTGTAACTTGCCAATAGAGGGCGCCGGGTGGAGTCGATGGCTCTACTGTTGTTGTCGCTGTCGCGCTTCATCTTAATCGGGAGCAGAATCGCGGACAGCACCTAGTACTTATATTATATTTATTCAAGCACCATGGAATCACTGCCGTGATTGTATTTTAAAACATATTAATGGATACATAGTATAAGATATACTTTTATTTTATAGAAAAACAATTCCAAAACATAAATTTGTATAATAATTTTTTTTTTTTTTTTTATAAGCGTTTTCGACCTAAGTCATCATCAGATTAATCATATTATATTAACGTCTTAAATAAACTGCTAAAATTTAAAAATTGAATTGTCACAATGGCTGATCATTTTTATAGAAGGTTACGGAAAGTCAAACAATCAATGACATAAGTTATAATAATTTATAATCTGTTTATATAAGGTATACTATTTTCTGTTTTATTAAAGATAAGATTTAAATTCTTTTCTGTATTTAAACACATATTATTTTTAACTATTTCAAATTTTTCTAGTTCGTTTAGAATTAACCCTTTTTGTGATTTATGTAAAATTTTGAAAAAATTATTGCAAACATACGAATGTTCTGAAATTCTGTTTTTAAATTTATGATGATTAATGGATACATGCATGTGTGACACAAAATATAACATTATTTACAGATATTCTGTTCTTTTGGGTGCTCTCTGCCCTCTCTTTTGTTTGGTGCTCACAGCCCTTCCTCGATATCCATTTGGAGTATCGGAATTAATTGTACATTCATTTGGTGCTCACAGCCCTTCCTCGATATCCATTTGGAGTATCGGAATTAATTGTACATTCATTTGGTGCTCACAGCCCTTCCTCGATATCCATTTGGAGTATCGGAATTAATTGTACATTCATTTGGTGCTCACAGCCCTTCCTCGATATCCATTTGGAGTATCGGAATTAATTGTACATTTATTTGGTGCTCACAGCCCTTCCTCGATATCCATTTGGAGTATCGGAATTAATTGTACATTCATTTGGTGCTCACAGCCCTTCCTCGATATTCATTTGGAGTATCGGAATTAACTGTACATTCATTTGGTGCTCACAGCCCTTCCTCGATATCCATTTGGAGTATCGGAATTAATTGTACATTCATTTGGTGCTCACAGCCCTTCCTCGATATCCATTTGGAGTATCGGAATTAATTGTACATTTGACAATGCAATAACTATTATGAAAAGTAAATGAAAATGTTTCTATTGAATGGCTAAATTAACAGCCCGTGTCCTCTTACCTTTGATACGAAATAATCCTCGTCGCTAATTTGTGGTACTGTGGGAAATCTGCCTGTTTCGTACCGCTGTACCTACATTTTGAAACTGAAGTAATGAAGTAATATGCTTACGCAACACGATATAAATTTATAGATATTTTTGTTAATGTGTTCAGATAGAGATTGAATTGAAACGTGTACGGGTTCGAATATTGTATCTAAATTAATAAATATAATTGTTTGATTTGAGAATTTTGTGTATTAATTTATTTAATTTTATAAATTTCCTACATCAGAAGTGGGATTATTACCTTAAATACGCCCATAAATAAAGTGGAACAGAGTGCATTACGTCATTGCAGCCGAATACGTGCCAATTTTCTAAACTGAAAATTGTTGGAGAGATTTCTCCTAAAGTTTCGGTCTTGACGATGACGCATTGATAAATATCAAAGAACAAGAAGCTGAGTTGAAAACGAAAGTATAGGCTCACATGGTTTGATTTAAGTTTTTGTTAAATTTTGATAATATGCGGTGAATGGTTACGACTTATGTAATGATGAGTTTTATGTCGTTGTCGCGATACGAGATTTATATATTATGTGATATTAATAGTTTTCGTGTACGCTGATGTTTGTTGATAATCGGTATAACAGTGAAAATGATGAAAACAGATCTGATAAGAGTGTGTGGTGTAAGTTTTGCAAATATACGTGGTGTATTGTGTTAATTAATAACCGTTAAGTTATGCAATTATAATTAAGCCGGGTTCACAACTTTAACAGTTAATAGAAGATGATAACTGATGCTAAATTCTTAAAGTATTGATAACTTACAAAATGAGAATTGTAACGAGCATAAAGATCAATTTAATGTGTATGTTGTTTTGGTGGAAAATGATGAAATTGTGTAAACGACACGGGCCAGTTTGCTGAAATTAATGACTGAAAAATAAATTCAAAGTGGCAGAAATTAAAGGTCATTGGAAAGTAATTTAACGAATGAAGAAAACTAAAGTTGCGTGCATTTTGAAATTGTGATGCGTTATGCTGAAAGATGTTCAAATGTTATTGTTAATATACTGAAGTATAAGGAATGGATTAATAATTTAATAGTGCGTTTGAAAAAGAAGAAGCGATGCCTGTTAATACAAGAAGATTGCTGAAATGATGTTTTATGAAATTAACAAAGAATGTCACCTTATACAAATCGGAGTACAATTATGTAACAACAGAAAAATGATTATTATTATATCATATGAAATCATCACGGAGCAATGGCGTTCCTCTTGATATGAATAATTATAAATACAGTGTGTTTGTGAAATTGAACTTTCGATTGACGTGAATTCAATTCTTCGAAGAATGAAGTGGTGCTGTTGACAAGATAAAGTTGGTTTTGGACTTTGATTTGCAAAGTGTATCGATAATGATTCTACTTTTCAGAAGACACAAACGTGTTTTGAGAAAAGTGGCAACTATGGAGCTAAACGCTGAAGTTATGACGATGAAATATTGAATTGTCGATGTTTTAATGAATTGAAAATGATAATTAAAACAGTTAAGGAAAAACTGTTACAAATTTGATTGCTTGCGTTTATTGTCAAGTAGAGATTTGCTACAACTGCAAACTGCAGAGAGTGGTACTGAAACTTTTGTAAGCGTTGTCAGTTTGAATGACGGAAATGATATGGCTATCGCAGGCAGTGTCTATCAGACAGGGCCGACTTTGATTTCCGTGGCTGATGGTGTCTTTCAAGTACAGACGTCAAGTCCAATGGTGGTAATACTTCAGCGAGGTCCTGGAGAACTGACGTGGAGAAAGGTTTCGTGTGAACAGCCGTTGCACACGAATCAGTCAATCCTAAGCCTTAGGTGAAAACTGAAGTTGATTTGGTGTGTTTATAATGAAGAATGAATATTGCTATAAATATGCAATTTTGTGACAATAATATTAACAGAAGAAATCTCTCTCTTAAGCGAGCGCTAGACACACGCGTCACAAAAATTTATTTTATATATACTGTCCAGCACGTATGCAATTTATGGTATGTGTATGGTGTCTCACGTGTGTTCGTGACGGTATTAATAAATTGTTGGCGTTTGGTGTGTGCGCGCGCGAAATATGATTTTTTCATATAATATTTTGTTGTTCCAGTTGATATTTTGTTTTTGTGCATATATAATGGAAAAGGTAGTAGCGAAATGTAACGAATGTTTTGAGACAGAAAATGCAGATGTTAAGGGTAAGTCTGAAAGCGACAGAAATCAGAATCCATGATGGAAAGAGATGTAGTTGCAACTGACCTGGTTGAATTTGTCTGTGATGCATCTGATACTACCATATACAGCGCAGCAAATAAATTCAGACTCACGGGTAATTGTTGGTCAGCGATGGGCGAGCTATGTGGTAATATATAGCGGTCGTTTGAATGATAAGAATCTTTAGCGATTGTTTTGATGTGAATCTGAAGAATCGGTTGCGACCGGAATGCCTTGCATTAGATTGGCTAGTGATACGCCGATTGCGCGTAGGTCTTTCACACTCGTACTGGTCAAGAGAGAAAGGTAACTGAATTGTTGTTAGGCTGTAAAGCCAAAACTTTAGATGCTAGTTGTTGGACACATCTAGTGGAAAAGTTCACTGATGGTGACACCATTGTTGTTTGGTTGAACGATTGTTTTACTGTTGGAAAATACGACTGTTGTAAGTTTGAAAGATACAGTTGTTTTGGGGTTCAAAGCAACTCATTATGTTGTTGGTTTTAATCTTGAACATTGGTGATTTTGAGAAAATAAGGGAAAACTTGGGACGAGGTTTTCGAGGCCTTATAGGATCCGAGAATCCTAGAAAGGGAGAGATATATGGTTGAACTTGTTTTAAGCTCGCGAGCTATAAAAATGGTTGTGGTTCATGTTAAAGTTAGGCTGTGGCCTGAAGTTGAAGTAGAGAATGCTGGTGAAACAAGTATTCGTGACCTCTGAGAGATGTCTGTGTGACACTACAAGTACACGAGATACCTCTGAGTTCACAAGTCCTGGAAAACTAGTGATGTACTGCTGAAGGATGTCATGCGTGACATTACGAGTACATGAGATATCTCTGAGTTCACAGATCCTGTAGATCTAGTGTCGTACTCCTGAAGAATGTCATCAGTGACATTACGAGTACATGAGATACCTCTGAGTTAACAGATCGTGAAAAACTAGTGCTGTACCGCTGATAATGTCCTGTGCGACATTACAAGTACACGTGGCACAATTGAGTACAAGATCCAGTTTGGATGCTTGCTGGTTATTGTATTGTTTTATTTTATAGAATGTGATGACATCAGATGTTAGGCGTCTATAGTCTAAAATTCTTCTTCTACAAGGTTAAGAAGACCGGACCGTTGGAATAAAGCCGAAGATGCCAATAGGAAAAGAAAGAAAAAGAATGACTGGAGATTATTCGGGGTTTATTTAAATACATTTCTGACTTATATTAAGCATGAATATCGTAAGATGGAGCGCCTACATGCATTCACTTTGTCTGTAAATCTGTCACGCTGTTTATGTCACGCGTATGGTCCAAACGGCTTAACCGACTTTGAAAGACTTTTTCATGTCTGATTCGTTTTGGGGTCTATTTGGTGCTAACGTCGTCCAATTTTTGAATTTTGGTCCCAGGGGAAAGTAACTTAAACGGGAACGATGTTTGAAGTATTTTGAAATGTTTTGCGCGTTGGGCAATTTTTATTTCAATTTGGATGGAAGTAAAATCAGAAACCTGTCTTAAACGAAAGAGGAGAAAATTTTACATATAAATGCCGTATAGTCGAAATAGTTTTTGTACATATAAGAACGGAATAAAAACTGTATACATTTGATTTGTCTAATGGGTCGCGCACTTTCTTCGGTTGTCTGTCTGTTGCACAGTGTATCATGATCATTAGAAGATTGCGTATGTCTTGTGATAAAATAAAAACGGATGCAGTCATTTTGGATATTTTCAAGATATCCGATCTAATTAAAAGTCGATATTTGTGAGTATTTCAAGATGCGAAAGGAAAAGTATGACGCCAATAGATATCGGAACGACGTCCAAGTGATAACTATCATTTTCGGAGCGTGACTACAATCTACATTGCTGATACAATAAGGATGAGGCTGGTGTTTGGAATCTACGTTAGAGTTGCGGCAGAGTACGAGGGCGATGAATGTACTAATATGTGTACCAGCTGATCTTTTGTAATCAGGTTGTTTTATTTTATTTATTATAATATGCCAAATGTCAACATTTTAGAAGTCAAAATGATCTTGTCGTCCAATTGGCTAAAATTTTAATTTATTGTTTGAGATTTTTGTTTGGTGTCATATTGCTGACTGCCGATATTATTCAATTATTGTCTTTATTTCAAATTGAGTAAAGTCAATTATATTGTTCAATTCAGAGTCTATTCTTAAATTACTGGTAATCTTCAAAATGTTTTCGCTTTTGTTTTATGTTACAGTATGATCGTATCGGGGCGATACTATTGTCAGAATTGGCCGTGTGGGAAATCCGCCTGTTTCGTACCGCTGTACCTACATTTTGAAACTGAAGTAATGAAGTAATATGCTTACGCAACACGATATAAATTTATAGATATTTTTGTTAATGTGTTCAGATAGAGATTGAATTGAAACGTGTACGGGTTCGAATATTGTATCTAAATTAATAAATATAATTGTTTGATTTGAGAATTTTGTGTATTAATTTATTTAATTTTATAAATTTCCTACAGTACCTTACGATTTTAATGAAACGCACTCGATCACGGTCTAATAATAATTAACCATTTATTCATAAAAAATATTATAAAATAATATTACATTATACTCTTATATAACTATCCTTGACACAGGTCTCCACAGTTAGCTTTTAGCATATTGTGATTCTTGCAGTCATTGTTATGTTGATTTATTCTCATGTTGAGTTTCTGCTTCGTTTGTCCTATATAGTATTTGTCACATTCGCATGGTATTCTATAAATCAAACTTGACCTTTCCTTTATATCTACTTTATCCTTTAATTTTGTGTAATAATTTTGAATTTTATGGATATTATACAGTGCTAATTTACAATTAAAAGGTTTGAATATATTTTCTATTTTTTTGGATAATCCGTTTATGTATGGAAACTTCATGTAACTAACCAATTGTTCACTTTTTTGTGTATTGTTTAATACTCTAAAATCTCTTATACATTTGTTAATAATCATTTTAGGATAATTGTTGTTTCGTAATAAGTCACTAATTCCTTTCTTATTGATCTCATGGAATTTCGTGTCACTCAAACTCATAACTCTATGTATGAGGCCTTTAGCCATACCTATTTTTTGTGTCATTCTTCGTCGATAATTTCGGTCACAAATTTTTTTGGAATATTGGTGAAGAGGGAAACAACATCTAGAGAAACTAAAATATAATCTTTCGGTATTTTCGTAGTTCTGATGAAATCTGAAAATTGATATGAATTTTTTACATTGTATTTAAGGTAGTACCCTCGCCAAACCCGTTTTCTTGGGATTTGCTTGAAATTTAGCCAGAATAATGTTTATGTAATTCTGCATCGATTGGCGCAGAATGAAATTTTTGAACAACACAGTTTCAGAGATATTAAATTCCAAAGTTCGAGTTTTTGAGGCTCTTATACATTACGGTATACGGGATATCGAAAAATTTACCGACAAATATTTTTGTATCTCAGAAAATTTTCTTAGGATGTTTTCAAAAAACTAAAGTAACGTTAACTAACAATCAAACAATTTTTTAAAAATAGTCTCATTACAACACAGTTTCAGAGGTATTTAATAAATAATAATGGAAAATTTAGCAGATTTCAGCAGAGGAAAGGTTATACGATAAACGATCTGGCAACAACGCATATTTATCTAACCGCCAAACAAGTTATAAACTCAGCATGCATACATACACTGTAAACAATAATTGTAAAATTACATTTAAAGTTAAAGTACAATTCCCTCAATTTTCTAAGTGATTGTTCATTATTATTTATTTTTACAAGAACTGTATAAAAACTTGGACTTTCGCTGTAAAATTAAACAAATTTGGTGCTTATACATAAAGTAAAGTAAAACTACATATACACTTTTCTTTTGAATAATGATTTTATTTAAATAATTATAATATAATTTGTTGAACAAAAATAAATGGAATGGTTAATTTTACAACAGAAATACTCTTTTTATATTGTACAAAAAAATAAATTGCATAATACTTCTTTCAAACTAAATATACATTTTACTTAATATTTTATTTAAAACACAGAGTCAAATATTAAAATACTTTAATAATTTAACACTCCCTCCTTTTAATATTTAACTCATTTCTTATGAACATAAATTTATTTTTTGACAAAGCTTTTGTAAATATATCTGCTAGTTGTTCATTACTGTTCACAGAATTTAAAGTTATCTCTTTGCCGACTTTTTCTTTAATAAAATGATAGCGGACATTAATGTGTTTTGTACGTTTATGAGCTGTTTCATCTTCAATCATACGCATAGTACTCTGATTATACATGTTTAAAATGATCGGAGCGTTGTGCAACTTTAATTCTTCGGCAAGTTTACATACGAACAGCAATTCTTTAACAGAATCCGCTGCTGCAATGTATTCTGCCTCTGCTGTCGATAGAGCAACTACGGGTTGTCTTCTCGAAAACCAATCGACTGATGTTCCTCCAAGAGTTAGGACGAAACCAGAAGTCGATTTCCTTGTCTTTATATCCCCGGCGAAGTCGGAATCACAAAAGCAGGTCAAATTGTCTCCCTCCAACGCTGGTTCGAATAATAAGCCGTAATCTGCCGTCCCGTGTCGTAGTACATCTTTAACTGCTTCCCAGTAAATTTGTTTTGGATTTTCCATGTACCGGCTTAACTGATTTGTTGCGTAAGCAATGTCAGACCTTGTTACTGATTACCGATAGCTTCACGATACGGTGCTTTCGTTTCAGGACTATTTTCCAACTCAAGATTTACATTTGGTCCAGGAGTTGGTATCGACTTGCAATTTTGTAAATTAAATTTTTCCAAAATTTTCATGATATAATTTTCTTGACTGAGAAAAACTGCTCCATTTTTATATTTTGATATTTGTATGCCAAGATATAGAGCAACTTTTTCCCTTTTAATATCTAATACACTTGTATTTTCGCAGTTTTTCTACTTCTTTTTTATCGGTTGACGCAATTAGTCCGTCGTCAACATAGGTATATGATCAGAATAAGTATCTCCTTTCCAGTTTTTATGAGCACACAAGGGTCATTTATTGATTGCTTTAAATTAAATTGTTCAAGTATGTTCACAAATCTTTTGTTCCAGCAACGCGGAGATTGCTTCAATCCGTAAATACTTCTTTTTAAATAGCAAACACGACCGGTATTGTCTTCAAACCCTGGTGGTTGCTGCATATAAATCTCATCTTCCAATTTTCCATTCAGGAATGCTGTTTTAACGTCAAATTGTGCTAAATGTATGTTATAGATAGCAGTTATTCCCAATATCATTCTTATTGATTTGAACTGAGCCACCGGACTGAATGTTTCCAGATAGTCTCTCCCGTATTGTTGATTGCATCCTTTTGCGACTAATCGTGCCTTATAATTTAGGCCATCGCTTTTAATTCTGAATACCCATTTATTAGTTAGGACCTTCTTGTTTTTCGGTAATTCAACCAGTTCCCATGTTTCATTAGTGTATTTGCCATATGGCAACATACACTATTGGCGTCGGTCGGATGGCGGGACCTAGGGGTCGGACCAAAATTTCTCGACGTTTCATAACCTCCTAAACACTTTGGCACCATTTTTGAAAATGTTTATATATATATGTATATATATATATATATATTATAGAATGTTAATTCCCGTCGTAAAAGCGAGGTCTAGAGTACCCGGAGCCATAGCGACAACTCTCGTAACTCTAGTTAATTTTCCGAGTGGTAGGTGGTAGGATTTTTCTGGCCGTTTTATGGTTATTCCGTTGGGATGTTTTTTTGAGAACTCGTTATTTTGTACTGTCTTTTGTGTCGTGTGGTAGGTGGTGGATTTTTAAGCGCCTTTTAAGGCATTTTCTTGTTATAGTCTATTCGCGTTTCGCATTGTGTTTGGTTATTTTTTATGCGATTATTTTCTGAAATTTTTTTAAACTAACCCCCGGCCCAGCGCCAGCTGAAGCTAGCCGCGCAACCGATTAAATTCGGATTCAGTTTAAATGGTTCTTCGGTGCTACAAATGAAAGATATTAACCCTTACATCAAGTTTTATTGAACTTAGAATAATTTCGAATAAATTCGAATATCTCCGAATACTTTCGAACAACGCCGAACGACGCCTATAATATATATATATTTATATTTATATATATATATATATATATATATATATATATATATATATATATATATATATATATATATTGTAACGTTTTCCTAAGTGGGAAATACGGCCGGCTAGCTAATCCAGTCGAAGGTCGGGGAATTTGTGTGAAGAAACTAAAATAGGGGGCACTGGTAGGTTCTGATGACAATTTGATGACGGCGGCAAAAATAAGTGTTCGCGGTAGAACGCGGGACAGGACTCACCTGAGTTGTTCGAGGGCGCCAGGGATCCGCGCCGTGCACCAGGAGACCAAGACTGCTGATCCCAAACAGTAATGTTAAAAGAACCTGTATAAGTTGGGTTAGTAGCGATAATAGTGAGCAATTTAAAAAATCAAAAGCTGAGATAAGTCATGCGAGTTTAATGCGAAACATTCATTATAGTGAACAGAACCAGTTAGATAACAAATAATTATAGTAAAATTAAATTAGTCAATACACAATATACCGGGTGTACCTCAACCACAGCCCTAAGTGACCAACAATAGAAAAATCAGCTAAGCTAGGGTCACAGTGAGGGATGTGGGTGGTTGAGAAACGCTCGGGAACTAAATAACACCAAAAAAACCTAAAACTATCCTGACAGGCCTGACTTACAATACTACTATCCTAAAAAAATTTTAATGATAAATACAAGAACAATACAATAAATATTCAACAAGAACTTTAAATTTACTAAATTCATTAGAATAGTAAGCGCATTCAACTCCTGCAATTAGCAGATAAGTTCTTAACTTGAATAACTTTGACAAAAAATTAAAACACTGAACAAATTTTAAAAGTGGCGTTGAAAGATAGTTTTCTTATGAACCGTTGCAACAAATTTAATATTTTAGTAACAAAAAAATATGATGTTTTTCTACCTGCGGTTTTAGAAGTCGTCGTTTCCTGGTGGCACGGTGCAACGCAGAAACGTAAAAGACGGAGGCGCCGTAACTCCGGTTAGAACAACTGAACGGGCCGAAAACGGGAACGAGAAGCTCCTTGTTTTGAAACGTCAATCAATGCTTCACCACGATCAGCTGTGGATGGCGATTGAGAAATGGTTGCACTTTTTGAAGACACCCAGTAAAACTTATAATGCTGACGCAAGTAATTCGTAACTCAAAAATTAGATTTTTGCAACAAAAAAAAATATCCGAAATCACTATTCGATTTTTTTTGTAAGATATCTGACACAGAAATTTGTGAATCGGTGATAAAAAACTCTCTTGCGGTTTATTAATTTCTCCGCGAATTGTAGTCATCAATCGACAACCAAAAACTTCGCGATCACTTTCTCTCCATCACCAAACTTAAATCTCTCAATCTTCAGCTGGACTAAATAAAAAGAAGCTTCCTTTTTCAACGCCTCGTCGTAACTAATCGATTTTTTTTTCAAAAAAACTAAAAACTCAAATTCCTTTCTCGGTCATTTCAAGGTGATGCTTAAAGGCGGATTCACACCTCATCTATCTATATGGTATCAATCCATATGGTCACACTATATTGTATCCGTTCAAATCGTGACAATATATATGTGTGTGTGTGTGTACGGGCAATAACTTTCGAAAGACTTAATTGATTTTAACGAAATTTGGTCCACGTATTGAAATCCATCATCGCCAGAAGCCTATTTAAAATGGGCGTAATCGGGCCATTTTAAGGGTAGTTTTTAGGGGTTGAAAAATGTTTTTGGGCCCCAAAATACCGAAAAAATTCTCAGAATTGTTTCAAAATTGACATTTAACCCGTTAGTAGCAATTAAAAAGTGTCCCTAAAATTTTAATAAAATCGGCCCAACAGGACCGGACTGACAAATTTTTTGAAAACACTAATTTGTAGAAAGTGACTTATTTATTCAAGGGTGTATTTAATTCGGTGTAGACGTTAGATTGATAATAATATTGCAGTTAAGAAAAAAAATGTTATTTTAAGGGGTGTATTAAGGAGTCAAATTTTTTATTTTGCCCAAAAACCAACTTAAGTTTGCATAATAAAGCCACACTGCCTGTATAAGCAAATACACTATATTGTCGACAGGGTTTTGTCACTGCGACCCGGGTTTTTTTTTATTTAACGCATTTATTTCTTCTTTCATTGCTTCCTTCCATTTTTCATTTTGTAGTGCCTCTTTATATTCTATATTTTATTCTATAGCAATAAATGTGAATTTGTCTGGTGCTTTGATTTGATTTCTGTCGCGTAATGTAGCTTTTCTGTTTTCTTGGGTTTCATCTTCCTGTATATTTATTTCTTTTTCTTCATTTTCTTCTATTATTTCATTGTTTTGTTCAAGTGCTTCTTCATCCTCCTTCTGCTGAATCGATGTGGTGGGAGTTCTTGGTATAACGCTGTCTTCTCTTTTGAAAATAACATCTCGATGAATACTTATTTTTCGCTCTTGTGGAAAATAAACTCTGTATCCTTTTGTATTCTCCGAATGTCCCACAAATATTCCCTTTTTGCTTTTTAAATTCCACTTTCGCCTTTTTCTTTAGGAATGTAAGCGTAAATCTCACTTCCAAAAACTTCAAAATGTTTGACTGACGGCTTTTTCTTAAAAAATAATTCAAACGGCGTTTTGTGTGGTATTGAACTTATACCTGTTCTATTTATCACATCGGCAGATGTATTTATTGCTTCTGCCCAATAAAATTTGTCCTTTGTTTTTCATTTAACATTGAACGTGCTGCTTCAACCAGTGTTCTCATCTCCCGTTCAGCTCGTCCATTCTGCTCTGGTGTATAGCTTACTGTAAGTTGGTGACGTATTCCAAATGATTTTAATAGTTGCGTAACGTTTTTATTATCAAATTCCAACCCGTTGTCAGATCTCGTTGCTTTTATCTTTTCTCCCGTGTCTGTTTTGAATTGGGGAATGTACTCTTGCAATTTTTCATGAACTTCAGATTTGGTTTTCAAAAAATACAAAGTTTTGTAATAAGAATAGTCGTCTTTTAGTAAAAGAAAATATCTCGATCCACCCAGTGAGCTTATTTCCATTGGTCCACAGACGTCCATGTGTATAAGCTCTCCTGCTTTCTTCGTTTTTGAGATCGATTCAGAAAATGGCAAGCGATGCTGCTTGCCGATAATGCATGATTCACATTGAAAATCTTCACTCGATATATTTATTTCATGAGATTTTAAAATCATTTTACAATGTTAGATATTTTGGTGGGCCAACTTTTTATGCCACTGTTCCAGCGTATTTTTCTTTTCACAGTTTGCTTGATTTGCCGCTACTTCCTGTAGTCGGAATTTCAATTGAAATAAATTTCCTGCTCTTATGCCAATCGCTGCTATTTTGTTCAATTTTCGTATTTCACAAACGTTCTGTTTTGTAATTATTATATAACCTCTATCTGTTACAGCGCTTGCCGAGAACAGATTACATTTTAGCTATGGTACATAAAGTACTTTTTCTATTTTAAATAACTCCAGCCATTTTCTTCAGTCCAAGCTTTGATAGGAACAGTCCCTTCACCTAACGCTTGAATGTGTCTTCCGTCGCCTATGGTAACGTTTTTGGATTCTTCAAATTTACGATAATTGACCAACCAGTGATGATTCGGTGTCATATGATGACTTGCTCTACTGTCCAAAAACCATTCATTTGAGTTCTCATTGCTTTCTGATCTGGTTATAAAGGCTTGAGTTGAACTCTCTCTATCTGCTTTCGCTTTTGGCTCATTTTTCTTTTTCAAATACCAGCATTCGTTTTTCCAATGACCAGGCTTTTTACAAAAATGGCATTTACCCGGTTTTCTTTCTCTTCTATTTTGTTGTTCATTTTCTGTTTTGTCAGTTTTCCAGCTTGTTTTCTTCGCCGCTAGTACATCCATTACTTCTTCTTGCCCCCTTTCTCGAGTCTTTATTCGTTCTTCCTCAATTATTAGCCGTGAAGTTAATGTATTTAGCGTTTTGTCAGCCGTACTATCCCAAGCCGAGTGAAAGTGTTTAAACTGTTCAGGCAGAGTCATCAATATTTTGTTAACCAACATGCTTTCACTGATTTTTTCTCCGCACATTTTGAGTTGATGTTGCAAATTTTCTAATTACGCAATATGTTGTGCTATGCCCTGATTTTCATACGTGGATGCATAAAACTGTTGTTGCAATGTGTGAACACTAGCCTCTGATGTTTTTCCAAAAAGTGATTGAAGTCGTGCCCACATTTCTTCTGATGTAGAACACGCTACTAGTTGTGTTAGTACTTTTTCGCTCAATGATACAACAATTGTCTTTTGTGCTCGGAGATCATCTTTATCGAACTTTTTCTTTTCTTCTTCAGTTCCGGTTCTTGTTCTTGATTTATTCACGATGTCAAAAATGCCGTCGCTTTTTAACAAAATTGAAATTTGAAACTTCCATGCGGCATAATTTGTGCCAGCATTGTTTAGATGAATTTTATCAGAAAGCACGTGTTGAGCCATATTTACTGGGCCCATAACCTGTTAAAATATAGTCGTTTTTTTGAATAATGATTTTATTTAAATAATTATAATATAATTTGTTGAACAAAAATGAATGGAATGGTTAATTGTACAACAGAAATACTCTTTTTATATTGTACAAAAAAAAAATAAATGCATAATATTTCTTACAACTAAATATACATTTTACGTAATATTTTATTTAAAACACAGAATCAAATAATAAAATATTTTGATAATTTAACAATACAATATTATGATAACTAACGTCCGGCCCGGAGCTTTGTCCGGGTGCAAATCTCACTTTTTTTAATTTTTACCTTCCTACCGTTAACACATTGAATTTGGTAACTAATTGATCGGTCCGGTTCCGTCCGGGTGCAAATAGCAATTTTGAATAAAATACACTAAAAACATAAAAATAAAATGGGTAAAAAAACTTTTAAGTTAAAAGGTTTTATTTTAAATCATCAGCTGTACCAAAAACTAGAAAATAATCTGGGGCCTTTAATAAACTAAAATAAAAACGTGGGGCGTATTTGAAATATGTCTTTTGGTGTTCGGATTCACGAAAGTGAGTCCAAAAGTAGTCGGTTTTAGTAAACAAAAACCGGTTTTTATCGATTTTCACACAAAACTTTTTTTTTCTAAAATCGGTACACATCACTATTATGGAAATCAATTTTCAGAAAAAATCTTTATCTTTTGTTGACATATCAAAACAAAGCGAAACGAAAGTATGTTTATCTGAATTTTTTTACTTAAATTGATATACAAATGAACAGCCTTCAATATTGACATTCAGTTATGAAACACCTTATATATCTGATTAGGAAAGTTTAGTGCTTTATTTGTTTCCTTCTAGCCACGTGAAAAAGTCTTAGTCAAGTTAAACATTTTAAATTATTTTATCTAGCCTTAAGTTCCAGCTGCAAGTCTTTTATTTCCTATTAGCGATATCTGAAATTATGTTTTTTTTACTTTTGTTTAAAGACCTAGAACTTTAGTAATTCGTTTTTTAATATCTTACGAATTTTGGCTTGGTCAAATTTAATTTTCGCGATTCATAGCCGAAATATTTTTTTTGCAAACTTGGTCATACTTTAGATATGAACACTTTTTTTTTCATCGAGGATTTCATAAAATATATTTTTTATTCACGTCATTAAAATTACTATTTCTAATATAAAAAAATAAAAAACTAAAAACAACGCACATTAATTATTTCTAATGAATTTATTTAATTTACAAAAAAATATATACAAGTAAAATTCTTTCTATATACATAATACAATATATTTTCTAACTTTAAACTAACTAATACTAAGAGCCCTAAATAATGTTATGAAACGCTCGTAGCCTGTAGGTGATGACAGCCGTCGTCTCTTGTCCGCCTGAAGACTTTCGCCTTCAGAGTCCTCATCGTTCCGTTTTCTCTTCTTTGGGTTCTCCGTCGAAAACAATCGTCGACACACTCTCGCTCCCAGCAGTCCTCTGCGTAGATCGGCTCCTCGGGCTGACGTACTTTTCACTGGCGACTCCATTTTCTGGTGTTGGATTCTTCTTCGCTGATCGTCGGATGGATGAATAATGACTTAAGCCGGTCAGTTCGGGCATATTTATACCCCGAGAAGTGCAATTAACCGTGACGGAGCTTGTGCCGTACAAAAACCCTTTTTTTCAGGTAAAAAATTATGTTACGCTTGATTACACTTCCCAGGGTAAATATATTTCCGAGCTCGTATGTTTAGATCATAATACATTCATCCAACAAGCCAAGAGGAATCCAAGAGCAACTCGAGGGACGGATCTACGCAGAGGACCATTGCTAGGACGAGTGTGTCGACGACTATTTTCGACAGAGAACCTAAAGAAGAGAAAACGGAACGACGAGGATGAACGCGAAAATCTTCAACCGGACAAGAAACGGCGAATGTCGCCACCTTCAGAATATGAACATTATTATTTAAGGCTCTTAGTATTAATTAGTTTTAGAATAGAAAATATATTGTATTATATCTGTTGTGTTATTGACTTGTATATATATTTTTTGTAAATTGTTGACGTTGGAATACATGCCTGAGAATAAATATTTTATGTGAATTTTTTGTAATGACAGAAAATATTTTTTTTTAGTTCTAGATTAATGGTATAAATCGATATCTATAAAAAATAAAAATTTAAACACAAGTCGGGAACTGCAAAATGCGGGGTCCTGTCTGCATGTTATGTAATTATTACATCTACTTCTGCTAAGCTAAGAGTGTCGATGAAGAAGAGAAAATGGAAGACTAAGATCCTAAACTCGAAATTATTCAGCCGACAAGACTGCGGCGTCACATGTAGACAACAGTAAATAATAATAAGAATAATTTAAATCACCTATGTTCACGAGCGGCATATAAATTATTCAATAACTGATAAAAAAGCAGCAATGTGTTTTTGTTGATAAAATAAATGATGAACATATTGATACTTATTTTTATGCATTTTATTCATTTATAGAATCCCAATCACATATTAACGAGAGCTAATATTGTAGTTTAACTACAGAAAATGTGCGAAAGGAATAATTGTACAATGTGATCAAAAAGAACGAACACTGGAACGGAGAATCAGATAAATTAATTCACAGATTCCCAGTGGGAGCAGTACTGCCCTCTAGTTTGCATTGGAGCTTTAGATGGGGGGCGAGCGGATTCAGAGGCATTTGCGTTGTGATTGTCAAGAAGGACGGCCGTGACGTACCTATCTATTTGAAAATTATATTGTAAAATACTTTGAAAATAGAGAAGGGGGCATAACGGGATTCATGGTACTGGGTTAATAAATGTGAAAATATACAGAGTGTTCTTTTCAAAAAGTATTTTTCAGAATAACTCAAAAACCCGATGCTCCATTATCTTTTTTTGTTTTAACCATTGTAATATAGCTGCGTTTAAACACACTACATAAGCGTTTAGGTATTTAAACAAATTCTTATCTCCAACATTAACAAAGTTCCGAATTAACTTTGTGAAAAATGTATGGTGGAGGTGCAATGTTTCATAACTGCGCTCCCACCACATTTACCTACGTCTCGACATGGTCCAATCAATTCTACAAATGAAGAATAGGAGGGTTGATCATTAAGTACCCGTGTTTAACGACAGATTGCGTTGACGAGTGAAATTGACTTTACCATCGTGTACTGCGGACTTTTAAACGACCTCGTACTGAGTTGTAGATAAATCCATAGGCTAGGTTACTTTTGACAGCCAGTTGTATCATTCGTGTTTTGTGTTTTTCGACAGAATGGACAAAGAGTAATATCGATCCGTAATCGTTTTTTAAAAAACATGCGAAGAAATTAAACTGAAGTTAGGTGCTGTCTATGGGGTCCCTTCACCATATATGACCACGGTCAGATATTCGTATAAAAATGAATTACGGGTCCATATTGCTCTTTTTCCATTTTGTCGAAAAATGCAAAACACGAATGATACAACTGGCTGTCATAAATAACCTAAACTATGAATTTATCTACAACTCAGCACGAGGTCGTTATTTGATTTTCCAAGTTCAATAAAAGCTTGTAAAAATGAATCAAACATGCAAAATTTAACTTTGCTGAGAGAACTGATTGAACTTTTAAAATCTACATATTCACGAAAATGTCATTGAAGCGATACTACTGTACCAAAATTTAATTCGGGTTATAAATTGAATTTATTCCAAACGAAATTATTTTGATTATACGTTCATTAAATGAAATTTATAATTTTATTGGAACGAAGTTCCTTATCGCGGGTTGGCGAAGGGACCTAGCCAAAAAAAATGTAACGTGTCACGAAAAACCGTAAGACAAAAAATGTCACGAAACCCCGTAAGACGTATAATGTATACTGGTATACGGTGATACCGGGTAATTTATATTATACCGGATGTTTTTAGATTATACCGGGTGTTTTTAGATTATACCGGGTGTTTTCAGATTATACCGGGTGTTTTTATATTATACCGGGTGTTTTATATTATACCGGGTGTTTTTTTATTATACCGGGTGTTTTTAGATTATACCGGGTGTTTTTAGATTATGCCGGGTGTTTTTAGATTATACCAGTTGGTTTTAGATTATACCGGGTGTTTTTAGATTATACCGGGTGTTTTTACATTATACCGGGTGTTTTATATTATACCGGGTGTTTTTTTATTATACCGGATGTTTTTAGATTATACCGGGTGTTTTTAGATTATATCGGGTTTTTTTAGATTATACCGGGTGTTTTTAGATTATACCGCGTGTTTTTATATTATACAGAATGTTTTATATTATACCGGTTGTTTTTTGATCATACCGGGTGTTTTTTTTATTATACCGGGTGTTTTTAGATTATACCGGGTGTTTTTAGATTATACCGAGTGTTTTGGAACAAAGTTCCTTATCGCGGGTTGGCGAGGCGACCTAGCCGAGAAAAAATGTAACGCGTCACGAAAAAGTGTCACGAAAAAGCGTTTTATATAATATGTGTGTGTATGTATATTATGTATGTGTATGAATTATGCAAACCCTGCATACGAAAGGCACTTCGTTCTAAACGCATGTCCTGCGACACGTTCCAATTTTTTTATGTTGAAATTTGCGTTTCTGTACAGGAACTTTATTTAACTGTGTTGACTTTCGAACTTTTATTGATGTTGGTTTGCGATTCCGTTCCACGATTATATTTAGTAAGTAAATAAGTTTGAAAATTAAACACAAATTTAAACTTGTTTTTACCGAAACTGATTTACTTTTTAATTATTTGCCATCCACTGAACAAATTTTATACATCATACAAACTTTTGTTGGCATAAACCACTTTGACAGTAATACATTCTCTAGCTAGGAGTGCATAATATCAACTTATTTTGAAACAGGGATAAAACATCTACCATATTTTTATCCAATATATAAACTAATATCACACGCTGAAGAAGAACAGTAGATTATAGACGCTCAACAGCTGAGGTCATAAGCGTCTAAATATCACACGTATTATTTGTTTAACGTCTGTATTTTTTTAACATACAGTTTATTGACCACTGCATTTTCTGAAACGTCTGTATATAAATTATTTTACTTCAAGTTTTTAACCATTTAAACAGATAATTAGCTATATTCTACTAATTGTGTTCTAATTACTGTTCTTACTTAACCACATTTTTTACATTTAATGTTTAATGTATATATGGTTATAAATTAATAATTTAGTTTTCTAATTATTCATTCTCTGATGAAAATACATTTTTAGAAATGCTGGTCACAAGCGAAACATCAGTAAAGCTTGTTTTTAAATTGTTCTTCAATCAAACTTTCCCTTAACGATTAATAATTATGATCTTATAGCCTTTCCAAAAATGTTAATAATGATAAATAATATATGCATTATTATTTGCCTCTTTGATATGAATTATAATTGCCATAAAACAAAAATATATACTAATAGCAATTAACGGACATTATCTCTATTAAATCAACTAATAAATATTTATCTGAAATCACAAACAACGATAAGAATTTTTTTTGTTTATTAATTAAATGTCTAATACATTTAGGAGCAGATAATTTTAGAGATTAATCGAACAATTAATAAAGCCAGGGATGGTGAACCTATGGCATGCGTGCCAGAGGTGACATTCGACAGAAAATTGTTGGTACAGAATGAATTGAGGTGTAAATCGAAATAACTAAAAATATTCTAGATGTTGTAGAAATGAAATGAAATATTGCATGAATAGACATTTCGACTGTTTATTATTCCGAAAATTCCAAAAATCCGGTAAAAAAGAAACGTGTTTGATATGTGCTTTATTCATTGTTGTTGTTTTTGAAACGCACTTAAAAGTGTTCCAAAAACATCTGTAAAAACACATGTTTCTTTTTCAGTGAAGTTTTCGATTTGTCGGAATAATTAAACGGCCATAGTCAGTCGCGATAGTACCTACATACAAGTGGTGCTACTGGAAAAAAATATCGGTTTTCGATACTCGGAATTTTATATCGATATATCTAAATATTAAATATCGCCCAAAAATATCGATATATCAAATAAAAAATATCGATACATCGATATTTTTTCGACATCCCTAGTTAGACGTCTGAATATTTGAATTACATGACTATTGATCATAGTCGTATTTCACAGCATATTGGAACTTATTAAGATGCGAATAATAATTCTACATTCTGTGTACAGGGTCGGCTTAGAAGTAACACAGTTCAAATTAACAATTTATGACGTAAAATTTAATTCATTCTTGCGATTGTAAATGTAATGAACGTATCGCAATGTACGTATACTGTATACTATAAAAACCGGCTAAAGAACGTTAAGCTAAGTTGGTGGCGAGCTAGAACACTTGCCTCGTAACCTGAACGTCGTAAGTTCATTCCCGGCGGTCGGTCCATTATTATTATTTTTGTATTTTTTACAATTACACCAGTTTTACTTCTATAGTGTGTAGTATCAAATACGTAGTTTTTTTTTCACTTATATCAGAGACGCAATCTACTTTTTTTTTAACAAATATAAAAGTTCTAAGAACAAAAACACGACTGCAAAAAAGTAGAAAACAAGCTTCCAATTTGAGAAGTAGTCGAGTAAATAGATGTTAATAATAGTTACCCGACTACTTTTCATATTGTAAGCTTGTTTTCTGCATTTTTGAAGTGGGGTTTTTGTTTTTAGTTTTGGAATTAGACAGTTTCCAAATTGTTTTACTCTTAATCATAGTCATCAAAATTACAAAATTAATAGCGAAATTATGTTTGTAATATCTTTAAAAATAACGAAATTATGCTACACAAAAGTTTAAATTTGCAAATTTACTGTCATGACCTTATGCTTTTGTTTGTTAAAAGCTATTTTAAAAAATTCCAACCAATTGGGCAACAGGATTATTCCAACTTCATACATATTGACATTTGAAATATTATAATAAAATAAAATTTCTATTAACGGTTTACGGTTATGGTATTTTATATTAAAAATTAATCAAAGCATGCTTGTCAGCTATCTAACTATTTTTTTTTTTTTGACAGATCTACGGAACAAAAGAGCATCTGATTTTTTTATTATCAAAATATTTTCAAAACTATGAAACTATAAGCCGTTATAAATTTCTGACAAAGATTTGGAAAGATATATTGAAAAAACACTTTTTTGGAAATTTTTTGTCAACGATATCTCTCGAACGAATTTACAGATCGAGATGCTGTTTACGGAAATCCCAGCAGTTTTTTAAGCACAAAAAATTATCTATTACAAAAAAATCAATCTAACGAAAAATTGAGAAGATATTGTGAAAAACCATTTTTTTCAAAATTTTTCTTCAACGATATCTCCTTAACGAATCAAGTGATCGAGGTACCGTTTGCGGAAATCAATGCAGTTTTTTAAGCACCAAAAAATAACTTATTACAAAAAAATCAATCAAATAAAAATTTGAGAAGTTATTTTGAAAACACTTTTTTTTCAGAAGTTTTCTCCGACGATATCTCTCGAACGGATTAACTGATGTTGATGCGGTTTGCGGCTATTGACGTTATTTTATGAGGAATAGAGCTGATTAGATTTTGGATTTAATCGGTACGGTAGTTTCGAAAATATTTCAAAATATTTAAAAAAAAAACTGCTTTCCAAAAAGCTTTATTTTTGAGATTTCTCAAAATCTACGTGGCCGAATCAGTTCCAATTGTCAGAAAATCTAAGTTCAGCAAGTTCCTTTCAGATACCGCAATCCGCGTTTCGATCGGCCAACCCGTTCAAAAGTTATGAGAGGGTTACATACACACACACACACGCAGACATACGGACATCATTTTTAAAATCGTCAGAATAGCTTCCTAGGATTTCAAAACGTCGAGATCTGACAAAAACTCAAATTTCGAAAATCGGGGTGAAACCAATAACTTCCCAATTTTTGAAAATTTTCAATTTTCTTAGTGGGAAGTTAAAAATCGATTTTTCGAAGTGGTCACATGAGAAGACCCCCCTAAAGCATTAACGACTATAAGAAGAGGCAGGAGATATTTCAGTTCAGAATAATTGAATTGAAATGATTTTTTTGCTAGAAATTTACAGCATTAAACAATTTACAAAATCCAAGTGTGTAGTCTTACACGGCCGGTGTTATTGTACAACTTCTTGGTTTGTACGCCGTGGTTTATTGGTATTTCTATATGACGTTTCATCTAAAGTTTTCCGAAATCACATTAAGCTAGTTGTCGTGGTAAAATATTGTCAAAAAGTTATACATTATACGCGCCACAAAAGTATACTAGCTTGTAGCTAAGTGATCCATAATTTGTACGCAAGACTGTACCCGTGCAAACGTAACCCATACAGTATTCACATGCATGTATACTTTTCTATAAATTGTTGAACTTTAAACCATTATTTATAAATAATTAGACGGTTAAAAATTTTTTCTAATTTTTTTAAACTTAATACAAATGCATTGAAAGACTGTCAGTTTTTGGAAAGTTTCTGACAGTTAGTTCTTTTTTTATAAACAAGAAACTGGTACAGAGATCGTATACAATCAATGTTAATTATCCAATTTTTAATTGAATTTATCTCGGATTATATAGGGTCGATCGACTTCAAATTTTCAGGGTAATTGTATTAACATGTCCTAAATAAGTATACAAAAATTAAGAATTTTCTGACGGTCTGCCCTAACCACAACAACTACCTTAACGGTTTTCGAGGTATCGCAATTTTAAATTTCGAAAAATAAAAAACATATGAGTGCTATCTCGGGAATTTTTTTTTCATGAAAATGGAAAGATAGAAGGATGACGAAGCCTGTGTGGAGGCGATGGAATGAATAGGAAAGGCGGGATAAGGAACCAAGTGGTGCCTGTACGCGCGTCAGAAATTATACTTCTTTGGCTTGATATTCACATTTTCGTTAACGATGTATATTGCTAAAATAAAATAGGATGTCTAGGGAGATGATAAATATAGTTGGAAAAACATTTTTAAACACAGGTTGAATTATGTTTGTGGTCTTATAATTATCTTTGTTCTATTTTCAAAAGTAGCATTTTCAGTGCCTGCATAAAATAAATTTTTAACTATTAAAAGGTTTTCTACTGTTAAATCTATAATTAAAAACAAAATACAAGTATTGAGATCATTAACTGTCAAAAGTTGTTATTAACTCAGGACATGTCAATGAAAAACGCAAAAGCGCAAAAAAGTATAAACTAATAGCTTTTAAGAAGTTCCGTCCGATGTCGCTAGTATAACCTACTTTGTTGCCTTATGAAATAACTATTTTGACGTTATCAGAAACAACTTCCGCAACATATTTGTGCGCAACTTCCGTAACAGAAAATTTCTCCCAGTGCGTCAAAAATCAAACTTTGATCTGTTTGCTTAAGCATTCACTTGACACTAACAATAAGTCACTCGCAATATAGCCGGAAGTCAATATGTACGACACTGAATATTGGTACAGTACCAAATATATTTAATTTCTGATATCACTATTCAAAGTGTATATTATACGAGCAAGATGGCGTCTGATTATTAATGACTGTATCTGTAAATGACTAATTGATTTACGACCCTCATAAAACCGGATAATTACATTGAAGTATGTGTGATTTGATAAAGCATATACAAGGCGGTTTTGAGTAAAGCTCACTGAATTGAAATAGAAACTACTTGGCAAAAGTACTAAAAAAACCGAGTCGCAATGCCAGGACCCTGCCGACATTATAGTGTATTTGCTCATACAGGCAGTGTGACTATTATGTGGATTTACGTTTGATTTTATTTCAGCTAGGAGACATTTAAAATGATTAAAAGTTGCTTAGAATAAGTCAGTCTATTCATATCTGGACCTATTTTCAATTAAACATTTTTCACCCCCAAGAAGAGGTGACATCCACCCCCAGGGTAAAATCAACCCCCGGTACAGGGGCAACTTTGAAGTAGAGGGTAAGTAGAACCTAAATCCAAATTTTTGTGAAAATCGGTGGTGTTTGGCAAAATTATACGCGAAAAAGGTCATTGACTGGACTAATAATCAGAGGTTATAGTCGTCTAATAAATTATATATTTTCCAGATGACAGAAAGAAAATGGATTTCGTCCATCGTCAATCTGAACCTCTTATAGCCACCTTCATACTGCCGAATTTTCGTTAGCGCGGGCAACTTCATACTGTCGAATGTTCGTTAGCGCGGCCGACTTCATACTGTCGAATTTCTCGTAAGCGCGACTAACTTCATACTGTCGAATTTCTTGTTAGCGCGGCCGACATCATACTGCCGAGTCTTTCGTAAGCGCGACTAACTCCATACTGTCGAATTTCTCGTAAGCGCAGCTAACTTCATACTACCGAATTTTCGCTAGCGCGGCCAACTTCATACTGTCGAATTTCCGTTAGCACGGCCGACTTCATACTGCCGAATTTCTCGTAAGCACGACTAACTTCATACTGTCGAATTTCTCGTAAGCGCGACTAACTTCATACTATCGAATTTCTCGTAAGCACAGGTAACTTCATGCTACCGAATTTTCGCTAGCGCGGCCAACTTCATACTACCGAATTTCTCGTAAGCGCGACCAATTTCATACTGTCGTATTTTCATTAGCGGTGCGTGCAACTTCCATTGCCTACTAAAATTTGACTCTCAACGCGACAAAAGAAATATAACTTCCAAAAGTCTGTTTTTCATTTTCTTTCTGGCTTGCCGCAATTAATTTTATTTTTCAAATCAAATTTGACTTATGAAATTAACGACACACTTAAACGAGCGGTGCTTGGTGAAAATTTTAAATATTTTGAATTATGAAAAATGACTGCTGGAAAATTTAATTTACATTTTATTTATGAGCAACGATTTGCTTCAGCTCACTGCTGCTATTATGATGAAAACAAATTAATGCAGAGACACGTGCCTGAAGTTGGACTCTATTAGCTGCTTCTGTGACTCTGCCTACAAATAAAACTGATTGAACTTGAAATCTGACGGAACTTAAATATAATTTAAATATTTAAGATTTATTTCCCAACATGTTTTCATAGTTATTTCATATTTATAGTTTATCATTAAAATATTGCACTTAGTTTTATAACAACACAATATCCACTGATGTCAGAAATATTGATTATTCATTGAATTTTTATTATCAATCAATGATCATTTTCCCGTATAATTTTGCCAAACAGCACCGATTTTCATAAAAAATTGTATTTAAGTTCTACTTGTCCTCTACTTCCAAGATGACCCTGTGCCGCCCCTTCTTGGGGGTTAAAACGTTTTATTGAATTAAGTCCAGTAATGGATAGATTGACTTTTGTTCTATATAAAGTTTTTTCTTAAAGTCAATATTTTTCAACTTATTCACTTAGAATTATGTGAAACGTCGAAAAATTTTGACCCAACCCTTAGGTCCCGCCATCCGACCGACACCAAGATAGCATATACATTAATAACAAAATTAAATTTTTATATGTGATTTTATTTATATGTATAAAAATAATAGTTTAAAAAAACACGCTCTAATAGCAAACCGAACTTTAAAGTAAAAAATATTTTTTATTGTAAAAAGCGTGGGGTGCTTGATATTAACTGGTATAAATATTTCATTGGTAGCTATTTTTTAAGATAAAAATAGTAATAAGCACCGTACGCTTTTTTACAATAAAAAAATATTTTTTACTTTTTAATTCGATTTGTTATAAAAGCGTGTTCTTAACTATTATTTATTTTTTATATTCTTGTTTTATTTTTTTATCCTGATGACCCTGGTGAGGACAATGGGACAAACTTATTAAATTATTATATTGTCATCGGTCCTGGATAAGTGCAAAGTTTCAGTTTAATCTGACGTTTCGAAGTGGGTGGATTTCACGTTCAAAGATTACTTTACAAACATACAGATGTAGTTAATAAAAGCGAGTTAACCTGATGATCGTGGTCAGGATAATGGGACAAACTTATTAAATTATTGTATTGTCGTCGGTCCTTGATAAGTGTGCAAAGTTTCCATTTAATTTGGCGTTTCGAAGTGGGTGGATTTCACGTTCAAAAATTCCGTTACAAACATACAGATGTAGTTAATAAAAGCGAGTTAACCTGATGATCGTGGTCAGGATAACGGGACAAACTTATTAATTTATTGTATTGTCATCGATCCTTGACAAGTGTGCAAGGTTTCAGTTTAATCTGACGTTTTGAAGTTGGTGAATTTCACGTTCAAAAATTCCATTACATACCTACAGTTGAAGCTAATAATAGCGCGTTAAAAAAATGTAGGTAAGTATAAAATAAATATCAGGTAGTAATGTTTTGAAAAAAAAAATATTGATCGAGAAAACAATTTGTTAGCATGTGCAATGAACCATAAAAAAGAGTCAGTGCCTCACACAGGTCAAAAAAATCATTGAAGCGTAACTTTTTGACCTGTATTTGGATATAAAACGGCATGCTTTGGCCGATGTAAATCATTCTACGCTTTGCTGCCATACAAGAAACATCGTTCTCTAAAGGCAACAAAGTATTATCATCGCAATGGACATTGTTTCGCTGCTCCCAACCGAAGTCGCTGTGCCGATTCTACAACTGCTGGACTCCCGGACCTTGGTCGCCGCCGCCACAGTGAATCGTCGATGGAATCGCCTGTGCCGGTTTGACAGGACGTTGAGAAAAAGAGGACGCGTCGAGATCGAGGAACGTCGCAGTTTGGTCTACCGCAGCTCCCACGACGTAGTACGAACGTCAACCGCAGCCGAAATGCTGGCGCCACTGGACCCAAACGTACGAATGCCGGACAGGAGTCTCGTGCCTAGAGGCCTCCTACACCTTCCAGCACTAGCACCGCCGAGGTGCAGAGGAGGACCGCCGACTTCGAGGAAATTCGAGGCACCGTCGCTGCACCAGAGCACCAAGTCCAAGAAGAAGACGACGAAGCTGCAACGCGGAACACAGTCTACTTTCTCTAGGCTACGGTTTTAATAGTTAGATATTTAGGTTAAGATTTTAGTTGTAAGGTATTTTTAATCCTTCATAATTTAGCGATTTACAACACTCAAAATCACTACATGCGAGAGCCAATTACTTTTAGCAATAGCTAAACATTAACTCTCACAGTAGCGAGGGTTCTTGAATGAATCAAAGATGAACTTTTCCATTATTCATACAGACCTAAGTCACAGAACTTTTCTGTATCGTTTTAGGCTGTTTAAATGCGGAAATAAATGTTTCTTAACAATTATAGCAGACAATAGCTATTATTCCCAAATTTAATTTTTTTATGTGAAACTAATTAGTAATATTTACGCATTCTTAGCAACAGAATATAACCTTCTGTCCTTGTTAGTTTCACATAATTTAGGAGAAAAACTAACTACCCCTTTATTTGCCAGTTCCACTTCCCCTCGATTTCTTACTTTTTTCAAACAGATACGTCGCTAAAGAAGTTAAACTTCAAAACTTAAAAAAATATATATATTAACCTACTTCAAAAAGTCAGTAAAATTGACTAAAAAGATGAAAATAAAGAAATTTTGAGGTGGAGCTAATTTCATTAATAAAACTTTTAATTACATATCTACTTTTATTAAATTGGCACCGACCTCAAAATTTCATTATTTTCATCTTTTTAGTGACTTTTTTGAAAGAGGTTAATATTTTGTTCTAAGTTTTTTTAGAATTTCAGAGCCGCAGTAGTAAAAATATTTTGTATAGTTAATAGAATATATATTTTAATAAAATAAGATTGATTGAAAATTCAAATAGAACTATATTTTCTTCATTGCACAATGCTTAATAATTAAGTGCTCCAGAATGTTTTTTTTAAATAAAATGTAAAATACGGAATTTTCCAAACAATTCTTAGAGTAATTGTAATCTGAAAGAACTGCAAACGACTCGTTAATTCCAAGTAAATGATTCTGTGTTAACAGAGCATCCGTTATGTTCGTACACTATAAAAAAATCATTGTCTAAGTAAAACGTCATACCGCCCCGGTTGTTTCCCGCGAAACAAATTTATTTCCGTCAGTAGTACAAAATTCGCAGCATTGCATTATGTGAGCTGTAACATGCGACAGTCTGCTTCAATAGGAATGCATAAGTTGCATTGATCTACCTCTCATTCCATATACCGACTCACAGTCGTCGCCTTATCCTTCCTTATTCATTCATTCATTATACATGTGCCAATGTAATAAAAAATCACTCACGTTGCGGGAGACCGAGTAAAAACAAGATCATTAATAATATTTCCTCTTTTTACGATGACTCGTCTTTCATTATAGAAGATGCGTCATGAAAAAAGTGAGTGCACGCGCGTTGGAAGTTATACTTCTTTGGCGTAATTAAAAACTAATTTTTAATATACATACAAACAATTTATAAAAATAAAATATTCAAAAAGTTTAAGAATAATACAAACAATCTATGTCTGTTTGTAATGTTAAAAAAACCCAGGTCGCAGTGCCAAAACCCTGCCGACAATATAGTGTATTCGCTAATATAGGCAGTGTGGCTTTATTATGCAAACTTAAGTTGTTTTTTTGGGCAAAATAAAAAATTTGGCTCCTTAATACACCCCTTAAAAGAACATTTTTTCTCAGTTGCGATATTATTATCAATCGAACCTCTGTACTAAATTATATACACCTTTTAGCAAATAATTCACTATCTGCAAACTGGTGTTTTCATAAAATTTGAAAATCCGGTCCTGTCGGGCCGATTTTATTAAAATTTTGGGGACACCTTTTAATTACTACCAGAGGGTTTAATTTCAATATTGAAACGATTCGGAGATTTTTTTCGGTATTTTGGGGCCCAAAAACATTTTTCAACCCCTAAAAACTACCCTTCGAATGGCCCGATGAGGTCTATTTTAAATAGGCTTCTTGCGGTAATGGATTTCAACACGTGGGCCAAATTTAGTTGAAATCAATTAACTCTTTCGAAAGTTATTGCCCGCACACACATATATATATATATATATATAAACATTTTTAAAAATGGTGCTTAAGAGTTTAGGAGGTTATGAAACGTCGAGAAATTTTGGTCCCGCTATCCGACTGATGCCAATAGTGTATGTTGCCATATGACAAATACACTAGTAACAGTTTTTTACTAATGAAAGTCTATACGGTACTTATATCAAAAAACTAATTTTTAAAATTTTTGTCTGGCTGTCTGTCTGTGTGTTCCGGCTAATCTCCGAAACGGCCGGACTGATTTTGACGGGATTTTCATTGACAGACTAATAACTTTCAAGTGAACAATTTTGAGGTTATAAGCAATAACAGCTGTTAGCTCCTACTGGCTGATGGCAGTCTCACGTATCAGTGTGCACGAGAAAACTCTTTCGTCCCACTGTTGTAGATGGTGTGCGAGTAATTCCAACAGAGCATAAGTGTTAAACTTTCTGCCTTAAAATCGAAGCCGAAAGTACGATTTTAAGGCAGAAAGTTTAACATTTATGCTCTGCTGGAATTACTCGCACGCTATCTACAACAGCGGGACGAAACAGTTTTCTCAAGTACACCGATACGTGAGACTGTCGTCAGCCAGTAGTAACTAATAGCTGTTCTTGCGTATAACCTCAAAATTGCTCACTTGAAAGTTATTAGTCTTTTTATATAATGGTTAAAGTATGTCCTTTCGACCGGGTACAAAGAAAAATATTTTCCTGTTTTGCGAAAAAACAATTTTATTATATTATTTATATTACTATTATTATATTATATTATATATTATTATTATATTATATTAATATTATTATATTATATTATATTATATTATATTATATATTATTATTATATTATATTAATATTATTATATTATATTAACTATAATATAATATAATAATATTAATATAATATAATAATAATATATAATATAATATAATATAATATAATATAATAATATTAACTATAGGGTAAGGTGGGGCACAGTGTGACAAAAAAGACATATCGTATTATGAAACTCAAAATATTTATGAAGTAATATTCTCATTAGTCTTATAATAATCAACAATATTTAAACTTTGAATTTACGTAAGAAAAAGATATCAAAAACAACAAGAAATCTATCTATATGGCACTTTAAGGAGATCTATCCACTGTCACAAACTGCCCCGTATCTGGGGTACAGTGTGACATGCTATGGGGCACTTTGTGACACACCACTTATTTCACAAAAGAAACAAACACAGCTTAGTTTATTGTAAATTAAACTTCTTTAAGATATTCTTGGGAAAAGCATATGAATCAGCTTGACGTTTTGTTACCTTTTTAGGTTTTTCAAAGAAAGGTAAAACAATTTCTATATCGTCTAGTCCAACTATCGCTAGATCTGGCTCGAGTGGAAAGTAGAAACTGTTATCAACTTTGCTACTTTTGCGTAAGTAACTTATGTCATAAGAGCCGTCATCAATGTCTGTCAAGATTTTCCCAACATAGTGTTTGGTCGTGTGTTGTTTACCAGAAAATTTGATAATAACAAAATCATTTCGTTCTGGTGTTTTAAAGCAATGCAAGGGAATATCACTCAAATCTTCAGATGAAATTGAAATTGTATCTTCTGACCCATCAAAAAGAACTTTTTTAACTTGCGGTTTCTTTGATATTTTGTTTTTTTTGTTGTCTTTCAACCTATCTTTCACTTTCAAATTGTTGTCAGTAACTGTCGCATTTCTCTTCTTGGGTTTTACATTTTTTATTCTCTTTAAAGCAGCTTCTTCGAATTCTTTTTTTACAGGTGTGTCCGTGGCTATGCAACTTCTCCCTCTTTTTCTTCCTTTATTCGATTGAAGTCTTGGTTGAGCTTTTGGATAACTTCTGCAAGCTATGGGACTTACCAAAAGGTTGTCTTTGATCGGAGTTCGGTGTTGAATATTAAAATTAAATTGATCTTCTGAAAGCTGATCTTTAAGCAGAGATTTCCTTTCTTTTTCTTTGTCAAGTTTTGTAATCTCCGTTAATAATGAAGGACTTGAATGGCCTGACACATTTACATTATCAGATGGATTAAGTTTTGGCGAAGTCAGTCTGTGTTTGTCTGTCGTAGATGGTGTTCTTTGAAGGGTCGACACTTCTATGTGTCCCAATTCTGGTGTATCAGTTGAAAGAGGCTCTATAAACTCCTGGTCGAAGAGCCGGGAAGGCCCTGCTTGAGGCTCCAACGACTTTGTTGAGAGATCGGTTGGGGATTCTGTAGGGAATTTTGATTTCTTAGCCTGTGAAGCTTCACTCGATCTCATTGGTTCAACACTACTAGAAGGAGCACTCTGTTATATAGGACGGTTTGTTACCTCACTAGGCATGAAGTCGTCGTCCGAAAAAATATTGCGGTCAAAAGGAAAGATGCCCGTTTTCTTGAATCCAGACTTGATGTTAACAGGGGTCATAGCCTTGTCAAAAGCTTGACCAACTAATCCGGCAACATCGTAAATCGAGAGAGTTTTTCCAGGATTGCGCATCATCCACGAGTCAGCCGCTGCATTATAAAACGTTTGAAATGGTCCAAAAACGGACACATCTAAGGGCTGCAATTTATGGCTAGTATGCGGAGGGATTGTCAACAAGGTGACGCCATTATCTTTTGCTATATTTAAAACTGCTGGAGCTAGGTGACTCTCGTGGTTATCTAATATTAACAACGATGGGTTCTCTTTTGAAGAAGAAGTAACTTTTATAAAGTGCTTCATTACTTCCACGAAGAGTTCACCTGTCATCCAACCAGTTTGTTGGGCAAGACCTAAAGTTCCAAGAGGTGCATCTTTTAACATGAACGGCTTGTAAACCTTTCGGGGGAAAACCATTGCCGGAGGCAGGGCTGATCCCGAAGCAGATACTGCACAACAAGTCGTGACAAGAGTACCTCGCTCTGCACTGGTAACCTTGTTGAGTTGCTTCGTTCCCTTAGCAGCAAGTACCTTTTTTGGTTTTTGAACGGTTGTTGTACCGGTTTCATCTAAGCAGAAAAGCCTTGTTCCATCAGAAAAACTGGGATTACGTCTCATCGCTTCTTGCAGATTTTCGTAGAATGTATTAACATTGTGTCTATTAAATGAAGTAGCCCTTGTTAAACTACACGGCTCCGGTTTTCGTAGCGTCAAATCTGGATTTCTTTGTCTAAAACCATAGAGCCAATCAATTCCTGCCATTTGTTTGTCATCCCAACTTTTCGGTTTGTTTAAGTTGTGAAAAACTGCCATTTCGTAAGCAAGCTTCCTGCATTCCACTGTATCGAGCCCATAACTCATTTTAGAACAGGTTATTATATACTCTTTCAACGCTTTCTCTTGGTCATTAGAAAACACCTTTCTGTTAGCATAATTAGGCGTAAAATTTACGTTTTCTCTTTCCTCCTCTGTCTTATTTTTTAGTTTATTCACGTACCGGCTCAATGTCATATAGTTCACATGTTTTTGATTAGCGGCGTTTCTCAAACTCATGCCGCTTTCTACAAGTGCTACAGCATCTTGCATATTTTGTGAACCATGCTGGCCCATTGTGGTCTTTCGAATCCGATTCCGCACCATTTTTAAAAGACATCTGGAACAAGAAATGAAAATTTTCATAGATTTTTTAAGTTCGCACAGACACACAACACACACACGAATACACACACACACACACACATACACAAAGATGTATATACCCGGCCGGGAATCAAATCTGGAACCGCCGGACCGCCAGTTTTGTTGACGGGGTGTACTGTGACTTGTCACAGTGTGCCCCGTCACACTGTGCCCCGTAGAATAAAGAAACAAGAATAAATTCATGTAAAATTTTAGGTTATGCATATCGGCAAACTGTTTATATGTTATCAACAACTATTTTACGTATTTTCATACAGAATAAATGTTACTTACTCAAATCTTAAAAGCCAGCCTTTAAATCAAAAAGAATACCAGCCTTTTTGAAGAAAAAAACACTATAAAAACACTTTTCTTGTTATATCTCGGAAGCGACCAAACAACTGATCGAATGTCAAACGTTTTAAGATGGCGTCAGGTGCGGCTTGTCAAAATATGTTTTAGCGCTAACGAAATAATAGAAAGGGATGGATATATTATGGCTGTCACACTGTACCCCTTGTCACACTGTGCCCCCTCCGCCCGAGTATTAGTACCTATGTATATTTTTGAATGATAATTAATCTTAGAACAGGAAAGCAGAGTTTATCACATTTTTAAATATTACTGATTTTGATAAATATTATTTCAGCATATTATGCTTTCACCGAATAAAATTGAGTATAGCTAAAATGAAATATTGCTAGAATTTCGCTTCATTCAATCATAATTACTTCAACATTCACAAAAAAATATAACAGATAATTTAATATAGAACATGGATGATTACATGTTTTTATATAAAAAACGACGTTATATGCATACACATACTTTCATACAAATCACATAGCCGTAATTTGATTTGTCAACATTAATTCTCCTGTTTTTCGTTACAATATTTTGTTTTAGTTTCCACTGATCCATAAAAATATTAATTCAATATTAAAATGCTCTTGGGCAAACGCGGATTTACCTTTAAGTTACTAGAAGTCGGAGATAAATAATACAAATACAGTGAACCCCCGATAATCCGGCCCCTGTCTAATGCGGCACTCCCAGTAATCCGACATGGTCTATTATTTATTATTGAATATTTTTTTTGACAATCCTCGCTAGTGCATGATTGAACAAGTTCAGAGTACATATATATAGAATCTTATCATTGGATCTGTAATTTGTCGGATTACAAGGTACTCTTTTGTAAAAAATTTCAAACTATAGGGGATCTTAGGCAGTACTCTATAATCCGACAAATTCGATAATTCGATACTGCCCTGCAAAATGTTTGTCGGATTACCGGGGGTCCACTGTATATGGAACAAAAAATAAATAATGTAAAAAAGAAGAAATAGTATTAGAAACAGTACTTTGTAATACCCTCTCAGGACACGCCAGCAGTCTGAGCGGAAGACTCAAAAATTATTTTTTACTTTTTAGTTTGGCTTGTTATTAAAGCGTGTTTTTCTTTAGTTTAACTGTAAAAAATCAAACTTTTAAATCAACGCAATCAAAAGATACGGTCGTTTATGCCCCGCATATTTTGATACTGGCAAGAGAATCAAAACCTATAGGGGACTTTCCGTTGACCTAGAGTGATGAAATTTGGCAAGAAGTAATGTCTTATGCCACAAGTAAGGGTAAAAGTCCGAAAACCGTAAATTTGTATGTGCATCACAAAAAGAAAAAAAACATTCTATAAACGTCAAAATAGTGCATACTAGCGGAATGTTGTTAGTACTTTTAACATAACACATAGTTTTTTAAAAAAAGTTTTAAATATAACGCGATAACTTGATTTAATAAAGTTAGTGTATCACTAAAGAAAATAAATACTAATTGATTTAGAAAGACCAAAAGGAAATTTTAATAAGAAAATGCTACTACACTTAGAATGAACTTCTGAATGACGCAAACTTTGCATAATAGTGGGTACTGTACAATACCAAACTAGTTTACAGCTATTTATATCTATAACTCTTTTATTTCTGATTTGAGCATTTCAAACTATTTTATATTATTATCTGCTGTATTTCTTACAACTAATATTTAATCATATGTCGAAATAGACAAATTGGGAACAAATACATAATTATTATTATTACTAAGGTTTTTTTATTTTTTAACGGGAAATTGGACAATTCAAATATAGTTAAACTGAATAAAAAAATTGCGACGTTTCGTTAAATCTTTTTAACTTCTTCAGGCACAACTGAAATGATTAAAAATACAAATTAGTTAATGGAATAAATATATATTTTTTTTAATAAAATTGAAATAATACCTTTAACTAGTTAACCATAAAATTAATAAAATTTAGATATCTAATAATACATATTAGATTTAGGTACTTCAACAAATATTAAATAGTAAATATTTAAACGAAATTTAAAGATATTATTTCAGTTCTATTTAAACAAAAAATATTTATTTCATTAACTAATTTGTATTTTTAATAATTTCAGTTGTGCCTGAAGAAGTTAAAAAGATTTAACGAAACGTCGCAATTTTTTTATTCAGTTTAACTATATTTGAATTGTTCAATTTCCCGTTAAAAAATAAAAAAAACTTATTAATTATAATGGACGTGAACAATATTGATAATTATTGTTACTATTACAATAAACTGGCCATTGTTAAACAGGTTTTTTTTAAGGTTTGCCTGCCTTTGATTTGGTTTCCTTAAGGCTGTCGGAACGCTCTGAATTTTGTTTGTGCTGAGAGGGGCGAGGTAGGCAAAAAACATTGTGGGTGTGACCTTCTTTAGCTCTGTCTCGTTCAAATCATCCGCACGTTTCAATTTTTAGCTAGTGCCAACTACGAGGCTAAATTTTTTTTTTTGCAAGGGTGTCGCTGTCAATTGATTACTCTAATTTTGGGAAATATTTTGAAGATTTAAAAAAGTTTTCCGAAAAAGGAAGAGTCACTTTAGGTTTGCGATGGAACAGTTTTGTGAAATAAGTAGGTATGAATAAGGTCATAGTGTGACATTGAAAACGTGTGTTTTTTTAGCACAATTAATGCCAACTTTTTTCTAGTAAATCGTACATAAATTGCAAAAGTAGTCCATTAGAGACCTAGATTTGTCTTTTATCTTCGTTATAGAGAAAGAATTTTTGCACTATGTTAACGAAGAAGTCTACAATCAGTTGACAGCCGAAGCTCTATTTTTGGCTTAAATTCAAAGCGTTCGGACAGCCTTAATATAAACTCAATTGAATATACATTTCTGAATATTATTTATAAGACATTTAATATGCAGCAGATGATTCCCTTTCCAACACGCATAACTTTAAAATCTGCATCCCTCATCGATTTTTTTTTGTCTCCGATCAACCCTTGGTTGTAAATTGTAGCGTTGACCATTTATATTCTATCACCGACTACAAACCTATATTTTGCACTTTGAATTTTTCTAAAGCTGAGTTGCAAGTATAATACTTTTAGGGATTTTAAGAACACCAATTGGAGTGACTTCACTAATGATGCCCATTTAGCAAATTGAAATTAAATTATAAAAAAATCCAGTATCGATAATAAAATTCAGTGTCTAAATTCAATTTTTACAGATTTGTTAAATAAGCATTCATCTGCGAACATAAGCATGAGCCCTGGATTACCCCGGCCATCAAAATCATGATGAAACTTCGTGAAAAGGCCTTACTTGTACACAAAAGAACGAAACGTAGCAGGAAATGACTATTCTGTAAGTCTCTTCGTAATTACACCACGGCTGCTATCCGACGAGAAAAACAAACATTCATCTCTTATTGCAACATTAACAGTAAATATAGTTCGCAATTATCGCATAACATGAAACATTTAGCGATAAATCAAAATGGTTTTCACGGTACAATTAGAATAATGTGGCGACTTCAAAGTAAGCGTTAATAAAGCAGTTCATATTTATAAACACCCACTGCCACGTAATGAAGATATTTTTATGAAATTAGAAGGCGGTTTGCACAATTTCAACTCATTTTGCCTCCGCTCCTATGGAATTTTTCAGAAAATCATGGAAACATTGTTGTCCTGGACAGAAGATGTATGCTTTTTCGATGATATTTTAATGACAGCTGAAAAACGACAACTCCATTTAGAAAGGTTGGAGAGCGTATTTAATATTTTTAAAAATAACTAGTTGACTATTGAGAAAAGAAAATGTATTTTTACAAAAATGTGACATATTTGGGTCATACTTTTAAATCAAATTTAATTAAACCTCGAATTATTAATAATCAGTCAAATCAAGTTAAAAATTATAGGGAAAAGAGAAATTGCGAATTTCATATCAACGATTCAGACATTGTATAAGATCATAGAAAAATAAATAATGTTGAATAGCGTCCTGCAATTATAACAAATAAACTCGGTTCTCAAATTTATAAAATTAAAACGAAATCTGATAATTTAGAATGAGCTTTCAGTAATTTTACTTCGTCGTCTAATAACTAATAACTAAACTCTAGCATGAATGAACATAAACTGGCTTTAATAAATTAATTATAATGTACATTAAAGTATACATCCTAATGATTTAATTAAACGCATTATGCCAGTGAACACACACAGTGTAAAACCTGATATCAATGTGACGTTTGCAGTAACAATTTAACTCGGACAGACTCTTTGGAAAACCAAAAACTTACACGTACTGGTAGGAAACTGTGTCAGTATGGCCAATTTAATTAGCATATTTTATTGATGTAATTTGAATGTTCATATACCGGTGAGAAACAGTAATAACTTAAGGATTGCGAAGTTTTTAATACGATCAATTTGCTTTTAAAAATTTAAAACTCACGAATACAAATACGGGTGGAAAGCCATAAATGTGACAAATTGAATACCCTGCGTCTATTTTCTTTAAATTCTCACTATGCAATAATTGATTCAGTTTAAAAATTCCTGCTACCATTTTGAAATCGACGATATAGTCCGAAATGTAACAATTATTCAAATATTACGCAATATTATCTTTCAAAGCGCTTTTCATTGACTGAATTTTCTATTATAATTTATACAAACTAAAAACGTTCAATATATTCTACAAACAAACGATAATATTGTGCAATATTAATTATATTGCAAAATGTTGTAAGGGCCTCTTTAGACATGCAGTTTAACCATGATATGCATTTTAATCTGCCTATTTATAAGTAAATATGACATAGTTGAATAGATATGTAGTGTAAGAGTTTCTTCAGTAGCCCCAAAATTAAAATAGTTTTTCGAGCCTATGTGCATTTTTCCAAATAAATGTATTTAGTAGTGCCAATTTTGACAAACAAGTTAAGAAACGCGATTTGCTTGGTAACATTCATGTTTGGCCGACGAAGGGGCAGCTATTGCATCTATCGCGTGTACGAGAGAGCAAGTGTTTCACGGCGTGCTTTTTCAGATCTATAGTTTACTGTTCAACCATGTATAGGGGAATACGACGTAATTTAATAATTAGTGTGTGGTTATAGATATTTAATTTACTTATAAAATTAATTGTTGATATTTAAATTATAATTTATATCTGTAATAAAATAAAAAAACAGTGCCAAAGGAGATTAGAAATTTAAAAAATCTATAAGTAAGAATAGTTCATAATAGCTGCATACAATCCAAAGAATTGCAGCGTTGTGCTACCGTTCTAGGAAGTAAAAATTCGGAACTGCAAACAGTGCTTCTGTAGAAGTATTGTAAATATAATTAATTTAAAAATTAAAAAATGTGGGCAATTAATTTTTGAAAAGTGTAAAAACTGTGATGCTGATTTGTAAAAGAAACATGTGTATTTAAACAATTATAATAAAGACTTTTAAGATTAAGATCTAACTGTACTTCTTTACAAGTCAATATTGTTAATATAATTTAAAAGTGAAAACATAACGTGAACAATTCATCTCTACACTGTAAAAATTGTGGCGTCGGTTTTTTAACGAAACTTGTGTAATTATACAATGATAAAAATTGCGCGAGGACTAAAAGAACAAACAATAACATTCTATCCAAATAACAATTGATAGAGGTCTAAAAGAAACACGATTAAGTGAAATTAAATGTATGTATTGTTGATAAAATCATAGTTTTTGACGGCATGATACATTTTTTCCTCTTTAACTGGAAATCTGTTTCCAAGTTCAGAGTAAAACTGTAGTTATTTTTCCATTAATTATATAAACTTACTGCCGAATTTTTAATATAATGAGTCCTATATTTCTGACGTGAAAGAAAAGTAAAAATTACCTATTCCCGAACTATTGGCATGGATATGACATTTGGATTGTTTAAAAACTTGTGTCTATTAACAAAGTTGATTACAAATAGTCTCTTTTTATTAGATTCATTTACATATAAAAATAAACAGTTGATATTTAAATTATGATTTATATCTGCAATTAAAAAACAGTGCGAAAGGACATTAGAACTTTTAAAAATCTATAAGCAAGAATAATTCATAACAGCTGCATACATATCAGCCAATGCATTGAAACGTGTGCTACCGTTCTAGCAAGTAAAAATTCAAAATTGCTTGACAACGCTTCTGTAGAAGTTAGTATTATAATTTTAAAATTAAAAAATATGAGTAAATTATTTGAAAAGTGTAAAAACCGTGATGCTGATTTGTAAAAGAAACGTGTATTTAAACAATTATAACTGAAATCTTTGTGTTTAAGATCTAACCGTACTTCTTTACAAGTTATTATTGTTGATATAAAATTGAAAAACATAACATGACCAATTCATCTGAAAACTGTAAAAATTGTGATGTCAGTTCGTTAAAGAAATTTGTGTAATTAAACAATGATAAAGAGACTATAATGTCTAAAATCGGGAAGCTCAATGAACGTTGGAATTTATTGTATAAATTGTTGAATATAATATTTTCCAAACAAACGATTTATATTATACAATATTAAGTATAATTCTAAATACTGTAGTGTTTAAGTGCTTCTTCAGACCTGTAGTTTAATCATGATACGTCGTAGTTTAATAATTATTTGATTATAGTTATTTCATTTACTCACAAAAAATGAACCGTTGATATTTAAATTGTGATTTATATCTGCAATAAAAAACAGTGCGAAAGGATATTAAAAATTTAAAAAATCTATAAGCAAAAATAATTTATAATATCTGCATACATCCCAAAGAATTGCGGCATGTGCTACCGTTCTAGCAAGTAAAAATTCGAAACTACTTAACAGTGCTTGTACAGAAGCTAGTGTTGTAAATATTAATTTAAAAATTAAATAATGTGGATAATTCATTTGAAAACTGTAAAAACTGTGATGCTGATTTGTAAAACAAACATGTGTATTTAAACAATTATAACTGAGATTTTTGTGTTTAAGAACTAACCGGACTTCTTTACAAGTTAATATCGTTAATATAAAAGTGAAAAAATAACATGAACAGTTCATCGGAAAACTGTAAAAATTGTGGTATCAGTTCATTAAAGAAACTTGTGTAATTAAACAATGCTAAAAATTGCGCGGGGACTAAAAGAACCAACAATAACATTCAATCCAATTAACAATTGATAGGGGCTTAAAAGAAACACGATAAGTGAAATTAAATGTATATATTGTTGATCAATGTATTAAAATCAAAGTTTTTGACGGCATGATACATTTTTTCTTCTTTAACTGGAAATCTGTTTCCAAGTTCAGAATAAATTTGCAGATATTTTTGTTTTCGTTATCTAAACTTACTGCCGAATTTTTAATATAATGTGTCCTATTTTTCTGGCGTGAAAGAAAAATAAAAATTACCTATTCCCGAACTGTTGGCATGGATATGACATTTGGATTGTTTGAGAACCTGAGTCTACTAACAAAGTTGATTTCAAATAGACTTTTTTATTAGATCAAAACCTCGAATAATTGTTAAATTTGTGTTAAACTTGCACTGTCTAATAAATAGTAATATGCATTATTAAACGTTATAAAAAATAAATTAGACGCCTAATTTTGTAAAACAGAACCAACAAAAATAATAATTTTGGTTTGATAGACGAAGAATAATTCTTGTAACCATATAATATAGTAAACAAATATTCGAAAAAATTAACTAGAAATAAAATTAATTGTGATAGTGTTAAAACTAATAAAATATACGAATTATAAAGATTTATAAATGTTCTCAGTTCATGCCAAGGCAATTATTTCTGCGTCTCACCAAGTATCTTGACCTACCGTATTAACGTGGAATTAGAGGATAGAGTAGAATCAAAATTATTTTTTTAAATTTATTTCGTACAGTCTTAATAAATCCTAAATTACAGAGTCAGTACTACATACCAAATCACTGAATTTTTGTTACCCCGAAATTATAAATAGTTTCGAGCCTATATGAATTTTTTGAAATAAATGTATTTTAATAGTGTGAATTTGACAAACAAGCAATAGACACGATTTTCTTGGCAACATTTGGCGTATAATTTAACCGACAAAGAGGCAGTCATCGCACCCATCGTGTGTGCGAGAGAGTTGGCGTTTGTCACTAGACTCGCGATTTTGAAAGTGCACCGATAACGAGATAAATGTGTGACCGTTAATTTTGATGCGACAATAAAATAGATTGTTGAAGACTGCTTGGGACAGCTGTTATTGATTTGATTGTTGTTTTGGAGTTATTTTGTGACGATAGTCAATTGTTGGCCGCCTGAATGGTGATAATTTTTTTGGATATTGAATTTTATTCTTGTTGTCTAGGACCTAGGTTATTGCTATTCTTGCCTGTTTTAGTTGACGTTAGTAGAATGGCGTTCTGATCGCCAAATAGGAATTAATAAGAAATGTTCGATCTGTGCGTGGAATCATGAGATTATAATTATCTCTATTCATTTCTTACATGTGTTTTTTTTATTCCTCACCAATGGTTAAATTTTGCCTTATTTTCTCGACAAATGCCATATCCAAACATCTGCGATCGGAAATTGTAGAATTCTAGAAAGAAAACATTAATTGTTTTTAGTGTGTTCAGTGGCGTCCCATTTATATATTTTGCCTGTGTTGAAATTGTTTGTTATTATTTTGTTAATAATTTTATATTCGTTATTATTTATTGCCGTTATTTTTTGCTATTTTACTTTTATTATTGGCGTACTACCTTCGCAATCGTTTAAACTTTAAACGATTGCGGAGTTTCTCAATGATATTTTTTCATAAGGACCTTGTGCAATTGTGTCTCTTTGTCATATTATGTCTAGTATTTTATTTTCCCTTGCTGAATACAATTTATAATTTCTTACATTCTGGGGTACAGAGATTGCTGCAGTAATTATGTACCTCGTTAGACCTAGAGGCTGTTCTTTGATCAGAGCGTTAAGTGGTTTTGGCGTCCATTTTTAATCATTTGGGCGGTGATTATGTTTCTGATTTTTTTTTTGTCAACAATTGCAGTAATTCTTTTGTTATTTTGGGGTGATAAATGAAATTTTTTTACTTCTACTTAAATTGTGTTTGTTATTTTGTTTTAATTGTCGTCTGGTAGGCGGTATTTATGCCCGCTATGTTTATTAGTATATTTGCCATACGGCAACATACACTACTGGCGTCGGTCGGATGGCGGGACCTAGGGGTCAGACCAAAATTTCTCGACCTTTCATAACCTCCTAAACACTTTGGCTCCATTTTTAGAAATGTTTATATATGGCAATCGGGCCATTTTAAGGGTAGTTTTTAGGGGTTAAAAAACGTTTTTGGGCCCCAAAATACCGAAAAAATTCTCATAATCGTTTCAAAATTGACATTTAACCCTCCAGTAGTAATTAAAAAGTGTCCGTAAAATTTTAATAAAATCGGCCCGACAGGACCGGACTTACAAATTTTATGAAAACACTAGTTTGCAGATAGCGGATTATTTACTGAAAGATGTATATAACTTGGTATAGAAGTTCGATTGATAATAATATTGCAATTAAGAAAAAAAAATGTTATTTTAAGGGTTGTATTAAGGAGTCAAATTTTTTTATTTTGCCCAACAATCATCTTAAATTCACATAATAAAGCCACACGGCCTCTATTAGCAAATACACTATATTGTCGGCAGGGTTTTGGTACTGCGACTCGGGTTTTTTAGGTTTCTTGTTAGATTATCAACGTTAAGAGTCAGCAGTACTGTAATATTTTTCTGTAATAAAAATTGGCAAACAATGATGAACTTGATTCCATTGTTTGACAACTATTTTTGGTGATCCGAAACAATTAAATACATAATTCGCAATTTATTAATAGACGCTTATCTGTACTTACTGTGAATTCACAATTATAAAAAAAAAATATTCAAAAAAAGTCCCAAGAAATCTAGATGTATTCTTGACTATGGTTTTTCCGGTCATAGCCAAAAAATGAGTTTGTTATGGACCGAATTACTGGCCTTCGTAAGACACCGATCACGAAATTTGGTGATCGGTTGCTGTTGTCTCTTTGTCAAATTCAGAGTAATTTTCCTCACTTGATAGTTGATACAAAGCGTATTGATTAGTTATATATGTATTTGAATTTTTTTGTGTTATTTTAAACTGCGAATAGAATCGATATTGTTTTGTCGGACTTGAGTTTAGTTTTTTGGAGGATCTATTGAAGCTGTATTGTTCCTGTTTTCGCTATTACACCTGAATTTCCGTTATCTTCACGACTGAATTATTTCCGTTCCCGAAAATTAACCCGTTTTCCTGGAAATCCATTTTTGTTGGTTGTTCGATTGTCGTGCACTGTTGCTAGGGCCTGTTATAAGAAATATTATCTGGAATAGGAATTTTGTTCTGTTGATTAGGGAATCAAATTTTCCATGTGCCCATTTTCTAAAACCACTGTAGGAGTTTTCGCTAGGTTTTGGTGGAATAAAATTCTGGAATTTCGGGAATAAAACTATCTATTCTACAATATCAAATTGACCGATTTAAGCTGCGTTATTGACAATTTGATATCGAATAACTATATGTGTTGATTTTATAGGAACGTTTCTGTCTACCGAATATCCTGGATTTCTTATGAGTGATCCTGGGGGATTACTGAAGTTTATCGGTTGTGATTGAGAACAGAATTATGAATTTAAATTACAGTTAGTTATGTTAACGTTTTATATTGCAGTGTTATTAGGAACATTACGTATCGTCTATTGAAAAACTATACAAGGTGTCCGATAAAAGTGGGATTTTATTAAACCACTATTAAATGTCACTGGCGCGGAAACTAACGATTTTAATGTGTTTTTGATGTATTTGCCAATTGCTGTAATGCCGTTTACCGTGAAATTTAAGTAAAACTGGCTATGAGACCCAGTTGAATGAACTTTCTTTGAGAAAGTTATTTGGCGGTTTCTTGTGAAGTATTACCGCATTTATTACCTGTTATGTTTTTGGTGAGGTTTTAAATAAAACTCATCTCTTTTAACATAAACTGTATTCTATGATTTTCAATATTAGAATGAATGATCTTTTTACAAGCAAAAATGTTAACTTAAACTAATTACATAATATATAATACAAGGTTAATTACATAAGCATTTAATAAAATATGCCGATATAATTTATCTATATACAACAATTTCTCCTTTAAAAAAAATGTTTTTAGGATTGAATTATTATAATTGAGGGGTCCAATGCATAAACCAATCAAGTCCATTTTTTGGGCAAAATGAGTTACGTGCTTATTCATGCACAGTTTTAAAATCTGAATCTTCCGGTGCATAAAGCAGCTTGATAGGATTAAAAATTACGTTGCAGTACTGTATAATTGGTTGCCAGAATTTTTACACTTTTTCACCATCCCATGTGCTCTACATTACTTAGTTTTAAAATTAAATTCAGAATTGATTGCCTTTCATAATGCCTTACATTTATTTTTACTGGAAGTTATATTATTCTCAAATGTATTTTGTTTGGAATTTCGCAACATCTCCTCATAGAATTTTTTATATGATAAATATTGACTCTTAAAACGAATATCATTCTTCGATAAATGAAATAAATCCATCAATTTTACTTTATGGTATGTAATTACCGATGATATTTTTTTTCTTTATAATTTTTTTGTTACTGGGAAATGCAGAACTAAAATAAAATTTAAAAGCATTCAAAAAATTGTTTCAACTTGCATTAACATCATCAGATTTAAAAACATGAGACCAAGATTCATGTTGTAATAAATAGCAAAAATAGCTAATATTTGGTTCAGAAAAAAAATATTTTGTGTACAGGAGAAATGTCATCATTAAATGTTAAATCCTCAAATATTATTTGAGTACCGAAATGATCAGATATATTGCACTGCAATACACAGGCGTCATATTGTTGACAATTTGTAATTATATTATCTATACACTTACTTGAAATGTTAGTTACCCTTGTAGGCTCAGCTATTGAGTAATGACAGTGATGTGAATAGATAAGTTCAATAAAATTTTGCAAGTTTAAACTATTTGTTGAAAAGTCCAAATTAAAATATCCGGTTAAAAATATTGTCGTGTTTGATTTTGACCACTTGACAAGACATTATCTAATTTTTGTAAAAAAAGATGAAAATCAAAAGTAGGACTGCGATATATACATAATAAAACAGTAAAATTAGTATCGTCATTTTTAAAAGAAAAAAAAAACATTTAAGAGTACAGTAGCGTGCATAAGTTAGCACCGCTACAACATTAAATCTTATTGAGCACTTAACGAAAATTATTTTAGAAAGGAACTTAAGATAAAACGTGTTAGAAATATAAGTTCCGAAACAAACTATTCTGTTTGTTAATTTTTCAGTTTATTGGTTATATTGTTGTTTTCGAATAAGTTTAACATGCTAATTTTACGGTTTTATTTCAGAACTAGGCAATAAACATAATTTTGCTTTAAAACGCAATATCATAGTTGGTTCTATTTCTTAATGTTTAACAAAATATACTACAGCAAAAATTGGTTTAGTGGTATTTGAAGTAACCCGAAATTGACCAATAGACAGATAAATATAAAAATTAAGAAAATGGCTAATTCGATCTAAGCACACTTTGAAATTTACGTCGCGTTTAAATGAAAATTTCATAAAAAAATTACAGTTACAGTTACGACTTCATTTATTACAATTTAGTAAAAAAAAATTCTTTGTTGCATAGGATACTGATTATTAAAGTTTATTGTATTGACGTTTCGGCAGTCTTTTTTGTGATCTTTGGCGAATTTATACAAAAATTATATTATATAAATTATATTATATAGGCAATAATCAAACTGGCCAAGATTATTTTTTATAGCTCACTCTAATTAAAATATAATTTCTATACAAATTGTCACAAATAGTTTGGATAGCAAAATTAATTATATGATAATTCTATCATACAGTGCTTTAAACTAATAATTTTCAAATCATGAAACCATTATAGATAGATAATAGAATAGATAAATACCTTGCATTATAAAACATTAACATAAATGTCACACTAGATAAACTTATTTAATAATCATTAATAAATTAATAAAGAATAATTATTTTACGTCAAACTTATGACACAATCAATTTGGAGTGCCACCTTGTGCGAGTACGGAAACGAAAGTAAGGTTGGGTCTATTTTAAAACAACAATGGACGGTGCTAAATTAAAATCACGTTTCTGAACTTAGTTGTTTTACTTGCTTATTTTTTTAGGGTTGAAAATTAAATTACAAACAGAAAGTCATTAAAAACGTAACATTTCTCAAAACGTTCAAACTTACCTACTCAGGCCTCATGCGGTCGAGACGGCATGAGCGACAGTACCAAGCCTTGTCCTTAGACTTGATAGAGCAACCTTCAGCCCGCTGCTCGCATTCAAAAGGCGCAGCTCGCGCTGTAAAATAATTACATTTTAAATTATTCAAAACTGAATTATTATACATACAATTTTTAGTTGTATTCGTTATAGATTATAAAAGAAAATATAATTACCCCGCGCCCTTTCGAAAAAGAGCCGGCATGCCATACAGACCCAAGGGCCGTATTTGTCCGACACGCGGGCAGTCTTCGCGGAACAGATTTGGCAATGCTGTAAAAAAAAAACATTGTATCAATAATTAAAAATTCAATAAAACATACGACTTACGTAGCAAGAGTATGCTCGCTAACAGCGTTAAGCGGAGTTAGCGAGGTCTTACTGTACTAAGATACAGTTTAGTTACATATTTTTATACAGCCGCAGAGTTAATTGTTTTATAAACCGTCAATGACAATAGAAATAAAATACTTAATTTGGAAAAAAAGAATATAATAAGCTGTTATCACACGTTCTTTTATTTTAGTTAAAGCTGTCTTAGGATTCAAATGGGAATTACTATGTCGCGTAATATTTTTTTCTTTGACTTTGACTAACTTACGTTTGGTCTTCTGTTTGCCGCCGGAACATCGCGCTGTAAACAGAATTGACACACAAAACATTAATATAGCGTTTCGATTTAGTGGGGGAAAACAAGAATGTTAGCAAATTAAAAATAAAAAAACAGTCAAGTGCGAGTCGAACTAGCGAGGAGAGGATTTCGTATAGTGCCTTTTTCCGTGAGAACTTTAAGACCGGAATTAGACGAAAATTGGTTGAAAGGCTATAGTCTTACTTGATATAAATCGTTGGTTATTAAAAAAAAGGTCTATTACAGATAATAAAATATTTACACTAGACGTTAAAACGGATTGCATTTCCGGTTTTTCATTTGTTTTCCTAGAAATTAAGTCATCTGTCCCGTTCAGTTGGCGTAGACATCGATTTGGTTTCTTTTTTGTTCTGATTCGTGCTGAGTACATGTAATTGTTTATATCGATCTATGTAGTGTTTTCTTTCATTTTCGTACGAAACTTGTCAAGTTTCTAAATCATATTTATCTACAACACTATTTCTACTACTGGACGACAGATTTTAAAAATCTCTAGAAAATACTGATTCCGATTCATTTTCTTTAATTTTTTCTTTATAAACGTTATAGTTGTAACTTATTTTTCTTAAGAAACCGCGAAATACTGAAACAGCGTTAAGCGAGGCCTTACTGTACCTAATTATTATGTATAATAACTTACGTCCGCCTGGGGCGTGGAGGCGCCCGGGCTACACCCGATCCGCCGGCATCCAATGGTTCCTCATTCTGTAAACAGAATCGAGATAGAAAATATTAAAATACGGTTTCAATTTTGTAAAAAATAAGGTCTATTTCGATCTATATGGATCCACTGTTTGTCGCGAGTTATATGTGTCAGGATATGTAACTATATATGTATATGATATGTGGTACATGACAGATCGCACTTTTAACATATATTATAATCTCAGAATATCCGGTGATAAGAAAACCGATTAGCTCTGATGAGTATGAATAAAACAAAAGACAGACATTCAGGTAATAAACGACTTTGGATCAACAACTAAACTGGGGAGCGCATATCTCCATTTTGGTTAATTAATATTAAGTTTTTTTGTAAGACAAATGTAATAATAAATAAATAGAACATTAATAAATAAGTAATAAAAATAATAAATTATATTTTTTTTAATCAACGTTTTGACCACGAGCAAAACTGGCGCAGTCGGTAGGACTGGCAAAGTGTATTGTAAAAGAACGTAAATCTAAATACAATAACCGGGTAAACTACTAGTTATCAGTGAAAATGGTGCTAGCAATTGTAAATCTGTGTTAGAACGAATATCCGACACAGACCCTTGCCAATCAAAAGAAACTACAAATAAACCGAAAAATAAATAATATATTAAACGAAATCAATTTAAAAAATAAAATAAATACAAAATTGTGTAAACCAACAATTTTTACAAATTAAAATTAAGTGAAGAAAAATTAGAGCCATATTGCTCCGAAGGCCGGTAAGCCCTTCACAACGTATCCAAGTAAAGAAGAGTAACACCTTCCAACAACAACAACAACAACAACAACGACGACGACGTCAACCAAACACATCTTTGCTGAACATCTACACATCTACACAAATCGACGTTATGAAATATTTACTGTTCATCTTAATGTAAGTTTATATTAAGTATAATAATTATAAAAAAAAAAAAAAAAGGCTAGATTTTTCGACCTGTAACTTTTTCATGTCACAAGGTTCTGAATTTAACTTTAGAGATATATTAGCTGCATTAGTTGAAATAGAAGTCGAAACATCTAACAATAATAGTTCTCAAATCGAAATCATGTCGACACCAGCTTTGGACCGTCATGCTTTTGATTTTGTGCCAGAATTCGATGGTACGAATCCAGATGAGCTTAATAGTTTCCTAGATAGTATTAAAATAATAGTCAATAGGTTTGCTGTAACTGGTGAAAATTTAAGTCCTGACAGTATATATCAAAATCATGTTTTATTGAATGGCATAAAAGCAAAACTAAAAGGGAAAGCGAAAGATTGTATTACTGCAAATTTATGTACAGATTGGAACAGTATCAAAGATATATTAACACGTACTTTCGCAGACTCTAGAGACGAATTTGAACTTATATACCAATTAATTAACCTTAGACCTAAGCCTAATCAACCCTATATGCAATTTTATGATGATACACACAAACTTGTAACACTATATATATCAAAACTAACAGGTAATAGAACAGAAAAAGAAGTAAAGAAAGAGTTAGCCCATACATTTGCAATTAAAAATCTCTGCAAATATTCATTTGAACCCATTGGCACTATGCTTAGAACTATAAATCCAAAAGATTTGATAGAAATTAGACAAGTCATAGAAAATGAAACTAAAAATATTGGTTTTTACCCAAGGCAAGGACAAAAACAAAATACTTATCCAACATTTACTAAAACAACAAATACACTTAGTAATAATGTACAAAAACCATTTAACAATCAAAACAAAAACAATAACGTATGGCATAATTTATCACCAAATCCGTTTGCTAATTTACAACCACGTCACGTGCCTCAAAGATTTCCAACGGCAAATCAAGTTTTCGGTCAAAATAATCGTCCGCAACAAACAAATGTGTTTAAACCAAACACGACACAAAGACCTAATTTACCTCAACCAACCCCTATGTCAATCGGTTATTCCAATACACGAATCGTAAGACCAAATAATCAACAACAGTATACACCAAATCGAAACAATTTCTTTAAATCAACTGGACCACCTCAGTTTATTTCTGAAGAACTCAGAAATATTGAAAGTATCGACCCTAATAATTACGAATTAAACTATAACGAGAGCGAACATAATAATTATATTCCACCTGAAACCCATTCATTTAATGAACCCGAAATTAATTATGAAACTGAAAATTTTCATATAGAAGCCTCGGAAGTCAATCTTGTAACACCAGAACAGAATCCAGATCTTTCAACAGATCTGACTATGTAAATTTAAACTGTATCACGAAAGAAAACATTCCAATTACTAACTGTCAAAACGATCTTAGTTATATCTTAATAAATGACCCGCCTTTGAAATTATTGATTGATACCGGTGCAACTAGATCATTTCTAAATCCCCAAATAGCTCAAAACTATTTTCAAAATTATATTAAAAATTACGATTATGCGGTAACTGCCCTATCAAAAACGATAAAAGGTAATGGAAAAATATCAATTCCTGCATTCTCCGAATTCAAACAAAATAAAACTGAATTAGAATTTTTGTTGCTAAATGCACATCCTATATTTGATGGCATTCTCGGACTAGATGCAATAAGAAAATTAAAAATTCAACTTGACCTACAACATAATTGTTTGACCACCCCTGATCAAATAAAATTACCCATTCATTTTCTTAAGCCTGGACAATTTATTATATACGAAGATATAATACCAGCGAAAACTTCCAAAATTTGTAAAATTCCGCTAAATACTTTAGACACAGAAGTGTTCATTGACTGTCAAACAATCGGAAAAATTAAAACATCTCCAATGTTAGCCAAAGTAGAAAATAATTTAGTCACTATAGAATTAACCAATAATAATGACAAACCATACCATGTTAAAATGACTGAACCATTTAAATTTCAAACTTTCAATGAAAATATTTTCGAAATTCATAACTTAACATCTCTTAAAAAGAAAAAATTAGATCGAGAAGTTGAAAAACTTATTAGAACTGAACATTTGAATCCCATGGAAAAACAAAAATTAAATGACCTTTGCTGCAAATATTTCGACATTCTGTCTACAAACGAAACGTCTTTATCATTCACAAATGACGTAAAACACAGAATTAGAACCACAGATGAAGTACCAGTTTATTCAAAACCGTATAGATTACCCCACGTCCATAAAATAGAAATACAGGATCAAATATCGAAACTCTTAAATCAAAATATAATTAGACCAAGTCATTCGCCATGGTCATCTCCGATACTTGTAGTTCCCAAAAAAGACGATGCTAGTGGAATAAAAAAGTGGCGTATGGTAATTGATTACAGGCGATTAAATGAAAAAACTATCCCTGATAAATACCCTTTACCGAATATTGAGGATATTTTAGACAAGCTGGGCAGATCAATGTATTTTACTACACTTGATTTAACCAGTGGTTTTCATCAAATAGAAATGGACCCCGAAGATATTCAGAAAACAGCTTTTATCACAGAAAATGGGCATTATGAATTCACACGTATGCCTTTTGGTTTAAAAAATGCTCCAAGCACGTTCCAACGTGTCATGGATAATGTCCTAAGAGGTCTTCAAAATTATATATGCCTAGTATATATGGATGACATTATTGTATTTTCATCTTCTCTAGAAGAGCACATAACAAACTTAAAAACTGTTTTCGAAAGATTACGAAAAGCAAATCTAAAGATACAATTAGACAAAAGCGAATTTCTTAGAAAATCAGTCGCATTCCTAGGTCATGTGATTACCCCAGAAGGTATTAAGCCAAACCCAGAAAAAATCAGTGCTATTCAAAAGTACCCAATACCAAAGACGCAAAAAGAGATCAAGGCATTTTTAGGCTTAATAGGCTATTATAGGCGTTTTATTCCCAATCTTGCAAAAATTACACAACCTATGACACAGTGTTTGAAAAAAAATACTTCCGTAGATCATAATCCAGCATTTATAAAAGCTTTTGAGATTTGTAAAAATATTTTAACCAATGACCCAGTATTGATTCATCCAAATTTTGATATACCTTTCTTATTAACAACCGACGCAAGTAACTTCGCACTTGGTGCTGTTTTATCCCAAGGTCCCGTAGGAAAAGATAAACCTATCGCCTACATAAGCAGAACTCTTAATGATCATGAACGTAATTATAGTACAATAGAGAAAGAACTTCTCGCAATAGTTTGGGCAATAAATAAATTTAGACCATATCTTTTCGGCAGAAAGTTTACACTAATAACAGATCATAAACCACTAACTTATTTACATAGTCTTAAAGAACCTCATTCTAGACTAATGCGATGGAAGATTAAATTAATGGATTACGATTTTGACATAATTTATAAAAAAGGTAAACTTAACTCGAATGCTGATGCCCTATCACGAATTGAAATAAATATACGAGAAATAGACAAAGTCCCCATTGATAGTGACTCAATGATAATAAATATCGACGATTTACCCCAAATTACAGACGATGAACTCTTAGCACTTTTACCAGATAATCCACCTGTAGAAATAGAAGAAATTATTGAAACTAACGTAATTGATAATGAAATAAATCAACCTTCGACCTCTCGAGAAAATAATTTACCTCCCATAGAAAATCTATCAGAATCTCAACATTCTAATTTAGAAGATCCCATTTTAACGATACCCTATTCTGACTTACCAATAAATAACTTCTCAACTCAAATATTCATAACAATAAAAAACGTCTTAATTAAAGATCACGAAATAATCCATTTATACGACAAAAAGAAAACTAGATATAAATTTTATCTGAACAAAGAAAGTTTAGAAAACGATTTAATCTCTTTATTTTTGCAATTTGTTAAGCCCAACCAAACAATAGCCATGTATATGGAAGAACCGGAATATACAGAAACAATTGTCACATTATTGCAAAATACTTTTAAAAACAACTCTTATAACATCCGAATTTGTAGAAACAAGGTAACAGATGTTGAACAAATTACAGAACAGGAAGAAATAATTTCACAATACCACACTGGTAAAACTAATCACAGAGGTATAGATGAGACTTATAACCGTTTGATTAAACAATATTATTGGATCAATATGAAAAATCACATCACTAAATTCATAAACAATTGTGATTCCTGTCAAAAACTAAAATATGAGAGAAACCCTGCTAAACCTTTTTTAGAAATAACACCCACTCCTAGCTATCCTTTTGATGTTATATCGATAGACATATTTCAGTACAACAAACAGAAATACCTTACAATAATCGACGATTTTTCTAAATATGGTCAAGCTTATCCGATTACATCTAATACAACCTCCATTTTAAATGACGAACTTCTAAAATATTTCGCACATCACGGAACCCCAAATGTTGTTCGATTTGACAGTGCTCTAGAATTCAATAACACCTTGTTCCTAGAACTCCTATCTTTATTAAAAATAAAATCGCATAAAACCACAGCGAGACACCACGAATCAAATGGTATTATTGAAAGATTTCATAGTACACTTATAGAACACATTAGGTTATTAGAATCCAAATTCCCACAAAGACAAAACCTTATAAGGTTTGCGGTAATTGCTTATAACTCTTCTATTCACTCATCAACAGGGTACGCCCCTTATGATATTATCAACCACGATAGATCGAATTTAATAAATGAATTTGAAATTAATAAACATTTCATGAACACATATGTAGATGATACAAAATCCAAACTAGTAGAATTATATAAAAACATTCACGAAAAGTTAAAACGTAATAAAGAAAAATACATAAGTAAAGCGAACGAAACCAGAGAAGAACCCATAATTTACGAGACAGATACGGCTAGATTAAAACTAGACCCACGCATTAAAAGTAAACCGAGAAACTCAAATTCTCGACAAATAACAAAACAAACTAACACAAAATTAACATTATTAAACCCTAAAACTAATAAAGAGGAAACGTATCATAAAAAAGAGATAAAGAAACCTTTACGTTTTCAGGACAATGAGGATAACAACTCAGCAGAAGATAGAAATTCAAAACTTAAATGAAAACCCAGGGTTACTTCCTTTTTCTTTAGGACCAAGTAAATTATTCAAGTCCTTTTTTGAATCCATTCATTATTATAATTTAACTATAATAGAAGAACATTTAATCTCGTTAAACCAAACGCTTAAATTTGCACAATTTGATAAAAATGAAAATGTTACTTTATTACATGTTCAACTTCAACAATTTCTTGATATAATGAAAATGAAAATTAATGTTAATTTTGACAAACTTTATTCAATTCTTTTAAGACACACTAGATCTAAAAGAGGACTGTTAAACCTTTTAGGATCAGGAATTAAATTCGTCACTGGAAACCTAGATGAAAAAGATGCTGAACGCTATGATTCAGAAATAACAAAATTAAAATTAAATCAACATATTCTCATTCAAAACTCAAAAAACACAATCAAACTTAACAAAGAATTAATCCAAAAATATGATAATGCTGTCTTAACTTTAAACAGAAATCAAATCAGAATAAACAACGATTTATTAGATTTGCATGCTAAATTTGATATGTTATCGACTGAATTCAGTCAGCTGATTATATTTAACACTATGGCAGAAAGTGTTCAATTGATAAGTGATATTTTGTTAGAAATAGCAGAGTCTATAACTTTTGCTAGACAACATGTACTACATAATAGTTTAATAAAACCTAATGAATTGTTTTCAATTTTGAAAAATATGTCGAAAACTTTCGGTGAAAATAATTTACCGTTACCTATTGATGATATAGACAATTACTATTCTATTGTACGAATTGTATCATACATTAAGGACTCTATACTATATTTTGTATTAAAATTCCCATTAGCTTATTCTGAAACATTTACGCAATATAGATTGCTACCAATACCAAATCAAAACGAAATGATATTGTATCCTAATAAACCTTTCATTACACTTAATAAAGAACATTTTTGGTTTCATGCCGAACCATGTTATAAATTTGGTAAAATAAATTATTGTGATACATATGTACATCTGAATCAAATTGTTGAACAATGTATACCCAACCTTATTGTACACGAAAAATCAGTAAATTGTAAACTCTTACCTGTAAGAATCAATTCTAACAGAACTTTGATAGAAATTGTGGACGAAAAACATTATTTAATTATAAATAAAAACACGCAAAAAATTCATTCTAATTGTAAAGATAACATATTAACAAAAGGAACAAACCTTCTCATTTTACCGCAAGGTTGTAATATGAAAATTAATGAAGAAATTTATATCAACAATCAACAAAATAAATTCGAGATTCCTATTATAATACCTAATATTCATAATTATAGATTTAATAATAGCTATAAGCCTATTATGTTAGATAAAATAAAATTAACATAAATACATGAGTTGAATATGGATATACAGGAAGATCCAACTGAGTTAATCGATTTATCGGAAAGGCTCATGAAATTTTCTTTTATACCCATTTACATTATTATAATATTAGCATTAATTGCATATGTTATTTATAAACGTAAGTCTATTGTCTACCGTTTTATCAAAAACAAGCAAGAAGAAATTGATACACAAAGAGATCTTAATGTTGGAATGCATAGTTCTGTCTAATAAATTTAAAATTAAATTTTTATTTTAATTTCTCAGAAAACTCCTCATGTAGTTTTCTTCTTAACGGCGGAGGAGTTATATGTGTCAGGATATGTAACTATATATGTATATGATATGTGGTACATGACAAATCGCACTTTTAACATATATTATAATCTCAGAATATCCGGTGATAAGAAAACCGATTAGCTCTGATGAGTATGAATAAAACAAAAGACAGACATTCAGGTAATAAACGACTTTGGATCAACAACTAAACTGGGGAGCGCATATCTCCATTTTGGTTAATTAATATTAAGTTTTTTTGTAAGACAAATGTAATAATAAATAAATAGAACATTAATAAATAAGTAATAAAAATAATAAATTATATTTTTTTTAATCAACGTTTTGACCACGAGCAAAACTCGCGCAAAATGATGTAATGTTTTCTTTCATTTTCGTACGAAACTTGTAAAGTTTCATAATTATCTACAACACTATTTCTACTACTGGACGACAGATTTTAAAAATCTCTAGAAAATAATGATTCCGATTCATTTTCTTTAATTTTTTCTTTATAAACGTTATAGTGGATTAACTTGTTTTTCTTAAGAAATCGCGAAATACTGAAGTAGCGTTAAGCGAGGTCTTACTGTACCTAATTATTATATATAATAACTTACGTTTAATCTTCGTTGTAGTTCTAACTGCCGTTTCTGAAAACAGAATTGACACAGAAAATATTAAAATATGTAGTTTCAATTTTGTGACATTAAAATACTAGATTGGGTCGTTAGCATCTTCCGTAAGCTCAAGTCATTTACTATATACATTTTTCTTATACAAAATCTCGTAACTAAAAACAACCGGGGTGGCCATTTTGGGGGCTGGAATGAATCAGTGACTAACTGACTGATGATCATCAACATTTCTAGGGAGTTTTAAAAGGCTGAAATTTTGTATGGGGGCTAGGATTTATATATAAACAACGGAAAAATTAAGAAATCGGAAACTTCCCCCCAACAACCTTTCGTATAGGGGGCACATATTTGTGATCGCGGAACGGGCCAACTAAAGACGTTTGCTCTTCAAACCAAAAACACAAAACAGAAATTGGCTAATGATAAAAGTGCTTACCAAGTCAATATTTTCGACCGTTAGGTCTTTAATGTTCTGACACAGCGCCGGCACCACCTGCACATAAAATTGATCTCCCCTAAAAGGGAATTTGTTATGTTGTTCCTATGAAATATAGTGAGTTATTTAACATAAAAGTAAAGAAAATAAACAATCAACGTCAACGTGTGTCCCTGCCAACCGCTATCTTGTGTATCTATTTGAACCCGTCTACATATCAATCTCTACATATCAATAGCTGTTACCAGTTACACAAGCTATAAGAAAAATGCATCATTATTGCAACACGCCTCTTTAAATTTATAATACAACTAGCCGCCCAGTCCGGCTTCGCCTGGGTGTAAAATACGGTTTCAATTTTGTGAAAAATAAGGTCTATTTCGATCTATATCGATTTACTGTTTGTCGCGCAAAATGATGTAGTGTTTTCTTTCATTTTCGTACGAAACTTGTAAAGTTTCATAATTATCTACAACACTATTTCTACTACTGGACGACAGATTTTAAAAATCTCATTTTCTTTAACTTTTTCCTTATAAACGTTATAGTGGCTTAACTTATTTTTCTTAAGAATCCGCGAAATACTGAAACAGAGTTAAGCGAGGCCTTACTGTACCTAATTATTATGTATAATAACTTACGTTTGTCTGGGGCCATGGGGGCGCCCGGGCTACGCCCGATCCTCCGGCAACCGCAGGTTCCTCATTCTGTAAACAGAATCGAGATAGAAAAAATTAAAATACGGTTTCAATTTTGTGAAAAATAAGGTATTTTTCGATCTATATCGATCCACTGTTTGTGGCGCAAAATGGTGTAGTGTTTTCTTTCATTTTCGTATGAAACTTGTAAAGTTTCATAATTATCTACAACACTATTTCTACTACTGGACGACAGATTTTAAAAATCTCATTTTTTTTAACTTTTTCTTTATAAACGTTATAGTGGCTTAACTTATTTTTCTTAAGAAACCGCGAAATACTGAAACAGCGATAAGCGAGGCCTTACTGTACCTAATTATTATGTATAATAACTTACGTTTGTCTGGGGCCGTGGAGGCGCCCGGGCTACGCCCGATCCTCCAGCAACCGCAGGTTCCTCATTCTGTAAACAGAATCGAGATAGAAAATATTAAAATACGGTTTCAATTTTGTGACACATAAGGTCTATTTCGATCTAGATATCGATTCACTGTTTGTCGCGCAAAATGATGTAGTGTTTTCTTTCATTTTCGTACGAAACTTGTAAAGTTTCTAAATCATATTTATCTACAACAATATTTCTACTACTGGACGACAGATTTTTAATATCTCTAGAAAATAATGATTCTAATTCATTTTCTTTAATTTTTTTCTTTATAAACGTTATAGTGGTTTAACTTATTTTTCTTAAGAAACCGCGAAATACTGAAACAGCGTTAAGCGAGACCTTACTGTACCTAATTATTATGTATAATGTATTGGATAATCGGTCTGTTACTTTTGATATGTAAAAATATTTCTTGGGAAAAATAGACAAATGATTGTAGTGTATACTTTCTTAATCCATTTTATTTGCCGACGTTTCGACTAATATTTAGTCTTTTTCAAGGCACTGAAATTAATAAATTTATTTTATAAATACATTCGTTATTAACCTAAAATTAACTACGTACCTAAATGTTAATTTACACACTAGAGTCAATTTATTACAACACAACATATATATATTTGACATGCAAATTTAATAAGTATATTTCTGGGGTAAGTGGGTAAAAAGTCATATGTTCACTTTGGAAGATTTTACAGGAGAGCACTTTTTAATTTTTAAGGCATATATTACTTTTTTTTAAACTGTGGGATATTTGTATATGTGATATGGGTAAATATTATACTGGTTAACATTAAAAAAATTAAAATTAACTACGATTAAAATGATTTTTGTGGATAATAATTAATTATGACTTTATGCTCAATTTTCTTTGGGCGAGTAAAATGTTATAACTTGACTTATGTAGTTTTACCTGTGTTAAAAATTTAAATTAGAATGTAATATCTCCACATATTATCATTTGAACCATAATTTAATTTACTTATTACGTTTTGCACAAGCTAATTTATTACATGTTAAATTTCATACATTGACAAAAACAAACTAATGAAATATTATTATCAAGTTTTTCACATAAACAACTTAGCAGATTTTAATTAATAATCATTAATTCAATAAACAAAAATTTCAATAATAAATTGTTATTGATTTCATTATCGAAAAATATATTAAAAGAAAATCACTTCAAATGGTTCAAAAATTGCTAACAAATTATTAACGATTATGATTTTAAAAAAGCTTAGATCTCATCCTGGAGTTCCATTTCGGTGTCAGATTGCAAGTCTGGATCAGTATTACATACATCTTGTTTAGAAAATAACTTCTGGTAAAAATCATGGTAAATGCTATCAATATATGGTATAAGATCAATTAAATCACTTTTTCTTTCGTTGCTTATAGCTATTGGTTGATCTGAAATTACTTTCAAGGCATCGTCTAACACCATTTTTTGAGTTTTTCTACCTATATTAAGAGACATGAAGTCTGCGGATGAATCCAAAGTTTTCTTGTAATTAATCATGCCAAACTCTTTTGTGTAACGGAGCCACTGAACATCGGGCCAACCAAATTTTTCGTTTTGAATATTAATTTTCCGATTCTGAAATACACTTTTAAATAAATAGTTAAAAGCAAAGAAATCTTGTTGTTTCATAACAACAACTTCAAAGGGGTTCTTTTTTCTTGTATCCCGTACCAACTGGTACCAATCGTTTGGAACAGAAATTATCATGTTAGTATTTTTCTTTTTTTTCTCGATAGCGTCATGGTCACTATCACACTCCATATGTGTGTGTCCGGATATCAAAAACTTGTGTTCAATACATTGAATTGTAGGATGAATACTCATAACATATGAAAACAGCTGCCACAAAAGAATTTCTGTTTTGACCATAGCACGTATCGGAATAGAAAATCACGTGATCTATTTCTACAGGTACATTTTCCATAAGATGTTTATAGAGACATGAGGCAATTTCATTGCCGCCTCGAGCTGCCTCAACCTCATGCCACATATAGCAGTAAGGTTTTTTGGTCACGGTGTCGTGCACGGTCAGATTAAATGTCCACAGCTGACGTTTATAAAAAGCTACACAATTCTTCAAGTATGGTGTTGGCAAACATTGTTGCAAATCAAAGCAGTAAACGCGTGTTTTTTTACCAGTTCTCGATAGAACTATATCGTTTTGCTTTGATTTGTATGCGTCATCAGCATTTTTTTGATGAAAAATTAAATCCTTATCAATATCAGATCTGTTCTGTGGTTCAGCTGCCTTCAGTTGCATATTGAATTTGTCACATTTATTGCACGTGTCGGTTTGAGGATGTTTAAATTTAAGATCTAGCTTATGAAATTCTCTTGCGTAGATTCTTTTTGAAACTGGTTGGGACTCTTTTTTGGAATACAGGTCATACACAATAGATAAATTAAGCCCGATCGGTAAATATTTCTTGCTTGTGTCCTTTCGAGAGTAGTGACTCTCATAAGCAGGAATTGATTTTAAGTGATCAATGACCTTTTGAATCACATCTGCAGAATGCTTATTTGGCGGAGAATGCTTTCCGCGACAGTCATCAAAACCTGTAGGTAACGTTTTTCGGCGAATATTTTGTACACAGTTATAAACAAAACGTTCACCTTCATTGAAAATGTTTAAAAAACATTTCTTGCACACACGAATTGGTTCGTGATCGTCGAATTTAATTGAATATTGATGAGAAAATAGCCTGTTTTTCGTTCGCTCTAAATTAGAATCCTTCACTTTGGCAGTTTTTTTTTCTTTACAAGAAACTAAGCTAGATATAAACGCTCTTCTTTTATTGTAAGATCCTAAGGCCCAATACTCCGTAAAAATGTCTTCTCTTTTCCCAGTTGGTATTTTTTCGTTACATTTTTGTCTGCAGTTCTCTAGTGGCTTTAATTTTCGACCAAGTATTTTCTTACCCTTTGCTGTCGTGTACTCTAGCCCCTTGTTTCTGTTTTCTTTTCTCTCTTTTCTAGCACGTCTTGTACTCAGTTTCTGAGAAACGACATTAGAAGGTTGTATTATCATTTCGTCATCAATAGACCTGTCTCCATTTTCACTGCTACTGCTGTCGTTATGTTCAGAGTCAGAAATATTTTTCCACCAAGGATCGGCAATGCTGTCATCTGAATCCTCAAAAAAATCGACATTATCATTTAATCCTGATGTAGAAGGCTGTTCTTCTAATGTTTCGTTCGTTAATGTGTCTTCACTTATAATCATTTGTTGCTGTTCCGTTTCATTGTTAAGATTATTATCTTTACAGATCTCAACTGTTTCTTCTTTGTTTTCATGTTCCATCACATAATTATTAGTTTGGACATTTAGACTAAAGGTGTTATCATAATCTAAGTCGTCGCGAACCATATTTAGAATTAAACGTGCACGATGCGACATATTTTTCACTTGAGTAAAGCACCAAATCAGTTAAAGTTTATAGGAAGGCGCTAACAATAATTATTACTATCCACTTTAAGACGTATAACTATACTATTTTAGTAACTACTTATTTAACTTTATATAAATTATTCAAAATAACTCACTGAAATATAATAACACTCACTGAAATATTGTATTGTACTGGAAAATATTGACACCCTTGTTTATTGTTACTATCGGTCTAATAATGTGCCGTAAATAGAGTACAAAGCATGAAATAGAAAGCACAAGTCTTAAGTTTTTAAAAAACTCGGGTCGCAGTGCCTTAACCCTGCCGACAATAGTGTATTTGCTTACATTTGTCGTGTGGCATGTTTGAAAAATATAAAATTTGGTAAATGTAAAGAAATTATTGATAGATATTGTAACAACTCAATGAAATCAGTGATATCATAATATGATAGGTATATGTAATTATTGGATTATATTTTTTAAATTAGCAAGACTCACCTTAGTTGTTTTTTTTTTTATATATTATACATATTTGATACTACTCGACACGGCTTTTCAAAATTGATTTTAAAGAATTTCTTATTACAAGATCTCAATAATTCGCTTGTTTGTTGGAATTTATAATTAATTGTTTTATTACTCACTCACTCACTCTGTTTGTTCGCCCGAATTTATAATTAATTGCTTTATTACTCACTCACTCACTCCGTTCGTTCGCTCGAATTTATAATTATTTGTTTCATTACTCACTTACTCCGTTCGTTCGCTCGAAATTATTATTAATTGTTTTATTTCTCGCTCACTTCGTTCGTTCGCTCGAATTTATAATTAACTGTTTTACTACTTACTCACTCCGTTCGTTCGCCGGAATTTATAATTAATTGCTTTATTACTCACTCACTCACTCCGTTCGTGCGTTCGAATTTATAATTATTTGTTTCATTACTCACTCACTCACTCTGTTCGTTCGTTCGAATTTATAATTATTTGTTTCATTACTCACTTACTCCGTTCGTTCGCTCGAATTTATTATTAATTGTTTTATTTCTCGCTCACTTCGTTCGTTCGCTCGAATTTATAATTAACTGTTTTATTATTCACTCACTCCGTTCGTTCGCCCGAATTTATAATTAATTGTTTTATTACTCACTTACTGACTCCGTTCGTTCACTCGAATTTATAATTATTTGTTTCAATACTCACTCACTCACTGAGTTCGTTCGTTCGAATTTATAATTATTTGTTTCATTACTCACTCATTCACTCCGTTCGTTCGCTCGAATTTATAATTATTTCTTTCATTACTCACTCACTCACTCCGTTCGTTCGTTCAAATTTATAATTATTTGTTTCATTACTCACTCACTCACTCCGTTCGTTCGCTCGAATTTATAATTATTTGTTTCATTACTCACTCACTCACTCCGTTCATTCGTCCGAATTTATAATTATTTGTTTCATTACTCACTCACCCACTCCGTTCGTTCGCTTGAATTTATTATTAATTGTTTTATTACTCACTCACTCACTCCGTTCGTTCGCTCGAATTTATAATAAATTGTTTTATTACTCACTCACTCACACTGTTCATTCGCTCGAAATTATAATTAATTGTTTTATTACTCACTCATTCACTCCGTTCATACGCTCGATTTTATAATTAATTGTTTTAATACTCACTCATTCACTCTGTTCGTTCGCTCGAATTTATAATTAATTTTTTATTACTCGCTCACTCACTCCGCTCGTTCGCCCGAATTTATAATTAATTGTTTATTGTTTTATTACTCACTCACTCCGTTCGTTCACTCAAATTTATAATCAATTGTTTTATTACTCACTCACTCACTCACTCCGTTCGTTCGATCGAATTTATAATTAATTGTTTTATTACTCACGCACTGACTTCGTTCGTTCGCTCGAATTTATAATTACTTTTTTTATTACTCGCTCACTCACTCCGCTCGTTCGCCCGAATTTATAATTAATTGCTTTATTACTCACTCACTCACTCCGGTCGTTCGCTTGATTTTATTATTAATTGTTTTATTACCTCACTCACTCACTCCGTTCGTTCACTTGAATTTATTATTAATTGTTTTATTCCTCTCACTCACTCCGTTTGTTTGCTCGAATTTATTTTTGTTTCAGTATTAAACAGATCTCGATAAAATATATGTAAAATACACATACTACAAAATATTATAATTTATAAAATTCTTTCAAAAGAAATAGTCCCATGGAATAAGCTGCGAAAAATTAAAGCTAAACCCATCAAATTTGTGTTCATTATTATTATTATTATTGAAACTAAGTCTATAAGCACTGCTTTTATTTGAATCCCAGGATATCTTGATTCGTATTTAAAAGCCTATTAATTCAAAGTAGATAATAATATCCCAATAGGAGAAAAATTTATAAACTTTTGATTTTTGACAAAAAACTAAAAAGTTTAGATATAAGGGATTTTAAAGTTAAATCGGTAGTAGTAACTGTGTTTAAAAATATTTCCGCAAATTACCTAGGTACCAAGTTATAATCTCATTTTAAAGTATTTTTGACGTTACAATCAATTTTCAAACCACTACTTAATATAATATCTGTAAAATATTCTACTTTTGTACATTTTAATCTAAAAATATCTGCAGGCCATCCCTGGAACTTCCCGCCGTTTCCGTTCTTTTGAGATGTGGATTATCCCTACGGTGTTTGTTACAAGTTATTTTAAAAAATTCCAGTCAACTGGGCGACAGGATCATTCCAAATTCATAAATATTGACATTTGAAATATTATAATAAATAAAATAAAACTCGTTACCGCGCGTAGTTACGCGAGTAACGGCTAGTAACAAATATGATATTTGGTATTTGTTCCAATGGTTACATAATAGGTTTAACGTAAAAATTAATCAAAGCATGTTTGTCAGCTACCTAATTAATTTCTTTTTAACAGATCTTCGAACAAAAGAACATCTGATTTTTTTTTATTTTTAAAATATTTCCGAAATTATAAAATTCTACGAAACTTTCTTGGAAAAATGTATAGAATATTAAACCGTTATAAAAATCAATTTTTTTTCCGACGATAGCTCTCGAACGAATGAGCCGATTTTGATGTGGTTTGCGGCGATCGACATTGTTTCATGAGGAATAGAGCTGATTAGATTTTGGGGTTAATCGGTACAGAAGTTTCGAAGATATTGCAAAATATTACAAAAAACTGTTTCCCAAAAAGTTTCATTTTTGACATTTCTCAGAATCTACGTGACCGAATCAGTTCAAATTTTCAGAAAATCTTTGTTCAGCAAGATCCTTTCAGATGCCGAAATCCGCATTTCGATCGGTTCACCCGTTCAAAAGTTATGAGAGGTTTACACACACACACACACATATACATGCAGACATCATTGTGGAAATGTTCAAAATAGCTTCCTAGGACCTCATTTCGTCGAGATCTGACGAAAACTCAAATTTCGAAAATCGAGGTGAAACTAATAACGTCCCAATTTTTGAAAGTTTTCAATTTTCGTAGCGCGAAGTTAAAAATCTATACTTTATAATATGTTTTATTCGAAACAAACACCCATTGCTCTAATAGAATTTTATGACGTAATTGAATATTATCGCTATTGGAAACTTTGGACGAATCAGTTGATTGTTTTTTTTTTATACAGATTTTTTAGTCTTTGTTTGCACAATCAGCCTTCAAAATTGTATTGAAGGGTTAATTAAACATTTTCGTATAGACTATAATATAATTAATCAAACGTTACTAAATTCCTACTTATATAATATTTCAATATCCTTCAATTTAAAAAATCTTTGCAGTCTTGCTCGAACCAGCATAGTGTAAACATATCCAAGTGAACGAGCAGTTTTTGTGATAACGTAAAATTATTTCTCTAGAAATTTTTTTCTTAGTGAATTTTGTGGTCATTAGTAGTGCTAGTAGTGAATAATAATAAGCAGTTTTCAACCTTCATCAGCCACCATGGCTGATGAATCGGATGGATCTGAAGGAGGATTTGATCCTGGAGGTTCCGTAAATAAAACAACTGAAATAGATATTACAAGCGATTCTTTCATTGATAAACCTTTTACGAGATCTCAAGGTAGGAAAAAACAAAAGAAAACCCCATATGACAGAACAGAAACGAAAAAAGGTAAGAACGTTCAATTATTACCTGTAGGAAATATTGCAAAATCAAATAGTAATAATATTGAGCCAATGCAGCTCGATGAATCCAGTATGGACAACATCAAACGACCAACAATGTCGCGTTGTTCGTCTTTACCTGACAATTTAAATATCAAAACAAGTAAAAGACAGAGATCAAATCAACCACAATCCCAAACAAAAGATAGAGATGTCGATAGTAAACAAACCACAATAGTTTCAAATAATAGTAAACGCGAAAACGTTTTGTTTAAATCAAATGATATAGGGCCATTCATTATTTATATTGAAAGCAACGATGCAAATATTGGTAGACTACATCCAATGTCGATTGGCAGAAAAATACACGGTTACTTTTCAAATTTTAATAATACAGTGCTAGACATAAAATCTATCGGAAAAAATAGAATAAGTGTAGAGTATTCCAACTTTGAGTCCGCCAACAAAATAATAAATTCAGACTTTTCCGAGGAACATAACGTAAAATGTTACATTCCCAACCACATACTATTCAGACATGGAATAATAAAAAACGTTGATACGGACATAAATAACGACGAACTTTTGGACGTCATAGAATCTGATGTGGGCATAGCAGAAGTCAAAAGAATTTTCAAAAAAGTCGAATCTAAACTCATTCCTACCCAAACTGTTATTGTTAAGTTTGTTGGACAAATTATGCCAAATTACGTTTATTTATACAGAATTAGATGTGTTGTTGAACCATACGTTCAGCGTGTTCTTCAATGCTATAAATGCTTGCGTTATGGACACGTAAGCAGTCAATGTAAAGGCAAAGATAGGTGTTCAAAATGCGCAGGCGAACACAGTTTTAAAGATTGTAGTGTCACCAGCATGGATGAATACAGTTGTGTCAATTGTAAAGGCAATCACTCCTCTAACTACTCTAATTGTCCTGAACTCTTGAAACAAAAGAAAATTAAAATAGTGATGGCCGAGCATAACTTAACTTTCTTAGAAGCCAAAAAAACATTGGAACCAAATAATTCCTACCTCAATGTTATCAGAGGAGAGCCCAATATTAATAACAGGGAGGAATTCCCTAATCTAACACCAAGTGTAATCCCATCAACATCTACTTCTAATTCAAATATCAATAGACAAACAACAATAATCAGTAATAGATTAACTAATACTGAAGTAAATCATAATGTTCACAAACAAGACAGAACTTTTGTTCCAAAAACAAAAAAGATTATTGATAGACAAGGCAACAGGTTGAGAGAAAACAGGGTATCATATCCTCACCAGGTGATGCTACCTATTAAACCAATACTATCAAATCCCTATGGAGTGGGACAAAGAAAATCTAACGAGTCATCAGAAAACGATGAATCGTTAATAGAAACTATATACAGGGTATTCAAAAACATTATGGAACAGAATATTACCAACAAAGATGGTATTAAAAATTATATAAAAGTTTCTTTACTAGACGACAATCATGGATAGAATTAATATTATGAATTGGAATGCTAGATCATTAACTTCAAATAGGGGTTCATTTGAAAAATTTTTAACTGAAGAAAACATACACATTGCTTGTATAACGGAAACATGGTTCAAGCCACAACTCAATTATAGAGTCAAAAACTATAATATAATTAGACATGACAGACGTGACGGGAAGGGAGGATCCGCCATAATAATTAAAAACGAAATAAGATTTGAAACATTAAATCTAAATTCGAATTCGGACAAGGTCCAAATTAGCGCCATAAAAGTATTAAATGTTCCTATAGAATTCGTAATTGTTTCAGTATATTGTCAACCCAAACATATGTTTGATAGAGAAAAGTGGAAAAACATTTTTCTTTCAATAAAAATACCTATACTGATTTTAGGTGATTTCAATGCCCATCATGTGTCGTGGGGTTGTTTATTCAACGACTTCGAAGGTAACGAATTGATGGAATTTATAGATCACACTGATTTAACGGTGCTGAACGATGGATCTAATACTCGAATAGTAGCCCCACATCAAAATCCGTCTGCAGTTGATTTAGGTTTAGCTAGCTTCAATATAACTTTAATAGCCAATTGGTCAGTCAAAAATTGTACTCTTGGGTCCGATCATCTCCCAATAATCGTAAATCTATTCCAGAAACCTCCTCCTCCGTTTGCCCGTAAATCCCACAGAATGTGGAATACAGATAAAGCAGACTGGAATAAATATCACACGTTATTATCACAAAATGATATACAAAATTTACCCTCATTAGAGCCTGTTGACTCGTACTCAAAATTGATTAATTTAATATGCGAAACAGCCGATAATTGCATACCAAAAAAAGTAAAAAACAGTCACAGTACTAAATCAACCTACTGTCCTTGGTGGGATACAGAATGTTCTATAATGAAAGAAAAGAGAGACAGAGCTTATGATCAGTATAAACAGATCTCATCAACAGAAAATTTTTTGAAGTACAATCGTATCAACGCACAATGTAAACTCTTTTTTCGCACTAAGAAAAAAGAAAAATTTCGCACCTTCTGTGAATCAATTTCTCCCTACACATCTATAAAAGATGTTTGGAGTAAAATAAAATCTTTCAAAAAATCCATGAATACAGTAAACAGATCCAGCTATATCCAAGAGGAATTAATTGAAACTATTTTTAATAGTTTAGTACCCAGTTCAAACCAAGAATTTCTTTACAACATAAACAATGATATCGATAATTGTCACTTTCTCAATTCGACAATTACTATTGAAGAATTGAATATGGCACTTAAAAACACTGCTAATACAGCGCCAGGGATAGATGGCATAGAATACTGTATGCTGGATAACCTACCAGTAAAATATAAACAAGCGCTTATAAACATTTTCAATCAATTCATAAGAAAACAATCATTCCCAGATGTTTGGAAAGAACAAATAATACTGTTGTTTCTAAAACCGGAAAGAGATCCGGATCTTGTTGAATCGTACCGCCCTATCGCCTTAATGTCAACTGTAAAGAAAACGTTTGAACGAATTTTGAACGGTAGATTAACATGGTGGTTAGAGCACAATTCACTATTACCACAAGCACAATATGGATTCCGACGAAAAAAAGGTACACTAGATAGTTTATTCACCCTTGTATCAAATATTTACATGTCATATAGCGACAATAATTATTCATTGTGTGCTCTATTAGACATCAAAAATGCGTATGAAAATGTCAATATAAAAATTCTCCAAAATAAAATGTTACAGTTGGGCATACCGTATCTCTTTTGTAGCAATATAATCAAACTAATTGAGGAGAGAAAAATTTACTTATACGCAAATAATAAATTATTAGGCCCTAGGGTTACATGGAACGGTATAGCACAGGGTGAAATACTCAGCCCAATACTATTTACCATATATACCAGTGATTTAGAAACAATACTTAGCCCATCCCTGAAATTAATTCAGTATGCAGACGATATTTGTCTACAGGTCACCAAATCTAGATTTGAAGATTGTGTAACAGTAATGGAAGATGCTTTCCACACCATTAATGCTTGGTTAGATAATAATGGCCTATCACTATCTACAAATAAAACGGAAATCGTGTTGTTTACACGGCATAGGTTATCATCATTGCCTCCTGAAATTCAATTAATAAAAACTAAATATCCAATAAAAGCAGTAGTAAAATATTTAGGCATAAAATTAGATACCAAACTTTCTTGGAGAGCACACATTGAATATATCGTCCAAAAATGCGAAAAAATCATTAATGTTTTACGTTGTTTAACCCGAGTGTGGTGGGGCGGCGATCCCAATACACTTTTGACTATATACAGAGGTATGATCAGAAGTATTCTCGATTACGGATCCATTTTATATGGTGTAGCATCGCACAACGTCTTGAAAAAATTGGATTCAATCCAGTACCGAGCAATAAGAATATGTATTGGTGCTATGAGGAGCTCTCCTACTAACGCTATTTTGATAGAAGCCGGTGAAATGCCATTATTTATAAGACGACAGTGGTTAAGTGATAAGTTCATTGTTAAAAAACTAAGTAATTTTTACGAGGAAACCTGTCTTAAGTTAAACCCCCTTAAAACAACTATTGATACTCTACCATACTGGAATAACAAAAATCTTCCTTTGTTTTTAAAAAGTTACAACATAGCTCGACAATTTCATGATACCATGTTTCATATGAACAAACCTATTGAATTCGTCAACTCCTATAACAAAAAATATAGTCCTCACACGGTCACTAATTTGAATCTCTTATATCTCGATAATACGATTAGTGTTGCTCTTAAAAATATCTTATTTCAACAAGAAATACAAAATAGCTGGCCGAACGCCCATCACCTTTATACTGACGGTTCAAAAACAAATAGGGGCACTGGGTGTGCTTTTTATGATCCGGTATTTAATAATTGTGGTCTAATCAAATTAGCTGCCGCAACTTCAGTGTATACAGCAGAACTTATAGCGATAAAAGAATGCCTAATTTACTGCAAAGAACTCGACCGTTCTAAAATAATAATTTTTACGGACTCTAAAAGCAGTGTGGACAGCATAGAAAAATTCTTCTCCACTGATTCGGAACTAGTACATGACATAGTGAATCTCCTAATAGAACTTGAAAATAATAATAAGAATGTAAGCATAATATGGCTGAAAGGACATTCCGACATTTATGGAAATAACATGGCCGATAGCCTAGCAAAATCGGCCATCGAGCATGGAGAAAGTACTGATACAAAAACCACTACAGCCGACATACTCATACAAGTTAAAGAAGCCGCATATAAACGTTGGCAAGAAAATTGGGAGGAAACTTGTCAAAAAAAAGGAAAACATTTATTCAGTATTCAGCCTAAGCCCACTAGAAAAACTTGGTTCCATCATTATAGAAGAAATAGAAAGTATATTACTCAAATAATAAGAATGAGAATTAATCACGGTTGTTTCCCTGCACACTTATATAGAATTGGGGTAGTAAATTCAGCTTTCTGTACATGCGATGACAGTGTTATTTGTGATCTTAATCATATTTTTCTGTCGTGCCAAAATAACAATGTAAATGATTTTATCAAACTACTCAAAAATTTAGGCTTTTCATTTCCAATTAATATGAGTCACATATTAAACTCAATGAACTTTGAAGTATACGACGGAATTAACGAATTCTGTTCTAAAAATAACATTTCAATTTAAAAATCACTTCTAACAGAACGTTGTCTCCTATTGTGTTGTTCTTAACCTTATTAATCTATTTACGAAAGACTCTAGTGTTTGTGTTGGTCCTGCATTTATGAGTCTATTGCTCTCCATGTTTCCAATCCCAATTCCTGTTAACCCATCCATCATTGTGTCCCAGTCTTATATGTTATATGTTTATGAAGTATGGGGAATAAGATGCTGGCACATGGGCCAAGCCCTGAAGCCAATGGTTATGGTTTAAAAAAAAAAAAATCTTTGACATGGATTCTCCTAAACTAGCGTTTAATGTAAAATTGTGACAACTAAGCCATAATTAAGGGATTATAAGGATTTAAATAAAATAAAATACATTTTATCTTGAATATATATATATATATGGTTTAATGAAAAAAAAATGTTAATTTTGTTCATGAAATTATGATGAAGACTGTGGAACATAAAACCATTATAGCATTTACACACATCAAAAACAGTTTTCTATGATTAGAAATTGATTACTTACATTAAAAATTTTGATTTTATGAACTATGAAAACGAGATTGTTAAAAAATTCGAAATATTAGTTAATTTTTTACTGTTAAAGATATGTACTTTCGGAAAACCACAGCAAAACCTCGAGTTATAATGGCAGCTTCAAAAATTGAAACTTGGCAATTGAAAACTTGTTAAATACAAAAGTTTTGTACAGTTACGAACTCAATATAATTTAAACGTTTCTTTATCTAGCTAAATTTTTGAATATTGTAATTTGGTTTTTGATGGTACTATATCAGTAACTAAATTTAAGGATTTAAACGACATTATTTTTAAAATTTTAAACATTGATATTTAGGTACCTATCAAACTAAATTTGTTGTTACGAATTATAAAATTACACTGAAAAAACTATACTGAGTCCGCGACTGTACACTCTTCCATCGTGTTAATGAAAAACACCTTAACTGATATTTTTCAAAATCAATTTTTTGGGTTATAATTGAAGAACTTCTTCTTTATTCATATAGTATAAAAATCTTGAGTTAAAAAAAAATGTCAATTAAGGTGTTTTTCTTTAATACAGTGTATCCCAGACATGACTCCCCGGGCCTGTATTTCAAATTTTGAAGATAACTCTATCAAACATTATAGATTTATAAACGGTATGAAATTCTCTACAAGATGACGATGTATTTGTGTAAGCCAGACACGATATTCAACTTTTTTTTCTTAAATAAAATTTTTTTCGGCTACTCTGATAGAGTATTTTATTCTGCTTCAACCATATAATTAAACACTAGTGTTACAATTTCCGAAAAAACGCAGTTAAACTTTACGTACATTACAATACATGCACGTATAATTGATGTTAATATCAAGTCTGAAAATGCATTATACTATATATAAAGTAAACTGAGTCTATTTCAATACTGTTATAATGCAAAAGAGAATAAAAAGATCTAATCAAATAGCTAAAAAAAAACATCTACGGTGAACAAAAAGTAGATTGCTACTTTTCTCGTGTATACAAAGTACAGAATTTCATCTCACTAATTACGAATATATAGAATTTGATTAGATTACCATTAAACAAATCGACAACAGACCTGGGAACTCATGTCTAGAACACCGGCATTAACCAAAATATTTACATAGTTAAGAAAGTAACATGAACCCTAATATATAATATAATCCTAATATACAGCTCTTATATGTCATTTGAAATCTGAAATAAATGTTTGCCCTTTCTTTGCGAATCTTTGAAATGTTGGAACTCTATTCGGCATATTTTATCGAATCTTCTATAACCTAAAACATTTTTAAAATCTGTGCAGTATCAAAGTTTAGTAAAAACATTGCTTTACATAATCTTTAAGATTGCTATTTTTTAATGCAGCATTTTTCAAACGTGAAGAAATATGTATTCTTAGGAATTTTACTAGGTATGAATAAAACATTTGATTTGGTTATTTTTGTTTTTAAAAGTAAATATTATTCAGTTTTATAAAAAACTAGTCTCGAAATGATGAACGCCAAAATTTGAGAAATGCTGATTTAATGCAAGCATACAGACTGTGATCGTTACAATATAAATAAGCGACAAAAGTTTGATTAATAAATTTATACAAATAAGACAACTTGAAGGTGTAATAACACGTAAGCATAGCTGGGCACCGTTAAACAAATACTTAACTTCGTTAATCCGTTACTAAAAAAGTTAACTTCGTTAATCGTTAAGCCGTTAATCTTGCAGGTTAACGATTAACGAATCGTAAATCGTTAACTCGCGATAGAAATTCTATTTTATATTTAAAGTTAATTCGGGCTATGGAAGTTTAAGCAGGTCATGAAATATTAGTAAAAGAAGGGTGTATCATTAGAGTTTTTAATAATAAATGTTCAACTCAAAATACAGCTAGTCTGACATAAGGTGCATATTCCCCTTCATAAACAACAATATATTGAAGTTTTCGTCGGAAAGTGAGGCTCTTTTAGGCGTTAAAATGTCTTTTCCCGTAGAAAAAAGGCGTTCGACTGCAGCACTTGACGGTATAGCGGTACTATATTTAATAAACAGATTTATTATTACCTGTTCTCCGAGGAATGCCGCATCGTTAAAAGAGTCTTTTGACTTCATGTCTAGCCACATTTTGACGAGACTTTGAGCTTTAGTTCTTAAAGATTTGTGACTTTTAGACTTTTCTTTACTTTGAGTGACCGAAATAAAAAAGTCTTCTTTATCTTCCGTACATGTCTGAACGTGTTTTTCGCGGCGCGGCACGGTCCGCACGGTGTCCTTGTGAATTGTAGGTACTTAATTAACGATTGAACGGACTTATGGCAAGTTAACGGAAGTTAATGTATCCGTTAACATTTTTTAAACTTAACTGAACAGTTAAATCGTTAAGCACTTTGTTAACTTCGTTAATTAACGATTAACGGATTAACGAGTTAATGCCCACCTATGCACGTAAGTATCTTGTAATGTAAAAAATAATTTAGACGTCATGTGAAATGCTTTTTTATTATTTCATTGCATATATTTGAAATACGTACAAATTAGGTAAGTAGGTACTTAGAAATTAAGGTGTCAAGGCGTTTTTAAATTGAAAAAATTGGAAGCATAAACCAATTTGCGTTTTATATCTATCTTTATTATATAGCAGAATGCAGGGTAATATTTAATACAGTTAAAACAATTAAATTTTTTAAAAAGAGCAAGAATATATTAAACAAGAGAAAACTTTACTATCTAAAAAAGGGCTTAAGGTATTGCTTATTTAGGAAGTGCGTTGATTATATATTTAATATTTTCTAATCTTTTTAAAATCATTTTTCAAATCTTAAAATCTCTAATCTGTACCTATATCTCCTTCATCGGTGCGGTCGTTTAAAATTTCAAATTCACTAGGTCTGTCTTGATCTGATACATGTTCAGTATCATTTTGATCATCTCTGAAATCTATTACTGCTTGATTGATGATATTTTCAATATCTTCATCATTCAAAGTAAATACATATTTTTTCCTGTTTTCTAATATACTAACTATGTTTTCCGTATACGTTCTTTTTTTATTTACAGAAAGCAAATCAACTTTTTCATCTCTCCAAGGATGAAATAGCATCAGTTGCTCTCTGTAAAAATCATCCTCGTCTAATTCTAATTTAAAGTTGACGTATCTGATTACACGAGCTTTCCGACGTCTCGTTACAAAGCCATCGTTATTTTTCAAAATTAATTCTACACTGTGTAGTTCATCTGAGAAGTTAGAGCTTACTTGGCTACTAGATACGTTCTGAATTAGTCTTCTATTTGATTTAGATTTGGATGAATACGTATACAGGGCTGCAAAATCAGCCAAACATGTTTCATTCAGTTCGTCGGGCCTGTTTGTGTAGTGATCTAAAAGATTACTACAAAACACGTCCTCCGAATCTGACGACATATTTTGTAAGATTTGTTTTGCTTTAACTACCAGCACCCGTTTTTCAGGAATACCTGTATTTATAAATACACAGCTGCGACTACACATTGACAGTGGCATAGCTAAGAGATAATAGACTGCTTCTTGGGCCGAAAATTCACTCGCATTTTAAAATTTATTAGCCAAATGTTTTAATTTATCTTTAATGCTGAAGTTATCTTTATTGACTTCTTCAATAGCATCGTACATTACTTTCGAGACGCCTCTCATAGATTTATTGATATAATTTAGAACGTATTGAACGCACGAGTAGACGTCTGTAATAAACTGAAGGTCCATATTTGCGCGATGTAATAAAAGCATGTCGTGACAATCCGTTTTAGAAAAACTGAAGGTCTTCCTAGTGATTTCCGTATCGTTTTGATGTATGTATCGTAATCTAAATTTAAGCGCGTTAAAAATTCATCAAAACTCAGCCCATTTTCAGGTTCTTTGTACAATTTTTGAAGCATGTCTTTTGTTTTTACATAATTCTCATCTTCGCCTTTATCATTGTCTAATGGTTCCAGAATACACGTTTCTTTCATGGGAAAAAATGGAATACCAAATCTACAAATTGTACCGGATCTGGTTTTTTTCTTACATGTTCGCGAATGTCTGTGCTTCTGAATTTCTATAAGATCTAATGGAATGTCAGTTACTTCAGAAGCACACGAAATAAACAAATTTATAAATTGCTCGCACCTAGCTACGCTAGTCTCATCATCACTGACATATGATGGTGCGTCTTTAAGCCAAAGTAAACTGTGAACATGAGGAGAACCGCGATGCTGGAACTCGATTCTTTTATAATAATCGACTACAGGGTGTTCTTTGAAAATGCCGTCTTTCACTGTTAATAATTTAAAGAACTGTCTCAGTCTATATTCAAAATACCGGGCACAAGTTATCGGATCAGTTCTTATTAAACGACATTTTTCGTCGTAGGATAATGACACAGCATCGTTTTCCGTTACTATTTCATTATCCACGACTTTTTTCAATATTACTAACAGTTCCGGCCATCTGGTTTCGGCTGCTGATAGCGTCAAGAAAAATGTCGGTGGGCCAAACTGTCTCAACATTGCAAAAATTTCCTTCTTTTTTTCTTCCCAAAACGCAGGGGATCCGCGATCGGATTTAATGACTAAATCCGCTGTCGTGTGCAATTAAACTATTTACGACATTAGTATCTAACAACTGACCTGCGCTGACTTTTGCATTGCGCCCTTTAGTTTTTTTCAAGCATAATGAATATGCTTTCGGATTTTTTCTTAATACGAAGTTTTAATGCCGAATAAAATAATTTAGAAACGTTAGCACAGCGTCTGTCGTAACGACTAATTTCTGATTTTGTCCAATTTTGATACGAAAGATTTGAAGGCAATTTTCGCAAGAAGCCACCATATATTTTAACAAAGCTCATAGACTCTGCATATACGTCTAAGAGCAATGAAAGAGGTGTATACTTTTCACCCGGTGCAAAAATGATAGCTTGAGTTTGAAGTAAAGTCTCCCCTGGTGGCACGTTGCACGGTTCGTTTTCGACTTCTTCAAACTCGTCATCACTTTCGGGTTCTAAGTCTGACTCATTAGGACCACTTATTTGATTATTATCTAAGTTTCTAATGGCTATTTGGGACCGTATAAATCGATCGGCATCAATAACAACGTGTGCCTCTTGATAAACTTCGCTGTTTTCCAAACATTTTAGCGCGTTCAAAATAACATTTGGTCTGACGGACTCAAATAAATAATTTGACTGATAACAACTCTTACGTTTTAAGGCGATTTGAACAACGTCAGTTTCGTGAGGCAAACGTGGTAATATGGCGACCGACGTCGGAACATCTGCCGGTACATTTACTACTCTACCGTGGACACTGTACTGCTTATCCACTGCGGTGCAATATATCTGCATAAAAGGTATTCTTGGACACAAAAATCGTTCCTCTAACGGTTTTAAAATTTTCAATTCTTCAGGCACAATCGGAAACGGTAATTCTGTGTGCCCGAGAGATGAATTTGGCATTTTATTAGCAAAAAGATTATTTTTACACGTAGTACAAAGATAACCTATGTTATCATCATTTTCTTTAAGAGGACAAGCGACATCGATCAATTCTAGAGGTATTTTTTTTGCTACCAACTTTTCCTTTGTTACATGCGTCACTGACGATAAAAACCACAATCTGCCACAGCAAACGCATGTATATGTCGGACCTGCCTTAATATTGATTTTGTAAGCATTATACAACTTATTTGTTGTACTTAAACTAGAGCGTATACGATTGTTTTGCAGACGATTCGCTCTAACTGTCAAACACATTCTACTATGCGCTAAACGGGCATATGATCGCTGAAGACGAACGGCTTGACTACGCCGAAGTCTTTGTCTATGAACTATAAGTTTACGTTGATCTGTTAATCTCTTTTTTTGACATAATTTTAATCGATCTGACTGGGTTAGTCAGTCGAATTTTTTGACAATGTTTGTTTATTGTATTATGTTTTAACTTACAACTTAAATTTGACAAACGTTTAATCTGACAATTCTTTTGTCGTATGTTATGGGCCAGTTTAATATCTAAATTTGACAAACGTTTCATCTGGCAATTCTTTTGTCGTATGTTATGGGCCTGTCTAGTCTCTAAGTTTTCTAAACGAATCTCCTGACAACTCTTTTCTCGAACGTTATGAATTTGTCTAGATTCTAAGTTTTCTAAACGGACAGACTGACAAACTTTTAATCGCTCGTTATGAATTAATCTATTTTCTGGACAGCTCAATCTTTTTTGTTGACTTACTTTTAACGCTTGCCTGTGTGCAGATCTATTTTCTGGGTTACTTAACCTTATAAACTGACATTCTTTTGATCTCTGCACGTGAATCATATTAAGTTTCGGGTCATTTAACCGTTTAATTTGATATAACTTCAGTCGTTCATTGTGAACGGCTCTATTTTCTTTGTTACGTAAACGTTTAATTTGACTTAATTTCCTCCGTTCATTGTGAACAGCTCTATTTTCGTTACTGCGCAATCGTTTAATTTGACTGTTCTTTAGCCTTTCATTGTGAACGGCTCTATTTTTAGATTCACACAACCTTTTCGCCTGGCATTGTTTTAAGCGAATTTTATGATTTTCTAAATTTTCTGGGTTAGATAAGCGGATTTTTTCACAAATTTTATTTTTTTCTTTCATAATAATGACTTTTTCCTCAATTTCGCGAATACGTTGCATGCGTATTTTTAATTCTTTTCGAAATTTTTCAGTACTTTTTTTCTTAGTAGGAGGCATTATAAAAATGTTATACGTAAACAAATTAAATTTAAATGTTTAATCAATTAATTATTATTTTATATGTGAATATATATTATTTGAAAATCACTTTGCTGTAACAAAAATTATTAATTGTAACTGTTATTACTCATTTTGTTAGATTATTGACAAAGCTGCAATTACAATTTTACTACGTCATCGAGTACAAGAAAAAATATGTTTATAGTGACAATGTAACAATAGACTTATTGTAAAAATCCCATTGTGTCTAAATGTTAGTGGTCGAGTTTGAAATAAAAAGGTCACTTTCAGTACGTTTTCTAGCAGTTTATTTACATTAATTTGTTGCCATGAGATGTTGAGATATATGTCGATTTGTGTTAATCAAAAAACTTGACATGCTTTCCACCACCCAAAGCAACTTCCTAACAAATTACACAAAATACCTATTCACTTCCGTAATCAAGTACAAAAACAAAACCAACGTTAAACGATATCTAATTACCTCCTTTATACGAATTAAGAAAAAAAAATGAGTTCGGTAATTGCCCGTGCAATCTGCAACTTGCTTTTTCTTTTATATTTTAAATATTGTTATTTAGGTACCTATAGACTATAGCAGGGGTCGGCAACCTATGACCCTATGATATCAACATGTTGGGCATCACTTCCTACGAGGTTTTCATCATTAAAAAAATTGGCTTTGTCATTTTGTCCACATTCGGGTCCACTTATAAATGTGAGCAAATATTTTCACAAATGAAATTTATTTTAAGCAAAAACAGGAGCAGGTTAACTATTGAAAAGTCAGATGCTTGTGTTCGACTTAAAACGACTAACTATAAACCAAACTTGACTAAATTGACGTTACAAGTTCAACATCAGGGGAGCCATTGATACCGTAGAGAAAGTTTATAAATAAAGTGTATTCAACTATGTTTGTAATTATTTTCTTAATAAAATATATCTTATTATTTACTAAAATGCTGTTTTAATACGAAAATATCTCTGACCCAAACATCACTTTAATACTCGCATTTTGGTTGATTTTGACCCGCAGCCAAAAAAGGTTGCCGACCCCTGGACTATAGAAATATAGAGTATATTAGAAAAAAAAACAATATTCCATTCGAAGAATTGGCGGTTACATTTAACTAGCTTCACAGTTCAGCTTCACCCAGGCAAATTTTACTTCGGAAACAAAATAATTATTAACATTTTTTTTATATTAATTTACTGCATTTCTTAATTTGATACAGCCTGAACTAATTTAGCTTAAAAATCGATTTGCTGTATACAATATTTCAAAATTAAGAGTAATTCCCGCCTCGGGAATTTGGCTAAGCATTTGTTTGAGATGCAGACTAATATGATCCGAAAACGATCCAGATATAACCAAAAACTATAATGAATAAATCAACCCCAGGACCCAGAACAAAATCCACACATCTCGTAAAATCGGCAACAGCCGTGTTGAGAACGAACGAAATTAGGATACGGGGTAATATCGGCTTGAATTGAGGAACTTTCCACGCAAATGATATAGCGTTATGAATGAATCTAAATAGCTCTCGGGCGAAGCTGGACTGAATAGCTCAAATTGACCTAGTCTAGACTTACTCAAAAAATACGCTATCAAATGATAATAAAAACTGCATTGAAATTATTTCAGTAGTTTTCGCGATTCGCAGATTCATGCATATAAAAACTTTTGATCAATATTAATCGACCTCTTCTTTTATACTTTAGGACATAATTAGCGGAATGTTCCGGTATGATGAAACTCGCTCACTAGAAAACATCGGGTTTTTTGCTTAACGTTGTATGTCTGTTTATTATTACGTTTTCTATACAAACACATTTTTTTTAGTCCGTTAAGTTAGTAAATTTGCAGTCGCGTGTTGAACTATAGTGGAATTTTCATTTATAATTTATATTATTCCCACTGAATAAATACAAAAATAGGATATATTTAACTATATCAAAATATGTTTTAAAATGTTTTATCTAAGAGACCTTAAAGCACGACAATAATTTGCGTCCGCTTTAGACAAAAAATGCATAATTGACCGAAAGTATTGCATTACGTCTTCGTGTTTGTATATTATTTAAGAAGAATGTATAGTATTTTGTAAATATATAAACACTGAAGAGTATCTTGGCCATATTAACTTTTACGACACCAGAACGGTTCATTAATCTGTTCGTAATTAACACAATAACATTAAAAAAAATAGAATATATTGTTTACTGGGTAACATTATTATTATATTGGATGTAAATAAAAACTATTTTACTAAACCAATCCAAGTACACAAATGTATATTCACGTATTTCCTGGAAATGGATTTATTTTTAATAGTTACTAGCGGCTGACTCCAACTTCGACCATTTTTTGATAGCCTTCTTTCATGTATTATAAACACAAAAGTATCAATTTATTTTAACGTATTTAGCACATAGCGGGAAGTTTTAGGGTTGGCCCACAGGTCAACCGGTTTTCACATTTTTAGTTTAAACAATCCTTTGTGAAGGTTCACACCCGTTTTCATCTTTTGGAATACGAATTTAGAAATTTTGTCAAACACCGACGTCTTCAAATTTATTTTAACCATAAATACTCAAATCAGATTTAGTGTTTGTAGCTTTCTGAAAAAGACTACTTTTATAACTTCTTTTTCACTCCCTTAAGGGTTGATTAAAAAAAAAAAACAATGGAGCAATTCTTTTCTTATTTTTAATGAAGAATTCGTACGTTAAATTCAATACCTCTCATTTAACGATTCGTGAGATATGAATATTTTGTCAAAAAGTATGCACACTCTTTTGTTTACCTAATAGGGGTTAAATTTTATAAACTTCCTTCTAAGTGGCTGCTTACGTCACAAAAGGAACCAGCTGTACAAATTTTAAGTTTCTGGGTTCAGCGATTCGACCTTTAGTAAAAAAAACCCTACACACTAGTTTTACCTCTTAACGGTTCAAATAAAAAAAAACATTGGAATTTTTTGCCCATCTTAGGGGTTGAATTTTGAAAAATCTCTTGTTATTGTGTGCTTACGTCATGCTGTACACATATATTTTTAATATGCGCCAAATTGGCCCATAAATACAATTTTTGAAATATTTCGACTTCAGCGCCACTTCTCAGGTCAAAAAAAAAAATTTTTAAACGTAAATACAACGAGTAAATTTTATCAAAGTATCTTTATAATATCAATATAAACCGCTACCTTACAAATTTGTCACTATTTGGTCGCCAGTTTGAACTATAAACAAAAACCATCGTTTAACATGCTTTGTGGTGAAAAACTAGGCCTGAGAAGAAATCAAATACAAAAACAGCTGTTAGAAATCGTTTCATGTTTTGACTGAACGCGATACAAAATACCATGAAATCCGACAGACAAAGCAAGTATATTATACAAGCGCTTCGGCTATGCTAAGAGGTCGATCATTTTGTTGTAAAATGTGCAAATTGAACAAAAATATGTTTTTTTCAAATCAATACCTTAGAAATCCTCATGAACCTAGGAAGTAGGAAAGCATAATGTAAATGTTGGAAAATTCAACTTCGAGATTTTGATAAATTTTGATTCCATATCATTCCCAAATAAGTGCTAAGTACATAAATGGGGTTTAGAAAAAAATTCGTATATGTTTTATGTAAACTAGTCAACCGATCATCAAATTTTCTTTCTAAGCTCTGTTAAGTTGTAAAACAGCTTATAACTGAACGTTGCCTTTTGATGTTTAATCAATAAAAAATATTATTATTATTACTAGGGCATATCTCTAACCGTTCTTTTCTTCATTTAGGCGCGAGTAGCGTAAACTGAAACGCCTATATAGACTCGCTCTGTCTGTGAATCTGTAAATATGTGTTTTATCCCTAAATATGAATATAGAACATTACGATTTTATCAAAAACGGTTTTATTAATTTTGAACATGTTTCATAATTTAAAATACCTTTGATGAGCCTACAATATGCCGTTATTAATTTTTTTCCAAAAATTTCAAAAGACGTAGTTTACTAATTGACGAAAAATTGAAAATTGTGTTATTCTGGACAACAATTATAACGATTTTGATCGTATTTCATCAATCGGCATGTCATTACTGACCTTTCAATATAGCACCATTCAGTTGTTCCGAAAAAATTCAGAAGAGGTAGCTTACTGATGGACTGTGTCCGTTTGTATAATTTATAACTATTTCTCAAATGATTTCTTATTTTCATCTGACTCCCCTAAATACCCATATTTAGGGGCATCAGACAACTGAACAAAAATAGAAAATTATGATTTATAGTACTATGCCGTTATTGGTTTTCCTCGGAAGATTTATTTATAGGAAAAAAATATGAAAAAGCGTTTATTTTCACTATATTTGTTATTACCTATTTAATTTAGATTAGATTACATTCTACTGACAATTCAATTATTAAATGATACTGTATTTAAGTTTTGCTTTAATACGTTGGAACTATTTCCCCAAACGATTTTTTAAACATAATCAGATGTGTGTTATACAGATAAAAAAAGAGTTATGTACATAGCTAGGTAACTACGCTTTTATTTACATCCAGTATCTAATACCATATTTATAATAGTCACTAGTAGACATAATATCTCTAATTACAATATTTGCCTCACACCGAAATTAGTTCAGAAGTGAGTCAAGTTATGCTTCACATTATTAATTCTAAAAACATCAATGCCATTGACCACTAGGATTTGAAACTGGGGCGAACGGGGTTCAATTTGTCTGCTTATCTGATCAGTATTTGTTAAGAATACATTGAAAAAACGTATTGGGTACTTTTTTTTATTATTAGTTCTTATTCTGAGCGTAGGTAAGCCAGACGGTACTCTGATCCATGCACTGGCAATTATTATTTAATATCAATATCATTTTACTTCATCCGCAGCTTTGCTCCTATTAATATTGATTTTTGGGCAACGATAATACAAAATTGCCTAATGTACAATAAACACAATGGTGAAAATTTGATCAGAATCGATTCATTTATTTTTTAGTTAACCCGGAGCTTGTAATAAACAAACAGATGATGAGATAGACAGACAAAAATTCTAAACGGTAGTTAATTTGGTCTAGGTATCCCATAAATTGTAAAGCGAAGTTAAAAATTAATTGAAACTTACAAGCTATTTGTTTTGTTATTTTAAACAAAATTTGCAGTTCAACTAGGATCCGTACCACTTGACGCCCGCAACGATCACGTCTAAGATCACACATTTTGCTGTTCCACTGGTTTATAAACGTTGCAGATGAAAACTTTAGTGTAATGACTTATGGTCGACCAACATAACTGATATTATCATTTATAGGGTCAAAACAAAAAAAGAACAGTATGTTCTCCAACAAAATAAGGTTATTATTTTTCTAAGAAAAGCTAAATCAATCAAATTTTATGAATGGTATACGTTTCGCATCCTTCACAGACATGCTGAACTGGAATGAGTTCGATGTCTTCTTCAATTTCAATATTGTAAAATGTAACATATTCTATTTGTCTATCTCTGTGGCATTAATAAAATGCGACCAAGTGACTGAGTTCATTATCATCGCTCGTTATGTGGAATGATACAGCTGTCACTGTGAACGTTGGCGGCGCCAAGTGACCCTCCCTATACTCATCCATAAACCAAAGATATTCCAATTTCTCGTTTCTTTTAAAAGAAACATAACTTTTTTTCTTTATTATTTATTAAATTTTTTGGTATGTTGGCAAATAATGCAACTGCAGAGACCCAATTTTTTTAATTTTAATTATTTCTAATACTATAAATTCAGAAACGAAACTTACAAAGAGAACGCAGGATAACGGAATCGGAACCTCAAGTCGATCCAACGCTAATAACCTCAGTTGTCAAGCGTTTGTATTGTACAATCTCTCTTTCTCTCTCTGTGTGTGTGTCAAATCAATTTCAATCTAAAAGACGTCTAAAATATTAATACAACATAAGGTCGAAAATATATCAACACCGATATGAAAATTTTCACATTTCAAACAAAACAATATAGTTTCTCAAGAATTCAAAATCAAAACAAACAAATACAGAACAAAAATATTTGGGTGGTTCTGTCGTCCAATTGGCGGAAATTTTTTGTAACATCTCACTTTATACAGGACACACGCAGGGATGGATTTAGGTTTTTCGGGGCCTAGGGCTTATCGAAATCCAAGAGGGTTCTATTTGTTTGTTCGATCAAAAATCTTAAAATTAGAGTTTAAAATTAATTTTTTACAACATCAAAAGCTGTCAGTATCCACAAGAAAAATGTCAACATTCACTAAATCAATGTCAAAATTTACCAACAAGATATATCAAAATTCGCCCAAAAAATTGTCAACATTCATAAAAAAAAATGTAAAAATTCACCCAAAAATTGTCTAAATACACCCATGGTATTGATAATTAGTGTATTTGCCATATGGCAACATACACTATTGGCGTCGGTCGGATGGCGGGACCAAAATTTCTCGACGTTTCATAACCTCCTAAACACTTTGGCACCATTTTTAAAAATGTTTATATATATATGTATATATATATATATACATATATGTGTACGGGCAATAACTTTCGAAAGAGTTAATTGATTTCAACAAAATTTGGTCCACGTATTGAAATCCATCCCTGCCAGAAGCCTATTTAAAATGGGCGTAATCCAGCCATTTTAAGGGTAGTTTTTAGGGATTGAAAAATGTTTTTGGGCCCCAAAATACCGAAAAAATTCTCAGAATCGTTTCAAAATTGACATTTAACCCGTTAGTAGCAATTAAAAAGTGTCCCTAAAATTTTAATAAAATCGGACCAGCAGGACCGAACTTACACATTTTTTGAAAACACTAATTTGTAGATAGTGACTTATTTATTGAAGGGTGTATTTAATTCCGTGTAGACGTTAGATTGATAATAATATTGCAATTAAGAAAAAAAATGTTATTTTAAGGGGTGTATTAAGGAGTCAAATTTTTAATTTTGCCCAAAAACCAACTTAAGTTCGCAAATACACTATATTGTCGGCAGGATTTTGGCACTGCGACCCGGGTTTTTATTATTCATTACTATTAACGAACTTTTTATTTACTATACGATACATGCTCATTGTTAATGAGAAAAAAAAATAAATTTTCTAACGTCCTTGACACTGGGAGCCCAACTCTTAAGTCCTATTAGTCTTTATGTAAATCCGCCCCGGTACACACGTTAAAAAGTTTATTTTGCTCATTATAAATCCGATTTTGCAAATTTTGTTATTGGAAACGTTATATGATAATAGCAGCGGAAATAGCATTGTATACCTAGCTATGTAAAGCTTCATAATTCTTTTTTTTTTGTTGGATTTAAACTACATGATTTCCGAAAATAAAGCAAGTTATGTTGTGATAGATAATTGGATTTAGAAATAAAACGTTATTATTAATATTCTACTAAAATTCTAACAATGAAACCACCATGATTGTAATATTAATTGTTGACCATTTAAACAATTTGGTAATATAAGGGCAATATAAGTAGGTGCATTTTATACTGGCATGCCTCATATACTTCGTTATAAATATCATGATATTTTTTTCAAAAACCATTATTAGTTTCTAGAAGAACATATTTTTGGCGCGAAAAATGCTTCAACCGAAAATTAACATATGCATTATAGTTTTAACTTTTAATATCATATAATATAATGATAATTAATTACAAACTATTTGGAACTTTAATTTTTATGTATGACACAATATATCAAATGTATTTATAATTTTTTATTATTACTCATTTAGTAGCCAATGTTAATTATCAGTTAATAAAATTTATTAATATATTGTATTTAAAAACACTTACCAGTGAATACAGGCAACTATAAAATGTTTCCAAAACAGAATACAACACAATTAACAAAACAGAGCTAATATCTTCTGAAATAATGGCGTTCAATAATAGACAGCAATGATCAATGACCAGTGAACTACAATGAATACAGCTACACTGGTCAACACAATATTATAAACAACAGTGTTAAAACTTAGCACTATATTGTAAAAATCAAATATGAGCGCATCTCAAAATTTTTAAATTCCCCCTAATTTTAAAAAGTTGGGACGTTATTTTCATCCAGATTTTCGAAAATTGAGTTTTCAACAGATCTCCACGTTCTTTACGATGGTGTCCCGGTGTCTATATGTATAAAATATATGTGTGTGTGCGTGTGTGTGTTAACCTCAGAACTTTTGGACGGCTTGACCGATCGGAACGTGGTTTACAGCATTCAAAAGAGTTTAAGCAAACTTGAGATTTTCTGAAAATTTGAATCGATTCCGTTTAGTAGATTGTGAGAAATCTTAAAAATAAAATTTTCAACTTTTTTTTGTATTAACTATACCGATGAATTCCAAAATCTAATCAGCTTTCGTTCTTTAAAAACAACGTTGAATGCCGTAATCGCACCTTAATCGGTTGATTCGGTCGAGAGATATCGTTGAAAAATATGCAAAAATATGTTTTTTTGAAATAACTTCCAAATTGCTTGTCGGATTAGTTTTTGATATGGAGTCAACTTTTTGTGCTTATAAAACTGCGTTGAAATACATTCGTATCTTATAACTAATTCCGGTTTGTTTTTTTTATTTTTCCAGTATGGTTTACAGGTTGTATATTTACTTAGTAATTTCAGTTTTATTGTTAACTTATTAGGTTGTATGGCTATATTTGTAAGTATAAATCTGTCTGCTATATACCTTCGTCGTAGGTATAATGGTGGAATGCCTGATTCTACCTCCATTGAGATGATGGGTGAGGATTTCATGTATCCCAGGGCTATCCGAAGCGCCTGGTTTTGTATAATGTCCAGCTTTTTGAGGGTAGTTTTGTTTGCGTTGGCATATAGGAAACATCCATAATCGATCCTTGATCTGATAAGTGATTTGTATAGAGTTGTCATGACCTTAGGGGAGCCTCCCCACCGTGTACGGCAAATAGCTCTCATCATATTAAGATATTGAAAGGAAGTGTCCCTTATGTGTTCTATATGTTTGTTCCAAGTTAATTTGGAATCTAGGAAGATTCCCAAAAATTTATGGTGAGAACTGGTTGGTATCAATTTATAACAACTATCACAAAGACAGTATTATAAATTTTCCTGCCCTTGTTTATATTAAAAAAAAAGGCAGGATCAAATTCGAATAAGTAAAGGTGTTGTAATTGAAAGACGAAGATATTTTTTTACTATTTATTGTACAAGACGACGACAATTCTTCCTTCGCCGGTGGACATAACGTCGACGGCCAATACGGTGATAATTTTTCCTTTACGTTTGTTTAATTAATTAATATAGAAAATATGCACTGCTCTCTTACTGGTGTAATTATTTTAACGTGGATAATAATAATGGACCAAGCCTCGCCACGTTACAAATCACCGCCGAGAGATGTAATTTATTTTAAATTACTATAAATTAATTGATGTTAATACTTCGAAGATTAAAATAGAACTCTAGCTAATATTGAATTTTTCAACAAATTATAAATGCAATTTTGACAAAAAACGACGCATTGGCCAATGATAAATAAAGGTTGCTTATTTAACTTGATTATTATATAATTAAGAAATTTCAAGTTGTATTCTTGAACTATTACTATTAATTCTTAAATATGATATGATTTTATCGGATAATATAATCAAAATTGTAAGTTAAAAATCGTGACATACGTTAGTTATGTTACAAATTTGTCTGCTATTTTGGTTTGAATGATAGGTATTTTGCTTTTATTGATGAATGGAACTGTAGTGCATTTGTCAGGGGAGAGTGAGAGGTGTAACGAAGTCAAAATTTGTCGATAAGTTGCAAGCCGGTATTGATTGATTTAATGCATATGTCGATGTCCGTGTTTTGCTGGTATATTACAATGTCGTCCGCATATTGTAGATGTCTACATACTGTATTGATGGACATACCTAGTTTGATTGTATATATATTGAACAGTATCGGACTTAATATCCCTCCTTGTGGGAGGCCTTCATAAATCGTTCTTGTGTCTGAGATGTTGCTAAGGAATTTTATATTGATTTGACGGCAGGAGATCAGATTGAATATCAGGCTAATGATTTTACCGGACAGGTTAATTGAGATTAATCTGTCCATTAGAGAGGGGATGTGTACATTATCGTAAGCTGAGTTAATGTCAATAAATGTAGCGAGGAGGTTTTCCTTCCTTGAAAATGAAAGTAGAATGGCGGTTACTAAAATAGAAATATTCAGGGCTATTCTACTAATGATAATCACGGTGATTACCAAGTGCTTAGTAACATAAACACTCTGGGCAACCACTTATATTTGTTTCTTATTCTGCTAAGCAAAGTGATTGCCACAAGTCGTTAAAATGATTACGTGGCGTGTTTATAAGAATGGATAAATTGTAACTTGTAAATAAGTGTTGTTAAGCTGACACTTTGAGTGTTTATTAATTAAAATGGACGGCGAAATATTTCACTTACTTATTTTGGAGTTAATTGAGAATGAAAACAGGTTAATAATAGAATTATATTATAACGTACACGCGTTATACATTTTTATTTTTTTTATTATTCGTTTACGTTTTTTATTAATCCAAAATTTGAATTGGAATTCAGTATAAGGGCTAATTTTTTCCTTTTTTTATCCACAATTATGAATTCAGTTGATGAAAGTTTTCCACTCAACATATTTTTATTAGCGTCAATAAAACGTCGTTGGTTCTTAATACCTTCTATGTGCCAATAAATCTGAAATTAACGTTAATTAATATTTTTAAGAAAATACTTCTTCTTAATAAACATGTTGCAGTGAAGATAAGTACGAATTAGAAATATACCTCTGAAATTGCTAGTTTCTTATCATCTATTGCTGAAATAATCACTTTTTAATCTTTCCTGCAACATTTACTTTTTGCACATAGGAGGTATTACAGAACCAACGACGAAAATCAATCATCAATTTGAACTGACTAGATGATACTTTTTTTGTCGTCTTTTTGTAATTTTATTATCCATAATAATAATTATTATTACTAATAATTAATTATTTTCAGCACTTGACAACTAACACAAAATTCAAAAGTATATAACCGTGGTAACCGCACAAAAATAGACTTGTAATTAAATTCAGACAACTCTCTATAGGTACGTTTTTTTGAAAACGAGTGACAAAGAAGATTTGTAAACACTTGCATAATCACTTGACGTCATTCGTGGATTGAAGTAATCTGTGTGAGGCTCTAAAGCCGTAGTTATGTATAATTCGACACTGTTTGACTTCGTGTCCATACCCGAAATAAATAACGGATATAAATAAAATAATACATATTTTAATGTAAAATTGCATACAAGAAGATTTTTGAATATAATTTTTATACTCAGTACTATAGACAGCAAGTGTATGTTGTGTGCACTCATCGAAGTTGGCCGATAGTACATGTATCGTGAACCGCTAGACGCTTGTCACATGACCGTATACCGTGGGATTCACAGACGATCACGTGATTATACTAAACTGGAATATTGCACAATATTACATATTTTGTTACGAAATTTTTACACTAATTTAATGGAAAATCACATAAAATACATTAAAGCTACATAAGTGTATGTAATTTTACTTTACTTCATGTATAAATACCAAATTTGTTTAATTTCACAGCGAAAGTCCAAGTTTTTATACAGTTCTTGTAAAAATAAATAATAATGAACAATTACCTAGAAAATTGAGGGAATTTTACTTTAGCTTTCAATGTAATTTTACAGTGTATGTATGCATACACCTCTGAAAGTTGTTTCGGCCGTGTGCCAAATGTACACTGCGAGCACTGTAAGGTGTGACGTGAATTTAGTATACTGCGAAGCCGTTCCTTTATAGTTAGTTATACTGGTTACTGTTTAAAACGGAACGCAGTACAGTATACTGTCATCGACGTTTTTTGATGTTAAAAGTTTAGTTGCAAAAGCCATGTCTGCGAGATAACGAGAAAATATTTTATAAAAATAATTAGGTTATGAATTTAATTTTGATGCAATTGAATATTTACCCATGGATGCACGATTATAAATTTCTTCAGTTACTTTCATTTCATACATAATATTTGTTTCACACTGCAATAAACACAATTTCTTTAAATTTTCAATGTTTGTTTTTAACGGCCGGTATTTTTAAATGACAATATTCAAGTGGAAGCTGTTAAATTTCTGAACGCTGTTGATCACGTGATCAAAGCACAGAGCACTTTACCTCGAAAACACCAGTGTTCCCGGTAGAAAAATGGCGACGATTTATGACGTCATATATTTCCCTAGGATACTGCGACTGTATACCTGTCAGTCTATAACGGAACGAATTTCTCCCCAGTAAGAGCACTGAAAAGTGCCAATATACACATTGGCACACGGCCCAAGATAGGCTAGATAAGTATGCGTTGTTGCCAGATCGTTTCTGTCCGAGTCCTTGAATGTATACTTTTCTATAAATTGTTGAACTTTCAATTCAATTTATTCCTTAGAAAAACAATGTATACATATATAATATAACCGTTATTTATAAATAATTGGACGGTCAAAATTTTTTCTTATTTTTTTTTAAACTCATAACAAATGCATTGAAAGACTCAATTTTTTTAAAGTTACTGACTGTTAGTTCTTTTTTTATAAAAAAGAAACTGGTTCAGAACTACAGAGATCGTATACAATCAATGTTAATTATCCAATTTTTAATTGAATTTATCTCAGATTATATACGGCCGATCGATTTCAAATTTTCAGGGTAATTGTATTATCATGTTCTTAATAAGTATATAATAATTAAGAATTTTCTGACGGTGTGTCTTAACTACCTTAAACTATTTTATATTATTATCTGTTGTATTTCTTACAACTAATATTTAATCATATTTTAATTGTATATACGTATTATATCCCTATGTCGGAATAGACAAATTGGGAAGAAATACTTACATAATTATTATTATTACTAAGGTTTTTTTATTTTTTAACGGGAAATTGGACAATTCAAATATAGTTAAACTGAATAAAAAATTGCGACGTTTCGTTAAAGCTTTTTAACTTCTTCAGGCACAACTGAAATAATTAAAAATACAAATTAGTTAATGAAATATATATATTTTTTTAAATAGAATTGAAAAAACCCGGGTCGCAGTGCCAAAACCCTGCCGACAATACAGTGTCTTTGCTAATACAGGTATTGTGGCTTTATTAAATGAATTTAAGTTTTTTTTTGGACAAAATAAAAAAAAATTGAACCCCTTAATACACCCCTTACAATAATAATTTTATTAGTTGAAATATTGTTATCAATCCAACATCTGCACCAAATTAAATACGACCTTCAGTAAGTAAATTCGTATACGCAAACTAGTGTTTTCATAAAATTTGTAAGTCCGGTCCTGTCGGGCCGATTTGCTTATAATTTTAGGAGCACTTTTTAATTGCTACTAAAGGGTTAAATTTCAATTTTGAAACGATTCTGAGAATTTTTTCGGTATTTTTGAGCACAAAAACTTTTTTCAACCCCTAAAAACTACCCTTGAAATCACCCGATTGGGCCCATTTTAAATAGGCTTCGTGCGGTGATGGATTCCAACATGTATGCCAAATTTCGTTAAAATGAATTAACTCCTTCGAAAGTTATTGCCCGCACATATAAATATATATATATTATAGAATGCTAATTCCCGTCGTAAAAGCGAGGTCTAGAGTACCCGGATTCATAGCGACAACTCCCGTAACTCTAGGACAACATTTGGCTTCAAAAAGAGAAAAATAAAAATTTGAGCATGTGTGACCCCCTTTAGTGTTTGAATTTCATTATACATACGAATGCAACCCCAGATCGTTATTGTTTTTAAAGAAAATAAAAGAAATCGTTTATTACTAAACAACAGTCAAGGTTACAGAATTTAGTTTTTATAAAAAAAAAGTATAACAGCTGAGGATGATAAATTTTATATTACAAAAATTTGTGTATAATGACAGATAAGACGGCGTTTCTAACAGTAATACGCGAAGGCCCGTCGACGAGCGGTTTCATTTGGACGATGTTGAAACAGAAGATCATATGTTTTTGTGTATTTAGAGAGATAGATATTGCATATATGTCGCAGCGTGCATGTTTCGAACTTGTTTTGAATTCGCGTACTTTGTCTTTAATGTTTATGAGTCAGTCAACGGCTGGCCTCTGGCCTAGCTAGAGATTGACAAAACAGCGTGTGATATTTTAACACAGCAAAATAAAATGAAATATTATTATCGCCAATAATCAATTATTTATCTCGCAAATTTCGATTGTTATTATCTGTCGCTAACCTGGAGGTGTATCGTTCTAGTTGCCGTTATTGACTCCAGTTTTATCGTACCTATCCAGAGATTCTATCCCGTTTATCGTAATTCCCGTATTTTCCTGGATATCTGGATTTTTGTATAAATTCAATTGTTGTTTATTGTTGCGAGTGCTGTTAGGAAGTGTAGCTTTCCGTGTTGCCCCTTATATACCTGGATTTAGGAGCGTTTTTCGAATAGGGAATATTTACCGTGAATTATTCATCAAGGATCTTTTAGATTGTCGTAATTGTGTGGATCTGGATTCTGGAATACAGGAATACATTCGACAGTTTTCTAAAACTGTGTTACAATTCTATTTTACTTCGAACATTCCTGTGCATCGGTTCCGTTTTGAATAAAATTTATTTGGCGATCTATTCCAGACTGTCCTGTCGGACTAAATAAAATTTCAGTTCGGGATTTAGGACCGAGAAAATATTCAAGGAATGTGCATTAAGTTCAGTTAAGCCACCATTCTACATGGTGTCTACCTTTAAGAATTATTACGTGATTTTGCACAATCTCTAACCTGCCAGGGTTATCCCGTAGGATTCAGTTTTAAGTTTTTCCAGGATTCGTTGCATACAGTTTCTTGATTTGGTACCTGCATTCCTTATACGTTACGATCTTACGGTTAATTACCGGATTTATAATTGGATGATTGTTACGTTTATCCCAACCAAGACTAACGTTCCCGTGACGACGCCGACGTCATATACAGAGTGTTCACAAAGTTACGTGTTTAGTTTTGCTGTGTTTTTGTTTTTTATTTTCTTTGTGTCGTTTACGCATATCTCAATCAGGATTTATTCCCGTGACGTCAGAGATACTATATACAGGGTGTACGAAAATTTACGGATTAATTATCGCCCTGTGAACTGTTTCTATTTATAGCAACCCCATCTTAAGTGTATCTTGACGTTAAGAATTTAAGATACTGGGTGTCCGATAATTCCCGGATCAAGTATTCAGTAAGATATGTGTTTGCGTTCTAGTAATAAGTTTTTAACGTGTTATTGATATTGTTTCGTTTACCGTGTCTGGTGTCTTGCCCTTCCAGGGTGGTAGTTGAACCACTTGGGTCTAAGCCTCCTAGTCTGGACTATCTAGGTGTGGCTATTTACGATTCGTGTCTTGGCGCCCTGGTAACTCAGTCGGAGAATACGTAAATGTTTTTTTGAATATCAGAACCGATTTTGGTCAGCTACGTGTTTTCGTGTCTTGTGATTGTTAATTTTCCGAGTGGTAGGTGGCAGGATTTTTCTGGCCGTTTTATGGTTATTCCCGTTGGGATATTATTTTGAGAACTCGTTATTTTGTGCTGTCCTTTGTGTCGTGTGGTAGGTGGTGGATTTTTAAGCGCCTTTTAAGGCATTTTCTTGAGTATAGTCTATTCGCGTTTCGTATTGTGTTTGGATATTTCTTAAGCGATTATTTTCTGAAGTTTTTTAAACTAACCCCGGCCCAGCGCCAGCTGAAGCTAGCCGCGCAACCGATTAAATTCGGATTCAGTTTAAATGGTTCTTCGGTGCTACAAATGAAAGATATTAACCCTACACCAAGTTTTATTGAACTTAGAATAATTTCGAATAAATTCGAATATCTCCGAATACTTTCGAACAACGCCGAACGACGCCTATAAATTGGCGCCTGCCAACGTGGGGCCTTTCGTGTTATTTTTTCGGCCTTTCGTTTTATTTTTCGGCCTTTCGTTTTCTTTTTCGGCCTTCTGTTTTTTTGGTTGTTTGGCTCAGTGACGTACCCGTCTTATGAATTGAAGCGGTCTTTTTTATTTTAGAATAATTTCGAATAAATTCGAATATCTCCGAATACTTTCGAACAACGCCGAACGACGCCTATAATATATATATATATATATTATATATATATATATATATATATACGTATATAATATATATATATATATATATATATATATATATACATATATATATATACATATATATATAAACATTTTTAAAAATGGTGCCAAAGTGTTTAGGAGGTTATGAAACGTCGAGAAATTTTGGTCCGACCCCTAGGTCCCGCCATCCGACCAACGCCAATAGTATATGTTGCCATATGGCAAATACACTAATAATACCTTTAACTAGTTAACCATAACAGTAATAAAATTTAGATATCTATAATAATACATATATTTACTTCAACAAATATTAAATAGTAAATATTTAAACGAAATTTAAAGGTATTATATCAATTCTATTTAAAAAAAATTATTTACTTCATTAACTAATTTGTATTTTTAATCATTTCAGTTGTGCCTGAAGAAGTTAAAAAGATTTAACGAAACGTCGCAATTTTTTGGTTTAGTTTAACTATATTTGAATTGTTCAATTTCCCGTTAAAAAATAAAAAAACTTATTAATTAAAATGGACGTGAACAATATTGAGAATTATTGTTACTATTACAATAAACTGGCCATTGTTAAACAGGTTTTTTTTAAGATTTTGCCTGCCTTTGATTTGGTTTCCTTAAGGCTGTCGGAGCGCTCTGAATTTTGTTTGTGCTGAGAGGGGCGAGGTAGGCAAAAGACATATTGTGGGTGTGACCTTCTTTAGCTCTGTCTCGTTCAAATCATCCGCACGTTTCAATTTTTGGCTAGTGCCAACTACGAGGCTAAATTTTTTTTTGCAAGGGTGTCGCTGTCAATTGATTACTCTAATTTTGGGAAATATTTTGAAGGTTTAAAAAAGTTTGCCGAAAAAGGGAAAGTCATTTTAGGTTTGTGATGGAACAATTTTGTGAAATAAGTATGAATAAGGTCATAGTGTGACATTGAAAACTTGTGTTTTTTTAGCACAATTAATGCCAACTTTTTTCTAGTAAATCGTACATAAATTGCAAATGTAGTCCATTAGAGACCTAGATTTGTCCTTTATCTTCCTTATAGAGAAAGAATTTTTGCAGTATGTTGACGAAGAAGTCTATAATCAGTTGACAGCCGAAGCTCTATTTTTGGCTTAAATTCAAAGCGTTCTGACAGCCTTAATATAAACTCAATTGAATATACATTTCTGGATAATACATATTTGTAAGACATTTAATATGCAGCAGATGATTCCCTTTCCAACACGCATAACTTTAAAATCTGCATCCCTCATCGATTTCTTTTTTGTCTCCGATCAACCCTTGGTTGTAAATTGTAGCGTTGACCATTTATATTCTATCATCGACCACAAACCTATATTTTGCACTTTGAATTTTTCTAAAGCTGAGTTGCAAGTATAATACTTTTAGGGATTTTAAGAACACCAATTGGAGTGACTTCACTAATGATGCCCAATTAGCAAATTGAAATTAAATTATAAAAAAATCCAGTATCGATAATAAAATTCAATGTCTAAATTCAATTTTTACAGATTTGCTAAAAAAGCATTCATCTGCGAACATAAGCATGAGCCCTAGATTACCCCGGCCATTAATATCATGATGAAACTTCGTGAAAAGGCCTTACTTGTACACAAAAGAACGAAACGTATAGCAGCAAATGACTATTCTGTAAGTCTCTTCGTAATTACACCACGGCTGCTATCCGACGAGAAAAACAAACATTCATCTCTTATTGCAACATTAACAGTAAATATAGTTCGCAATTATCGCATAACATGAAACATTTAGCGATAAATCAAAATGGTTTTCACGGTACAATTAGAATAATGTGGCGACTTCAAAGTAAGCATTAATAAAGCAGTTCGTATTTATAAACACCCACTGCCACGTAATGAAGATATTTTTATGAAATTAGAAGGCGGTTTGCACAATTTCAACTCATTTTGCCTCCGCTCCTATGGAATTTTTCAAAAAATCATGGAAACATGTTGTCCTGGACAGAAGATGTATGCTTTTTCGATGATATTTTAATGACAGCTGAAAAACGACAACTCCATTTAGAAAGGTTGGAGAGCGTATTTAATATTTTTAAAAATAACTGGTTGACTATTGAGAAAAGAAAATGTATTTTTACAAAAATGTGACATATTTGGGTCATACTTTTAAATCAAATTTAATTAAGTTAAAAATTATAGGGAAAAGAGAAATTGCGAATTTCATATCAACGATTCAGACATTGTATAAGATCATTGAAAAATAAATAATGTTGAATAGTGTCCTGCAATTATAACAAATAAACTCGGTTCTCAAATTTATAAAATTAAAACGAAATCTGATAATTTAGAATGAGCTTTCAGTAATTTTACTACGTCGTCTAATAACTAATAACTAAGCTCTAGCATGAATGAACATAACCTGGCTTTAATAAATTAATTATAATGTACATTAAAGTATACATCCTAATGATTTAATTAAACGCATTATGCCAGTGAACACACACAGTGTAAAACCTGATATCAATGTGACGTTTGCAGTAACAATTTAACTCGGACAGACTCTTTGGAAAACCAAAAACTTACACGTACTGGTAGGAAACTGTGTCAGTATAGCCAATTTAATTAGCATATTTTATTGATGTAATTTGAATGTTCATATACCGGTGAGAAACAGTAATAATTTAAGGATTGCGAAGTTTTTAATATGATCAATTTGCTTTTAAAAATTTAAAAATCACGAACACAAATACGGGTGGAAAGCCATAAATGTGACAAATTGAATACCCAGCGTCTATTTTCTTTAAATTCTCACTATGCAATAATTGATTCAGTTTAAAAATTCGTGCTACCATTTAGAAATCGACGATATAGTCCGAAATGTAACAATTATTCAAATATTACGCAATATTATCTTTCAAACCGCTTTTCATTGACTAAATTTTCTATTATAATTTATACAAACTAAAAACGTTCAATATATTCTACAAACAAACGATAATATTGTGCAATATTAATTATATTGCAAAATGTTGAAAGGGCCTCTTTAGACATGCAGTTTAACCATGATATGCATTTTAATCTGCCTATTTATAAGTAAATATGACATAGTTGAATAGATATGTAGTGTAACAGTTTCTTCAGTAGCCCCAAAATTAAAATAGTTTTTCGAGCCTATGTGCATTTTTCCAAATAAATATATTTAGTACCTAGTGCCAATTTTGACAAACAAGTTAAGAAACGCGATTTGCTTGGTAACATTCATGTTTGGCCGACGAAGGGGCAGCTATTGAACCTATCGCGTGTACGAGAGAGCAAGTGTTTCACGGCGTGCTTTTTCAGATCTATAGTTTACTGTTCAACCATGTATAGGGGAATACGACGTAATTTAATAATTAGTGTGTGGTTATAGATATTTAATTTACTTATAAAATTAATTGTTGATATTTAAATTATAATTTATATCTGTAATAAAAAAAAACAGTGCCAAAGGAGATTAGAAATTTAAAAAATCTATAAGCAAGAATAGTTCATAATAGCTGCATACAATCCAAAGAATTGCAGCGTTGTGCTACCGTTCTAGGAAGTAAAAATTCGGAGATCTGTTTATTGTAACATTTGTCGGTAAGGTTAAATAATAGTAAGTGGAGTCTATTTATACCGTTGAAATCTTGTTACAAGTTTTCTACTTTCCTCTTGTTCTGTATCCTATTCTTTTTTATCTGCTCTCTCTTCTCTGAGTAAGTTGTTTTTCTTTTTCTTTCTTTCTTTTCTGAATACAACAATATTTTTCAGTGTGATAATTTTTTTAAGGTTAAAATTTTCTTAAGGTATTTTCTGTTGCGATAGACGCTGGCTCCATCTGTGAGCCAGCAGAAATGACTAATATACAATCTAACACTAACTGATAACAATAAAACATGGTAAACCCAACAGATGGCAGTGCTGCCACCCAGAGCAGCACTGCAGAAAACATAACTGAAGAAACAAACCCTACTATAAACGAACCTAACCAAAACGAAACACCTACATTTGCATCTGCACTAAAAAATATAATTTACCCAACAAAAGAACAGGCTATTGTGCTAAACTCAGTTGACAACATAAAACTAAACGACTATATCATAACAGTAGGAGACTTAGTTGACCCACGAAACATATTATTTGCATCACGCATGTCCAATAACAGAGTCTGCATATATCTAGCGAACAAAAACTTAGCTGACAACTTTGTTAAGGATAATCCCACAGTCAAAAACAATGAACACATCATATCAGTTCGCAAACTAATAACTCCTGCCAAAAAAATTATTCTGTCTAATGTTTGCCCCTCAATACCTAACAGCGCCATAGAGGATTACTTAAACTGGTGTGGCATAAAAATAGTTTCACCAACGTACTTCATCAGGACAGGGCCTAAAGAACAAAAATATTCCCATATTTTGAGTTTCCGCAGATACTTTTATGCAATTATAGAACCTGATATGCAAATCCCGGACAGCATCCTACTTAAATTCATGGGAGACAATTACAGAATCTATATGGCTGTGGACGAATTAGTATGCTTTAACTGTAACACGAAAGGACACTTAGCTTCACAATGTACAAACACATTATCAGATGAATCCGAAACCGATCAGACAGACCAAGTACCTGAAAGCAACACTAACAAACGACCACGCCCACTAGATTCAAATCCAACAACACCTACACAAAATATAGACAACGAACCTTTAGAACAAACTAACATTGAACAGGAACAGCCTATAATAAAACTAAAACCCTTAAATAAAAAACCTAAAACCGACATATCAGCTGACTTTACCGAGCCAACTGAAAAAACAGTAACCCATACTAGTTCACAAGACAAGACACACGAACCCCAAGAAGAACCACAAACCATGTCCGACATGTTAAAAATAATCAAACCGATAGTGGACAAAAACCAACACATATACGCATTAACGTACAACGAACTAGATACCTTCATAGAAACCACAAAAAAGTTCAGAAATATAATGGACGCTGTACAGGAAACAAAAAAAATTCTCTTGAAATCATCGAAATGTTAACTGACTTAAAACCTAGCTTGATAAACAGAACCGCGAAATTAAGATTCACCCGTGCTATTTCGAACATTAAAAAAAAGCTAAACATACCAAGCAGCGGGCATAGTACCCCACGAGACCTTTCTCCAGCACACTCCACCAACTCACTTGAATAAAAAACAGAAAACAAAAATGGCTAACATAATCCAATGGAATCTAAACGGCTATTATGCCCGACTAGGTTTTTTACAAATACTTACAAAAGCACATCAACCTAAAATTCTATGTCTCCAAGAAACACACCTCAAACCAACCCAGACACCTACACTAAGGGGATACAAAACATATCGGAAAGATAGAATAACTGAACACGCTAGTGGCGGCGTTGCAACATTCATACATGAAACTCTTTCCTCCCAAGAAATACAAATTATCTCCGAATTAGAAGCACTAATAATAGAAACATACTTACCTTTCAAATGCTTTATATGCAACATATACATCCCAAATTCACAAGAAATTGACACCAACCAACTAGAAAACCTAATTAATCAACTCCCGACACCATTTATAATTGTGGGTGATTTCAATGCCCACAACACACTGTGGGGCTCTGAACGCACTAACACTAGAGGTAGAAAATTAGAACAAGTTTTAGATAGAAATGATATTACATTGTTAAATAACGGCCAGGCAACTCACTTTTGTATAAGAAATGGAACTTACTCAGCCATAGACCTATCCCTCAGTCACCCCAGAGTAACATCCTCGCTTGAATGGTCCGTAATACCTGACCTGCATGACAGCGACCACTTCCCACTAAAAATTGAAATACTAAATTCTACTCAACACTCAAGACAATATGAACGCTGGAGACTGTCAGCAGCAAACTGGACAGAATTTACGCATTTGTTAGAAAATATGTCTCAATTTGAAAGCACTGAAACGGATGTGAACAACGCAATATTCCTACTTAATAAGAACATCATCAAAGCCGCAGAAATAAGTATACCAAAAAATAAAAACAAAAGTATCTCCAAATACAACGTCCCTTGGTGGAACAGTGAATGCGAAACTGCGATTAAGAAAAAAAACAAGCACTTAATGTATACAAAAGACATAACTCGATTGAAAACCTGATCAACTTTAAAAAACAAAGAGCAAAAGCAAGATTTGTGATAAAAAACCGTAAGAAAAGTTCATGGACCAACTACGTCTCTACCCTAAATTCATCTTCAACAACAACAGCCGAATTATGGGGAAAAATCCGAAGAATAAACGGGAAAAGCAGATCGTCTTCTATACCAATGCTAAAAATCGAAAACAGCACACTAACACTACGTCCAGATATCACAAACGAGATGGGACTTCACTTCAGCAAAACTTTCAGCTCAGAAGCCTTCAATGCAGATTTTATCAAAATTAAAGAACAAATCGAAAGGCAAAAGATTAAAATTGACGAATCAAACGAAGACATTTATAACCAACCTTTTACAGAACACGAACTAGACCATGCGCTAAAAAACTGCAAAAAAGGTACAACACCCGGCATAGACAATATTCCAAATGAAATGCTACAACACCTACCCAAAAAACTAGAAAAAGAACTGCTGAAAATATATAACCAAATATGGATAAATCAAGTGTATCCGGACATATGGAACCAATCAATCATAGTCCCAATTCTAAAACCCGGAAAAGACCCAACAAACCCAGAAAGCTACAGGCCTATATCCATGAATTGCTGTATGGGTAAATTAATGGAAAAAATGGTAAATAATCGCCTTACCTGGCTATTACAAAACAAAAACCTTTTAGACAAAAGACAATGCGGCTTCATAAAAAATCACTCAACAACTGACTGCTTAACTTTCATGGAAACTGAAATAAGAAACGCTTTCATACAGAAACAAAACACATTCGCCATCTTCTTTGACTTAAAGAAAGCGTACGACAGCACATGGAGACGCAGAATATTAAAATGTCTTAAAAATTGGAAAATAGATGGCAACATGCTCGCCTACATAACGTACTTTCTATCAAATAGATCTTTTAGAGTAAGAATCGGGGGCGATATATCAGATGAATTTTCACAAGAAAACGGCGTTCCGCAAGGAGCTGTGCTCAGTGTTAGTCTATTTCTAATTACCATCAATGAAATCCTATTAAACGTTACAGCACCAGTGAAATCCATACTTTATGCAGATGACTTAGTCATACTATGCAGCGATAAGGACCAAACAAAAGCACTAAATTTCTTACAAAACACCATAGACAAATTAGATGAGTGGGCAACGATAAACGGTTTCAACTTTTCTGAACAGAAAACAAAATGCATAAAATTCTCTCGCAGCAACAACAACACAAACGTACCAAAACTAAAAATGAAAGGAAGAGAGCTGACTTGGGTGCACGAAATCAAATATCTAGGGTTAATATTTGATAAAAAACTAAACTGGACTCCACATATTAAAAATCTAAAAGACAGATGCAAAAAAGCCTTAAACTTACTGAAAGCTCTGGCACACACTAACTGGGGAGCAGATAAAGACACGCTTATGCTAATCTTCAAAGCAACTATTAGGTCAATGCTGGACTACGGAGCATCTATATACTCATCGGCAAATAAAAACATACTGCGCACCCTCGATTCCATATACAATAGTGGCCTGAGACTAATTACAGGAGCCTTCCGAACGAGCCCCATCAAAAGCATCTGCTGCATATCTGGCGAGCCACCTTTGATATACAGGAGACATATCCTGGCGACGAACTATTGGACATCCCGCATCCACCTTCCCGATCATATAATCTATAACTACATTTGCAAACCCAAATATATAAATTTATTTGAAACACGACCAAAAATACCAGCGCCGTTTGGAATAAGAATACAAAAAATAAATGAAGAATACAATTTTCCTCATTTCCAAGTACAGATCAATGACACCACCTTGCCCCCGTGGACAACCCTTAACATATCCCATGATACCAGTCTTAGCATATACAAGAAGCAAGAAACCCCACCATCAATTCTTAAATTACGCTTCACAGACATTATCATTAATAATTACTCTGACCATAGATCAATCTACACTGACGGTTCAAAATCAGCAAATGGCAAAGCAAGCTGCGCAGTGGTAAGTGAAGATTCCGAACTCGGCTTCAAATTGAACGACATCAGCAGCATTTATACCTGTGAACTATATGCCATATACAAAGCCCTATCACTAATCCAAACGACACATCCTAACGAAGAAAAATTCATCATCTGCACAGACTCCTTCAGTGCCATTCAGTCGACCCAAAACATCAACAAAACAAATCCGCTCGTCATAAACATACTAAACAGAATTCATCAACTAAATATCAAAATCGTATTCTTATGGACACCATCACATGTGGGAATCAGCGGTAATGAAAAAGCCGACACGTGTGCAAAAAAGGCAAACGAAGAAATATCAATTTACGCTGATCCAGATGTCACGAAGGATGACCTAAAAATCTTCTATGCAAAAAAAATAATCGAAAAATGGCAAAACGAATGGACTCTAGAAACTAACAATAAATTAAGAGACATAAAATCATGCACAACAAAATGGCCCAACCCCGTACCGTTAACAAGAAATGAAGATGCAATTATAACTAGGTTACGCATAGGACACAAAAAATTAACTCATAGTTACCTCCTAACCAAAGACAATCCACCTTTCTGTAATACGTGCAACACTGTGATAACGGTTTGTCACATATTAACAGATTGCAGAAAGTATGAACCGTACAAATACAAAATAACAAATGATCTTAAACAAAACTTACAAAATGAAAAATTGTCTATAGAAAAAATATTAAACTTTGTAAAAAAAAACAATTTAAGCCAAACAATATAATACTGACAATTGTATTTTCCTACTTATAACTTTTTTTTTTTTGTACTATTATATATCTATTATATATGTAAGGTGGTAATGACCTAGTAGACGATCCACCTGTGGTTGTTTTCTTTTTTAATAAAAAAAAAAAAAAAAAAAGTTAAGAAACACGATCTGCCTGGTACATTCATATCCAGCGTTTGGCCGACGAAGGGGCAGCTGTTGCACCTATCGCGTGTACGAGAGAGCAAGTGTTCCACGGCGTGCTTTTTCAGATCTATAGTTTACTGTTTAACCATGTATAGGTGAATACGACGTAATTTAATAAGTGTATGGTTATAGTTATTTCATTTACTTATAAAAGTAAATCGTTGATAATTAAATTATAATTTATATCTGTAATAAAAAAAAAACAGTGCGAAAGGAGATTAGAAATTTAAAAAATCTTTAAGCAAGAATAATAATTCATAATAGCTGCATACAACTCAAAGAATTGCAGCGTGTGCTACCGTTCTAGGAAGTAAAAATTCGAAACTGCAAACTGTGTTTCTGTAGAAGTTAGTATTGTAAATATAATTAATTTAAAAATTAGAAAATGTATGCAATTAATTTTTGAAAAGTGCAAAAACTGTGATGCTGATTTGTAAAAGAAACATGTGTATTTATACAATTATAATAGACTTTTATGATTAAGATCTAACTGTACTTCTTTAGAAGTCAATATTGTTAATAAAATTTAAAAGTGAAAAAATAACATAAACAATTCGTCTCAATACTGTAAAAATTGTGGTGCCAGTTCATTAAAGAAACTTGTGAAATTAAACAATGATAAAAATTGCGCGAGGGCTAAAAGAACAAACAATAATATTCTATCCAAATAACAATTGATAGAGGTTTAAAAGAAACACGATTAAGTGAAATTAAATATACCTATGTATTGTTGATCAATGTATTAAAATCATAGTTTTTGACGGCATGATACATTTTTTCCTCTTTAACTGGAAATCTGTTTCCCAGCTCAGAGTAAAACTGTAGTTATTTTTCCATTAATTGTATAAACTTACTGCCGAATTTTTAATATAATGTGTCCTATATTTCTGACGTGAAAGAAAAGTAAAAATTACGTATTCCCGAACTGTTGGCATGGATGTGACATTTGGATTGTTTGAGAACCTATGTCTATTAGCAAAGTTGATTACAAACCGACTCTTTTTATTAGATTTATTTACATATAAAAATAAACAGTTGATATTTAAATTATGATTTATATCTGCAATTAAAAAACAGTGCGAAAGGACATTAGAAATTTAAAAAATCTATAAGCAAGAATAATTCATAACAGTTGCATACATATCAGCCAATGCATTGAAACGTGTGCTACTGTTCTAGCAAGTAAAAATTCAAAATTGTTTGACAACGCTTCTGTAGGAGTTAGTATTATAAATATAATTTTAAAATTAAAAAATGTGAATAAATCGTTTGTAATCTGTAGAAATGGTGATGTTGATTTGTAAAAAAACATGTGTACTTAAACAATTATAACTGAGATCTTTGTGTTTAAGATCTAACCGTACTTTTTTCAAGTTATTATTGTTAATATAAAATTGAAAAACATAACATGACCAATTCATCTGAAAACTGTAAAATTTGTGGTGTCAGTTCGTTAAGGAAACTTGTGTAATTAAACAATGATAAAGAGACTATAATGTCTAAAATCGGAAAGCTCATTGAACGTAGGAATTTATTGTATCAATTGTTGAATATAATATTTTCCAAACAAACGATTTATATTGTGCAATATTAAGTATAATTCTAAATACTGTAGTGGTTAAGTGCTTCTTCAGACCCGTAGTTTAATCATGATAATATGATTTTTATTCTGCCTCTGTATAGGTGAATACGTCGTAGTTTAATAAGTATGTAACTATAGTTATTTTATTTACTCACAAAAAGTAAATCGTTGATATTTAAATTATGATTTATATCTGCAATAAAAAACAGTGCGAAAGGACATTAAAAATTTAAAAAATCTATAAGCAAAAATAATATAATATCTGCATACTTCCCAAAGAATTGCGGCGTGTGCTACCGTTCTAGCAAGTAAAAATTCGAATATGCTTGACAACGCTTATGTAGAAGTTAGTATTATAAATAAAATTCCAAAATTTAAAAATATGAATAATTCATTTGAAAACTATAAAAACTGTGATGCTGATTTGTAAAAGAAACGTGTATTTAAACAATTATAACTGAGATTTTTGTGTTTAAGAACTAACCGTACTTCTTTACAAGTTAATATCGTTAATATAAAAGTGAAGAAAATAACATGAACAATTCATCTGAAAACTGTAAAAATTGTGGTGTCAGTTCGTTAAAGAAACTTGTGTAATTAAACAATGACAAAAATTTGCACGGGGACTAAAAGAACAAACAATAACATTCTATCCAATTAACAATTGATAGGGGCTTAAAAAAAACACGATTAAGTGAAATTAAATGTATATATTGTTGATCAATGTATTAAAATCAAAGTTTTTGACGGCATGATACATTTTTTCTTCTTTAACTGGAAATCTGTTTCCAAGTTCAGAATAAATTTGGAGATATTTTTGTTTTCGCTATCTAAACTTACTGCTGAATTTTTAATATAATGTGTCCTATTTTTCTAGCGTGAAAGAAAAATAAAAATATACCTATTCCCGAACTGTTGGCATGGATATGACATTTGGATTGTTTGAGAACCTGTGTCTAATAGCAAAGTTGATTTCAAATAGACTTTTTTATTAGATCAAAACCTCGAATAATTGTTAAATTTGTGTTAAACTTGCACTGTCTAATAAATAGTAATATGCATTATTAAACGTTATAAAAATTAAATTAGACGCCTACTTTTATAAAACAGAACCAACAAAAATAATAATGTTGGTTTGATAGACGAAAAATATGTAATAATATGAGTAATATGACAAATTTAAACATAATTCTTGTAACCATATATAATATAGTAAACAAATATTGGAAAAAAATAACCAGAAATAAAATTAATTGTGATAGTGTTAAAACTAATAAAATATACCAATTATAAAGATTTAATGTTTTCAGTTCCTGCCAAGGCAATTATTTCTGCGTTTCTACCGTAATAACGTTGAAATAGAGAATAGAGTAGAACATAAATTATTTTTTTAAATTTATTTCGTGCTGTCTTAATAAATCCTAAATTACAGAGTCAGTACTACCTACCAACATTTTAAATTTTTGTTACCCCGAAATTATGAATAGTTTCGAGCCTATCTGAATTTTTTGAAATAATTGTACTTGAATAGTGTGAATTTGACAAACAAGCAATAGACACGATTTTCTTGGCAACATTTGGTGTATGATTTGACCAACAAAGAGGCAGTCATCGCACCCATCGTGTGTGAGAGTGAGTTGGCGTTTGTCACTAGGCTCGCGATTTTAAAAATGCACAGATAACGAGATAAATGTGTGACCGTTAATTTTGATGTGACAATAAAATCGATTGTTGAAGACTGCTTGGGACAACTATTGTTGATTTGATTGTTGTTTTGGAGTTATTTTGTGACGATAATCAATTGTTGGTCGCTTGAATGGCGATAATTTTTTTGGATATTGAATTTTATTCTTGTTGTCTAGGACCTAGGTTATTGCTATTCTTGCCTATTTTAGTTGTCGTTAGCAGAATGGCGTTCTGATCGCCAAATAAGAATTAATAAGGAACGTTCGATCTGTGCGTGGAATCATGAGATTATAATTATCTCTATTCATTTCTTACTTTGTTTTTTTGATTCCTTACCAATAGTTAAATTTTGCCTTATTTTCTCGACAAATGCCACATCCGAACATCTGCGATCGGAAATTGTAGAATTCTAGAAAGAAAACAATAATTGTTTTAGTGTGTTCAGTGGCGTCCTATTTATATATTTTGCCTGTGTTGAAATTGTTTGTTATTATTTTGTTAATAATTTTATATTCGTTATTATTTATTGCCGTTATTTATTGCTATTTTACTTTTATTATTGACGTACTACCTTCGCAATCGTTTAAACTTTAAACGATTGCGGAGTTTCTCAATGATATTTTTTCATAAGGACCTTGTGCAATTGTGTCTCTTTGTCATATTATGTCTATTATCTAGTATTTTATTTTCCCTTGCTGAATACAATTTATAATTTCTTACATTCTGGGATACAGAGATTGCTGCAGTAATTATGTACCTCGTTAGACCTAGAGGCTGATCTTTGATCAGAGCGTTAAGTGGTTCTGGCGTCCATTTTTAATCATTTGGGCGGTGATTATGTTTCTGATTTTTTTGTCAACTATTGTAGTAATTCTTTTGTTATTTTGGGGTGATAAATGAAATTTTTTTTACGTCTATTAAAATTGTGTTTGTTATTTTGTTTTAATTGTCGTGTGGTGGGTGGTATTTATGTCTGCTATGTTTATTATTTTTTTTTTTTAAGCCAAATTCTATATCGGCTCACAATATTTCAAACCACGACACAGCGCCGCTGAGTTAGTTAGCCGGAGTTCTTGTGTGTTTGAATTTGAACATTTTTTCTAATTATTTAAAGGTGATTATGACTTTATGCTACACTTATGCTACACCTCTCATGTCTTCTTACAGTGCCAGACTAGAGTCAAGCTCAACAGGGTCTTCTTTCCCCGCTAATTTTCCCAAGCCCGTTCCCTTGGCAGTGGTTTCGCTAGATAGATAGGGACATTTTTTTTTCATACTCATACAAGCCCGCTGTGCCCTCGGGCTTAGCGGGCAATCATTGAATCCCTTCTTCTATCTTCTTCTTTTGTTCTAATCTTCTCCTTATCTTTCTGTAGGATCGTTGTGATATTCTATGTGTATTTGATCAATTGCTCTTGATACTTTGTTCGTTGATGTTAATGTTGTTATTCGAACTTCCTCGTATTGTATGAGTATTGGCACTCCGGCCTTCAAGCAAGAAAAAACCTTAACCGTATGTTGCCATAAAAGGTTACAACTTTAGATCTTGGGAAAGTTGCCCTTTATCAGCCAAAATTGTCTGACTGACCGGTGTAGGCACCCCGTAGGGGTAGTGGGGGAGTTGCACCGCCCTAAAAAAACTCGCTTACCGTCTTCTTCTACCAGTTGTATTGTTCAGCATTTGGTTCTTTTGCATTTCATAGATTTTAATTGATGCAACTGCTTCTTTGAGTATTTCTTGGTTCGTGAAAACCTCCCTAATGTCATTCGACTTCCTCCTTACTTTTTCGAAAATTTCTCTGGTCTCATTGCAGTATATTATGTGCTCTGCTGTCTGTAGTTCATTACATTCACATTCTGGATTTTCTATGACTCCGAATCTTGCCAGGCTTGCATTACATGGTCCATGGCCAGTAATTGCTCTGATCGCCTCTCTTGAATACTGTATATCGAATTGCAATCTTCTTTCGACATTCGGAAATATTTTCTTTGTGTATATTTCTCTATCTATTACTTGCCAACGTCTGGCCCATATGTTGTTGGCTCTGTTTTTGCTTTCTGTCTTGTCTATATATCCATTTAGAAGTTTGTTAGCGTTATGTTCATTTTCATGTTTTGCCCAAAAGTTTGCAGCTCTTCTTCTGGCCTCTAGATCCAAAGGGAGTATGCCAGTTACCACTTGAATTGCTTCTACTGAAGTGGTTTTTTGCGCTCTTGTGATTCTTACTAGTGCTCTTCTTTGGCTATAGTTTAGCATATTTTCCACTTTAATTTTTTGTAGTACGTCTGACAGTATAGATACTGCGTATAGCGCTATGCCCTCGTATATTGATTTATAGTATTGTATCAGGAAGTGTGGACTGATTTCATACTCTTTTCTCGCCATTCTGCTAACTTGACTTAAACAATTCTCAACTTTCTTTAATGCTCTTTTTAAATGCGGTATCATAGTGAGCTTGTAACGGTCACTGCTTTTTATCTATGTCAGGCCGGATCTGCTCGCCGGAGCCCGAGTTCAAGTACATAAGCAGCGATTGAAATAATAAAAATAAAGAAAATAAAAGATTCTGGCGTATTTTCTTAATATTGTTTATTATCGAAATAAAAAAAAAGAGAAATACAATATTCAAATCAACAAAAATACAAATTCGTTACAAAAATCGGTACATAAACCTTTACATAAATCTTTACGTAAATAAATCTTGACTACAGCTATCGCTTTCGCGACGTACACTTAACACAGTGTACTAACCGTAGAACGGGACAGGTCGGTATGACGGAGCGGTATCAGGTAACGGTCAACTTATAGCCAGTAATGTAGCACCACTACTTTCATAAGCCGGGGACTGCTTCTTAACGAGCGAGAAGCGAGTCTCATTGTAAACTGCCATGCGGACGGTTTATATATGCCTAGCTGTTCCCCCACTGCAGCGGACGTACCGTGGACGAACAGCGTATAGCTCGTGTACACGAAGTACAGTCGAACACAAACGAACGTCCGTGTGGCTTTTTATAATAACTCTAGCACAGCGGACGGCTGGTTTTGTCATAGTATCTAAACATCTTTAAATAAAACAGTTTCGGTTTATTAAACGGTTTTATTATAAAAATAGATGTATTATATATTTCTAATACAACTTACAAATAAAAATGAACTCTGAATAAATAAATAAATACTGTCTTTCCAGGTATTTAGAAAATAAACATCACTAGTTTGTTTTTTAATACAAACAAAACAAAACACAATTCATCGCTCGTAACGGTGCATAAACGGATGTACCGTTACAAGCTTGACGTCCAGTGTGCACCCTAGATAATCTCCCTTTCCACCTTAAGCGTAGAGCCTTCCAGTCTTATTATAGGTTTTCTTTTTGGAAATAGTTTAAATATCACAGCTTTGGTTTTTTGTACTGATAACGCCATTTTAATCTATCACACCATTCTTTAATTTCATCGAGTATTCTTTTGCCACTTTCTTCGATTTCTCTTCTATTATTTGCTTGATACGGTACCGCCAAATCATCTGCAAAGGCTATCATCTTTACATCTGGAAATGTTTGTTCTAATTCTTTGATTAGCGTGTTTATCGTTATTAGCCATAGTATTGGTCCGAGTACAGATCCTTGCGGACATCCTTTTGTTACATTTACATATACAAATTTGCCATTCTCGTACATATGTACAGTTCTTTTATGACAATAGCTCTTTAGAATATTTTGTAAATACATCGGTACTTCTAGATTAATTAGTTCATTCCATAGAGCAGGCCACCACATGTTATCAAAAGCTCCGCTTATGTCTATGAATAAGCCCATTACATGTTTACTTTCTTTATCAGTAATAAATCTTATGACATCATCTACGGCTTTTTCTGTCGATCTGCCTTTCATATAACCATGTTGATTTATACTAATTTTTCTTTCAATTGCAGTCATTAGCCTTGTTGCAATTAGCTTTTCTATAATCTTGCCAGATGTGTTTAAGAGACATATAGGTCTGTAAGATTTGACTTTTTGGGGGTCTTTCCCATTGCCTTTATAGAGTATGGTTACCAGCGAACTTTTGTAGTTTTGGGGGAAAATTCCCTTTTTTAGGCATAAGTTAGCCAGCTTTGTCATTTCGCCTTTCATTGCACTATAGAGCATTTTATAAACTTCGATGGGCAGTCCATCGGGCCCAGGTGCTTTGCGTAGTTTGAAACTTTTTATCGTTAGTTCAAGCTCATCCTCAGAGACTTCATCTGTTTCGTCGTTTTCGTTCGTCTCATTGAACTGAATAGTTGTTGTTGCGTCTTCTGTTTCGCCCGACCTGAGGAGTCCCTTGAGTAACTCTTTTGCTGTGTCTTCCCAGCAGTTTGTATGTAAGCCATTTTCTTTCTGTATGGTTGCTAGCACTTGTGGTCTTCTAAATTTGTCTGCACATATTCTGTATGGTAAAGCCCATGGACTGTCTATCATTGTTTCGTTTATAATTTTTTCCCATGTTCTCTGTTTTTCCTCTTTTATTTTAGTTCTGTAACTTCTCAGCAGTGCAGTGTCTCTGCTTTTTCTCTTGTCTTCTCTCTATGTTAAGTTCGTGCCTATATTCTCTCAATAGTTTTCTGACTTTAGCTTTTTCTTTTTGCAACATCTGATTCCACCAAGTGGCTCTTTTTGGTTTGCTTGTTATTTGCCAGTTTGCGTGCTTAGTGCAGGCATCTAGTATCCATTTATATATTCTCTTTGCCATTAAGTTTGGAGACTCGGTTTCTAAGTGGTATTCGTTTCTATGTTCTGTTAACGTTTTCTTAATGTTCTCCCATTCCACCTCTTTGAGATTTAGGCGCGGTAGACCTCTCTGCATTATCTTTTCTTGTGTTTGTTCTATTTGAAATTTGATTAATCTGTGATCGCTGTGCGTTGCATGATCCAGTACTTTCCATTCTCTAATACTTCCCTTGATCAGTCTTGTTGCTGCAGTCACGTCTATGTTTGATTGTTGACCTCTGGTATTGCAGTATGTAGCCATTTGACCCTCTTCATTTACTATGTACAGATTGCAGTCTTCTAAGGTATTTTCAGCTTTTATACCTTTTTCGTTTGTTATTGCGTTATGCCATCTTTGCGATCGTGCATTTACGTCAGCTGTATATGTTATCTGTTTATTATTTAGATTGTTTACTAGAGTCGTCAGCTTATTCATATGTATATCAATGTCGTCTGCGTGACAGCAGTATTGACTGATCAAGATAAAGTTTAAATTGCCATATTTTATTTGCACTGTTGTCATGCTTTGGTCGCACCCTTGTGTTATTTTGACCACTGTTATATTTGGATTGAAAATGATAATAGCAGTTAGACCATTGTGCTCATGAATAGCTCTAACAGTGGTTGGCATTGAGCCTACTTTGTTGTATCTAATGTACGCTTCTTGTATGCATATTATATCTATGCTTTCACTGTCTGCAAGTGCCCTTAGTTCTGCCATTGCTGTTATGGACCTTGCCGCATTGATTTGGAAAAATTTTAAGTTGTTATTCGCCATAGTCAGCTCTAGAAATCTTTCTCTCCAGCAAGAGTTGATAGGTTAGACATTCTTTGCTGTAGGGCTTATTGCACCTCTTGTCCCTCTGTTTGCAGGGTATGCATATTTTATTTTCTGCATCTTTACAGTCCGCTTTTGCGTGTTCTGTGCTGCCACATTTCAAGCATTTTTCTGTATCTGTACAGTATTTAGCTATATGGCCTAGATTGCCTTACTTTGCACATCTAGCCACAACGTTGTAATCTTTTGCTTTGGAGGACCTATAATTTATATAGATCCTACCTTGTTTTAATATTTCCTTCCTAGCTTTGGGACTGACTTCCACAACCCAGTGTACTGTTTCTTGGTCTCTTGGACCTGTTTTAAATCTGAGTTTAATCTCATCTTCATTATAATCTTGGAGCATGTTTTGCTCTATGATTGCTTCTGTCAGTTCTTCTGGCGTTAGGGTACTGTCGACGACGTACAGAATTATTTATGTATTTCGCTTCCGTGGTTTTTCTATTTTATAGTTTCTCAGACAATCTTCACCTTTCAACTTTTCTACATCTCTGTCGGACTCAACCTCGACGACAAGAGCTTCACTTTTCGTTGTTCTAATGTTTCTAATTCTAATTTTACTTTGCCTAGGATTTAACTCCTTAACGAAGTGTTTGCGTATTGCCGCGGGGGTTTGGCCCTCCTTTGATACAAATAAAGTTTCTTTGGTTTCGACTGTCTTTGTTACTTGTACAGGTGGTCTTTGTGCTGCAACTGCGGTATAGCTGAAAATAGGCTGCTTGTTATGTGTGCATAGCTGCTCGTGTGTTTCGAGCTTCGTTTTATAATATGTTTTTGCTTGTACCTCTTTCTGCAGAAGCAGATGAAGCGCATTTGTATGCTCTAATAATGTCTCTTTAGATTGTTTCGAGAGCCTTGTATCCTCTCGCATTAGTTGCTTTATGAGTGTAACAAGGTTATCGGCTTTTTGAAGTGTATCCATTTCATGCTGATTGTCAGAATCTGAACTAATTGAGCCTTGCCCCGAAGGGACTTTTGTATCTGCCATAATATTACTTGATTTGAATTCTGGTTTTTATAGAATATAAGATCCAGAGGGGATCTGTGCAAAAAATGCAACCCCGGCACTATGCCGGGGCTGTCTAATTAGCCTGGAGGTTCTCGTAAAATAGAGGTATCCTCTGGTAGGCCTTAATATATCAATTACGTTCTCCTTCTTCGTCAATTGATTTCGAATTTATCAAATTCTTTCACTGGGCGCAAGGCCGCTCCAAACACCTCAGGTGAAAGCTCCCTTCAGGAGTAGCAAATCGGTTGTTTTCACTAGTTTAGTTTCCTTGGGGTCCCCCCCCCCCAAGTACTAACAATCGTCACCTCGTGAAGGTACTAGTGGGGTATTCTCAGACACTTACAACCTTTGTCTTTTAGACTGTAGTTCTACTACCTCTGGGCTAGGGTAGGTTTCCCTTTATCGCTCTTATAGCAAAAAATAACAAAAATAACACCAAGCAATCAGATGTGATTCTTGGCGAGGATCGTGTCTATACCGGAACGACCAGTAGATAGGGACACAAGAAGTGTCTAGAGTTTTACATGCAGTATCGCACCGCGTGCTTGACCACATGGGCCCCATGGGCGAGGGGTAAGGAATAACGCCTTACCAACGCACCTGAAAGATCAAATTACCAGTTCCCGCCGGGTACGAGCCCTTTAGACTACTGGCGAAGCCGAGGCCTATCTAAACCTCTACTGACCTAAGCAGGGCCAGTACCCGTGCAGGAAGACGTTGCGCACCCGTCGAGACAAAATGCCTCTACCCCGCGTTGCGGGGTCTAACCACTACCACCACGAATCTGCCTAAGCTCCAACCGCAAATTGACCAGGCACAGGGAAGAGGACCTTGTGAGGCCCCTGGTCACCCGTGGTACCGAATTATTTTAAGACCGCCGGTCGCGTCCCGCCAAGAAAATTTGGCTACCAGTCAGAACCCTCGTAGGCCTCAGCACTGGTGGGCTAGCTCGGGAACATGTAGGCGCTAACTCCAAAAGCTTTCTCCGGCCTACTACTCCTTTAAGACAGACTCCCCCAGAGCAGCAAACCGGAGAAAAGACTTCCCTGCGCAACGGTAAGGGAGGGTCAACGATCACTCCTCACCGTAAAGACCTCAATTGAAAAACTACTAAAGAACTGAAAAGACTCCTCCGACAGACACCCAGTGTAGTCATAACTCCCGTCCTCCACCGCACGAACCCCCATGGCTTCCAAATCCCGAAACTCTTCATACAGCCGGCAGCTAACTATGACTTGTTCCCACGTCTCAACACTACCGCATGCACAAAGATCAGTCTCCGATAATGACCTATCCTTAAGGAAGGCATTAAGACTACCGTGTCCCGTTAACAGATAGCACAGGAAGCTGTTCCAAACCAGATACTTCCTCGTTGAGACCCATGTGACGTCGGGTACAAATCGTCGCATGATCATTCCGGTCATCGATGCAGACCACCGTAGTTGCCAAGCATCCCACATCCGTTTCTCGATGGTTTTGACCGCCTTATTCCTGCCTAGTGCATATACCTCATTGTTCGTGATGTAGTCCCCAGTGACATTATGACCCTTGGTAATTAGATATCCCAATCCGTGCTTAACAACCTCAAGGTCCCATGGAAGGGTACCCATTAGCACCTGCATCGCCGCCGTTGACACCGTCCTGCAGACTGGAAGACAGCCATATGACACAACCCGATGGCATCTGTTAATTAAACTGATTCCACGCATTGTAGAAGTAATTTCCCACCACAGGGGAGCACCGTATAGTGCGCAGGCCTGAAAGAGCCCTTGCGATATTAAGGCGACAGTACTACGCCCCAAGCCCCAGTCCTTACGTAGAGCCCTCCTGAACTTACCCACCAGACTGATCATTTTCTCCCTGACATGATTCAAGTGTGGAAGAAACGACATTCTTTCACCAATAACCACCCCTAGGTACTTGACCCGATCAACGTAGGCCAGTGAACGGCCTTCCAATCTGACTAAAGGGTTTCTTCTTTTGCAACGGCCTTTAAGCATCATGATCACGCTCTTCTCTCTTGACAGTTCCACGCCTACCTTATTTCCCCATTCGGCTATAGGTAACAATACCTCTTCCGCACTCACCTCAAGCTCACGCCTGCTATTTCCGGAAACCATAACCAGTAGATCATCAGCATAAGCAATGACTCTGAATCCCCTACTGTCCAGATCACCGAGTAAGTCATCAAGCATAAAGTTCCAAATCGATGGACCGCAGATGGATCCTTGCGGACAGCCACGTTGAACATCTCTGGAGACCGAGCCGTTGCTACAAGACATCATCGCTTTCCGCTCCTTGAAGTAATCACCCCAGAGTGGAGCTTCTGCTATACCCAGCGGCTTTATTTTCCTCAAGATTACACCCCATTCCAAGTTGTCAAATACCCCCTTGAAATCTACAAAAATACCTAAAACATATTTAGTAGACAAACCTTTCACTATTTGGGCCGCCGAGAAGAGTGCATCATTTTACGATCTATTCTTCACAAAGCCGTGTTGCGCGTGATGAACTGAGGCCACCTCCTGTAGTCTAATCACCATCAACCTTTCAAGTATTTTGCCTAAAATAGGCAAAAGGCTAATTGGTCTATAAGACCGCGGTTCCAACCTCGGTTATCTAGGGGCCTTCAGTAAAACGATGACTCTCGCTATTTTCCAACGCTCAGGAAAACGCCCAGTCCTTAGACACTGATCCATTAGCTCCTTAAGGTAAGCAGGAATAACTCGCCAAGCCGCTTTGACCATCCTGTCGTCAAGCTTATCCACACCTGGAGCCTTTCGCCCCTTGACTCTCCGGAAAGCGTACTCCACCTCCTCCCATGACCATTCGTCCTCAACCGAAGCCACTTCCCTCTCAACATATGACTCCGAAGAGGGGAAGAATTCATCCAACAGTAAGTTAGCACTTTCTTCCCACGAGCAAGTAGTCCCCCCACCCGGCAACGTTAGGTCACAAAGATCTTGTCTGTTCGGTGTCTGACCCCAGCAGAACTTATAAACCTCCCCCCAAGGGTTCCTATTGCCACTATCTGAAACGAATTTCTGCCAGTGAAGCTTCTTATCCTCTTTTATCATCTTCTTATAAGTAGCCCTTTCTCGCCTGAACATACCACTGGCTTCCGTAACCCGAGAGTGTCGATGGTCGTCCTGTACCCGTTTCCTCAACCTCCTAACCTTTCGTCGCTGACGCTCAATGTCATGGTTCCACCATTTCACCTTCACCGGACGGCTGCCCTTAGAACTTTTCAAAGAACTCCCGATTCGCCGTAGAGAACCACCTATCCAAGATGTCAAGTTTATCGTTCATCCCTAGGGAAGTCCACACATTAAGACTTACTCCTTCCGCCAGTTGCCCGATGCGATCCCCGTACTCGCTCCAATCCGTCAACTCAGGTATTTTCCACCTCAGACGACTCTCAACCCGTGGTGTTATATCCCCAACTGAGAACTCCAGCCCTATAACAGCCAAACAATGGTCGCTGTTAATAACACCAAAGGCCAAATGCCAGGAGAAACGCCAACTATTGTTTCCACTAAACAGGGTGACATCAATGTCACTCTGACCATTGGGACCATCGAACGTAAAATGAACCGATGGCATATTAATTACACTCAAATTACATCCAGCCACCCAGTCCCCCAGCACTTGACCATTGCTCGCGTTAAGGGCACCCGCACGGATCGCTTTACTGTACGAAATAATAATAATAATAATAAACCATCTTTATTTCATGTAGAACACATAAATGTGTATGAAACATGTCAAAAGGTTACATTTAAAATACAATTTCTTAAAAATTACATTAAAAAAAGCTTGAACATTTAAAAGTCTTTAATAAAATCATTCACTCTATACGGAGCCTTATCAATAAGATTTTTTTTTAATTCTTTTTTAAATTTTGGTGTCGGTAGTTCTCTTATATTTTTTGGTATATTATTATAGATTTTTGTTACCATGCTGTAGATACTTTTATTTATGAAGGTTTTTTTTGAGAACGGTTGCTGAGTATTTCGATATTGTCTTGTATTATAGCTGTGCGTATTTTCAATAAAAATGAATAGTTCTGGATGGGTTTTAACTAGTAAGGCGGATTCCAATATGTAGATAGCGGCTAGCGTTAAGATACCATGACTTCTGAAATATTCTACACACGAGTCTCTTTTTTTCAAATTAAAGATTGCTCTGATACATGATTTTTGTAGCGTAAATATAATTTGTATGTCTGTTGTGTTTCCCCATAGCACGATTCCATATCTTAGTATAGAATAGACGTAGGCAGAATACGCCACTAAAGCGGTTTTCCTATCTGTATATGTTGTCAGTTTACGTAATAAGTAAATACAAGAACAAATTTTTTTGCGAAGATGATCGATATGGTTAGTCCATGAGACATCGCTGTCGATATGTACACCTAGTAGTTTCACTGTTTGCGTAATTTGGTAATCATTATTATTTATTTTTACTATTGAGTTGTTTAAGTTTTTACGTTTATTAAATTGTATAAATTGAGTTTTTTTTGAGTTTAGTTTTAATCCATTTTCAGAAAACCAATCATTAATCAAGTCAAAATTTGCTGCTACGTCGTTCCATTTCTTAAAAATGATGCTTATGTCATCAGCATACATTATCATCTTGGCTTGTATTTTTAGAGGTAGATCGTTTGTGTATATTAGGAAGAGTAGAGGTGCGAGGACACTTCCTTGTGGCACTCCATTATTTATTTCTTCCCAGTTTGATGCTGCAGTGGATATTTGCACTCGTTGTAACCTTTTATTGAGGTAAGACTTGCACCACTCGTGTGCGACTCCACGAATTCCGTACTTTGTAAGTTTAGATAGTAGTCTTCCATGATGTACACAGTCGAACGCTTTACTCTGATCCAATATCATTACAATCGAGTTTATGTCGTTATTCATGTCTGTCAGTACTGTTGTCATAATTTCAACTAATGCTGAATTGGTGTCTTTATTTGGTATAAATCCGAAATGATCCTTACATATTATTTTATTTTTTAAAAAGAAGTTTAACAATCTTTTGTGAAATAGTTTTTCAAATAATTTACCAATGTTGGAAAGTATGGAAATCGGCCTGTAGTTGTTTATTTCAGTTTGATCATTTGATTTAAATATTGGTTTTATAATGGCTCGTTTTAGCAAGTCTGGATAAACACCTGTATTGAACGATATATTGATTATATGTGTTAATGGTAAAGATATAATGTCTGCAGCTATTTTTAATATATGGACAGGAATCTCGTCCCATCCTACAGAGTGTTTGTTTTTTAAGCATAGTATTTCATTATACACTTCAGCACTGGTTGTAGGGTTTAAAAAGAAAGATTTTTCATTCGAAGCTATGTCCTCACATGTATCGTTTGGTGTTTTTAGTCCTAAGGTTTTTATAATATCCTTGAAATATAGGTTGAAATTATTCACGATCTTTGTTTTGTCCGTTATTGTTTCGTTATTTATGTTTATTTTTTCTACTTGTATTTTTTGTTTTTTAGGTTTTGTGTTGTTTATTAATATATCACGTTACTACCTGGGAGACCGTCCAGTATGAGGTCCAATCGATCAATATAACCCCCAATCGGGACGCCATACTGACAGTACACAGACACGAACACAGTCTCAATAGGCCCCCTAAACCACACGACACTCACGCATTCCGAATTATATGCCGGAAGAGGCATAGCCACATGATCCCCAAAGACCACAATAGCGGCCTTTGGATTGATAGCACCCCCATAGATCCTAAGCCCTGAGGGCAGACCCCTCACTTCTCCATTAGTCACGTAAGGCTCTTGAATTAATGCTACATCAACTTTGTTCTCCGAGATATAGATAACCAACTCGGCCATAGCCATCGCCGACCGTTGGCAGTTCAACTGTATGATCTTGAGGCTATCCATCGCTCCTAAGACGGCTCCACATTCTCAGTGCCATCTCCTTGAATGTGGGACAGGAGCTGTCCATGACCCCGTGATCGCTCGGCCTCGTCCTCTCGAAACAGTTATTACACTTGGCTTCGCCCTTGCAAGTAGCCGCGAAGTGACCCTCCTCGCCGCAATTTCTACAGACGCTCGTCTTAAACTGGCAAGTAGTACTGATGTGGCCAAAGCCGTAGCACCTGAAACATCTTAAAACATTATCCGTTTCTTTGAAACGGAGACAAAACCACCCTAGATACAATCTCGTTCTCTTGTTCACTGCATCTAGCACTTTCCTAGACGGCAATTCTATGATAACATTAGCTGTCTCCCTACTACCCCCTCTAGAGAGAATCCTCGATGAGGAAACGAATTCCTCCTCCGTCAATTCTACTTCGTCCTCCAAATTCTTCCTAAACAGCTCCTGCAAGAGATAATCCTTGTCCAACGACGCAGGCACATCGAAGATAATAATCTTCGGTCCCGTGGCTTTAAGAATCTCAGCCCTGAGAGACATCCCCTGAAATTTGTCATAGCTAACTAGCTTATCCCTTTCCGCTGGCGTCGGAAGCTCCATCAGCACACCATCCCTTACTTTCCTAACCGCAACAGTCCTTATCCCCTATCTTTTGTCAGTGGCCACTTCTTTGTATAGTCTATCCTTAACCTTATCGCTCGTGGTACCCTCCTTATTGGTGGGAGCTATTATTTTTGAATATTCAAGGGTTGTCTAATAAACATGCTCAAATGGAATTGTTGGTTCATGAATTGAATATTAATTTCATATGCGTTGCTGAACACTGGCTTTCAGAAGATGCAACGAACAGTGCGGTTTTAGAAAATTATGAACTAGTGGCATATTATTGCAGGAAAAAGTTTGGGCGCGGAGGAACAGGTATATGGGCAAAAAAAGGTTTGAAAACAGTGCCGATTGATTTAGAAATTTTGGTATAGACAAAGACTTCGAAATATGTGCAGTTAAATGGAGTGGTAACGACTATAATATTATTATTATTACAGTGTATTTCGCACCAGGGGCCGATTTCAACAACTTTTTAAATCGTTTAAGTGATGCTCTGGATTTTCTGTACGTAGTAGGCACTTATTACATACTGTCAGGTGATTTCAATATCAATTTTCTTAAAGACAGTTTACGAAAGTGCAAATTGCAGCAATTACTCTCCACTTTTAATTTGTATTCAGTTGTAAGTGTCGCGAATCGAATAGAAGCGCAGCTGGATAATATTTATACTAATTTACAGCATATCAAGACCACTGTTACAGAGAATTATATCAGTGACCACCGAACTATTGCAGTTAGATTCCCTCAGAATCTAGATAACAAAAATAATACAAACATATCTCATAGACGATTTTTCAGTACAGAAAATAAACAAATATTTTTTAATCTATTAAGCAATGAAGGATGGCATGAAATGTATCTTTCAGACGATTTTAATGAAAATTTTAATGCGTTCTTGAGTACTATTACTTATTATTTTGACCTATGCTTTCCTTTAAAAAAGGTAAGAAAATATGTAGCAGCAAGAAAACCGTGGATAACTCAGGAAATTGTAGACTCCAGTTTAAAATTAAAACAAATGTACTATCTAACAAAGATTGACGTAAATTTAAAAGAAACATACAATATAATGAAAAGTAGACACAATAAATTGATAATGAAATGTAAACGTGCATACTATGAGAATACCATAGCGACATCGGACAATAAAACAAAAAAGATTTGGGACGTAGTAAACTCACTTACAAGACAAACGAAAGGAAACCAAAATATACAATTGAAAATAGAAAACAACGTCGTGGGCGACCCAGATATTGTCGCCAATTATTTCAATGAACATTTTAGTACCGCTGCAAAAAAGGTAGTCCAGAAAATACCTTCTAAAGGGCAATGGAATTTTAAAGCGCGTTATTCGAACAGTATGGTTTTATTTCCGTTTGATGAATTAGAAGTATCGCATATAATTGAAGGATTAAAAAATAAAACTTCATGTGGAGTGGACAATTTTTCTAATAAATTTGTGAAAGAGTTTAAATCAATATTATTAACTCCTTTAACCTATATAATTAATTTGTCACTTAGCAAGGGAGTTTTTCCCGACATTTTAAAAATCACAAAAATACAGCCAATTTACAAAAAGGGCGATATTAATGAGGTAGATAATTATAGACCTATATCCCTGATCAGTACTTTTTCAAAAATAATAGAATATTGTATACTTAAAAGATTAAGTTCATATTTAAAAAAAAATAAAATCTTATCTAGTGCACAACATGGTTTTAGAGAAGGAAGATCAACAACATCGGCAATCTTAAATATGTATAATTACGTACTTAATGAAATTGAAAATAAAAGGGTACCTGCTGGAATTTTCTGCGATCTTAGTAAGGCGTTTGACTGCGTTCAACATGACATTCTATTAGATAAACTGTCTAAATATGGAATCCGAGGCATTCCTTTGCAATGGTTTGAATCCTACTTGACGAATAGATATCACTTTGTGCAAATTAGCAAGGATTCAAAAAAATCAATGTCAAACAAATTAAAACTGGTTATAGGCGTCCCTCAGGGTTCAATTCTTGGTCCGATTCTATTCTTAATTTATATAAATGATCTGGAAATCTTTTTAAATAATTCCCCTCTAACGATGTATGCAGATGATACGTCTCTGAATGTATCAGGCGCTACGACCAGTGAAGCTGAGACTAAAGCAAACGCCTTGCTGAAATAACTCCACCAATGGATTCTGTGCCAATAAATTGTATCTAAACCCCAGTAAGACCCAAATCATGGTCTTCCATAATTACCAAAATAAAAATAATAATAAAGTGGATATTAAAATTGATAATAAAACTCTTATTCAAGTGTCAACAATGAAATTCTTAGGTGTGTATTTAAATGGAAATTTAAATTGGAATGCGCATTGCTCTTACATTTCTTAGAGACTTAACTCCGTTTCATATCAAATAAAAGTATTACGATCTATACTGACTGTGAATGGACTAAAAACGGTGTATTTTGCAAATGCACAATCTTTGTTATCATATGGCATAATTTTCTGGGGCTATTCAACACATTCGCAAGATGTTTTTATTGCACAAAAAAGAATAATACGTTCTTTAATGAAAATGAAACAGAGAGAATCATGTAGACAAAAATTTAAAGACCTGAAAATATTAACAATGGCGTCAGTCTACATTTTAGAAGTAGCTAAATATATCTATTGTAATAAGGCCAGTTTCAACTCAAATAGCTCCATGCATAGTCATAATACGCGCCATAAAGATCACTTTCACCTACCACGGCACTCGCTGACGCTTTTACAGAAGCATATTAATTATATAGGACTTAAAATTTTTAACATGTTACCGACAAAAATAAAAAGCATAACAAAAATGAGGCAATTTGTAAATGCATTAAAAGATTTTTTATTGACAAACACATTTTACTCATTAGATGAATTCTTCAACTTCTTTTAAAAAGAATGTATTATCTAGGTAGAAAATTTTATTTATATGTAATTTTATTATCATTGTTTTTAATATTTTATGGGCTAAAGTCCTTTTATATTGTTAATTATATTTATTGTTATGATTTATCTGTTATCATTTATATTTATTTGTTATCATTTATATTGTTGTTATTTATTTATTTATTTTATTATTTGTCCAAAATTGTACTCATGACTGCGGCTACACAGTATATCTGTCATGGCCGAAAATAAATTTCTATTCTATTCTATTCTATTAGACGTTATTACCACCGGGTACGTCTTAGGCCTAGATCTCTTCAACACCGCTTTCTCAGCTGTAGGCTTATTAGATAGGTGCGACGTTTTCCCAGAGGGAACCGCTGACGCGTAAGAAGACTTTGGCTTAGCCTCCTGTAGGTCGACCCTTCTTAATTCAACAACCTGTCCCTCTAATCTACCTTATTATTATTATTATTATTCTTTGTCCCTCTTAGATATGGTGCTCCTCGCTAGCTCTTCATATTCTGCAGCCCTTTCCAGAATAAATTCCGCCGCAGACTTAGAGACCTTATTAGAATCGTTTAGAACAAATTTCCTCAATTTGTCCCCTATGCTCTTCATCTGTACCCAAACCCTTTCCAGCTCCACCTCCCTTTCTACCTCACGTGGCTCCTCCTCATCAGTTCTCCGTCTCTTAGACTGGTTATTAGCACTCTTCACGCTCAAATTATCTACCGAGCCCTGCAACGAAACAGCATCCAAGTTTGAGCTAGTTTTCCTCGTTCTGTTGACAGCCAGAGGAACCAACATTCTCTCCGTACTACCCCCAGCAGGTGGAGACCTGGCCACCCTAGGAGACCTGGCAAAAACCACCGCTTCATCCTCCATCCTCCCTACACCCTCAGAAAAATCAATATTCATAATTAATTCCCACGCTTATGGGACGAACAAAAAGAACATTGAGCCATACGCCCTTAGACCCAACTAGACTAGATACAACGGAGTTCGCCTGGTGCTCCGAGGTTGGATTGCTCGGGACCGATTTCACCTGTCGGCCACGTAACAAAAGTTACGCATTCTTTCGGCACAATAACCAGACCTTAGAATGCAGGGGATTTTTATTGAGGTATCCATCCTCGCGTGCCGGCCAATTAAGGCAAGCACCCCGCGCCCCTGATTCCGCATACCACTGAATTCTACATTCACACGTCACAAGTCCACACAAATGCATCCAACAGTGGGTCGTTGCGAGACCAGCGGTTAGCGGTATATCGTCAGAACCTCGTTGGTTTAAACAGGGTGCACCGTGAGAAGGTGAGGTTGACTAATGGTGGTAGTATCCGCTACGCACCTTGCACCCGTACAGATGAACCTTTCGTAACACTCTATGTAAGTGCAGCGACGGACTTCTTGTCCAATATCGTTGTTCAAACTGTTCAAATCGAACCTCGCCATCAGTGATATTATAAAAGAGCCGATAAAAAAAACTCTTTTAGAGTATACTCGATTTTAAAACCGAATGTATGGTCTGCGGTTATTCATGAGCACTTTTATGAGTAAACTCGACTGTCATGTCCAATAGTTTACAAAAGAGCGAAAATCTACGCCAATAGAGTAATTTATTTAGACATGATAGAACATTGTTCTTCATGTCTGAGCAATTTTAAGGGTGTTGTAAATAAACAGCTCGAATTAAACTCTCGAGTTATCATAAAGTGTTCATATATTGGTGACTTTAAATGTTGTCATTCCGACAGGAAAAGAAAGTTTACTGGGGAGCAAAAAGCAAGTGCAATAAAACAAATTATTGACGAAGGTAAATCTTCGTCTTATGTGCACAAGACATTTGGCCAAAAAAATTATGAATTTTGGAGAACAACAACCTAGCCACCTGCCATCTGTAAATGCGTTGCGCGTACTAAAATGCAAAACGATAAAACAAGAGCTTCACAACGACGATCCTATTATATCACTATTCATAATGAAAGGTATTTCACCTTTTAATCAGATAATAGGAGATATAAGGTACGATCGCTTTTTTTTGCATTATTGGACAACCACCGAATTAAACATTTACAGAATGTATTCTAAAACAACAACCACACCAACAATTACCATTGATGCGACAGGAGGATTAGTCCGAAGAATAACAGCCAATATTTTTTTATATGAGATAGGGGTAATGGACTGCAAAAATAACTGTCAATTTTCAGTAGGTCATATGCTTTCCGAACGACACGATAACAACAGCATTAGATTTTGGCTCGGCGAATAGAAAAAAACTGGAGTACCCCTCCCAAAAATTATTCTGACTGGTCAGTTTTTGGCTCTTATGATAGTGGCTGTTAAGACATTACTCAGTTTTCAACGTTACAAAAATATTTGGAAGTATGCTCACTATTGGTAAGTAAACGCTCTACGAAAATTCCTACATGCATGATTCGCAATGATTTTAACCACGTCATGCATCTTATTAGTTCGTGGCTTAACAATCATACAACAAAACGTGTTAAACATTTTTATTTAAAATCAATCGGTTTAGTAATTGTGGCAACAAATTTTGAAGGCATCAAAAATATATTAAAACATATTTTCGCAGTATCACTGAGTGAAACTGGCGGATTAAAATCAAATAACGAAAAAACTAGTTCTGAATTGTCAAAACAATTTTTAAAAGAGAGAATAGCAACGCATAATAATATAATTGACGACGATATTACCGATTTGGAGAAGAACAGTGAAAAAAAAGATATAGAAGAAATTATTTTAAGATCAGAAGAAGAATTAGAATCAATAGAAATGCATAACGAAATTAAAAATATACCTATATAAAACATCTTTAGTAGAGGCAAAGACGAATGGACATATTGGCGACCACGATAATATGCAGTATGACCCCAATATTGCCGCAAAACTTTGTGACTTTTGCAAATTATTACCTTGTTGGTCTGCCGTAATGACACCAATTTTCGAATATGGAAATGTTACCGAAACCAGTGCCACTTCAGAAAGTTTCTTTAAAGATCTTAAAAGAATAGTATTACAGTATAAAACTCTTCCAATAAAAATCGACGATTTTTTAAATATTTGTAACGGTACATCATTTTTGCACCGTTACGAGAAGTGAAACTTTGTTTTATTCTTTTGTTTTAAACTAGTGTGTTCACAACACGTTGTTGTACACCCCTGCATTTTTTATATTTTGAATTGTGTATTATACAAGAAATCTATTTTATTTTATTAACCTATTATGTAATTTATTTTCTGCACAAATTCTTTTAGTTTTAATAGTTTTATTTAAAATCAGTTGAAAATGATCCGTCGTTTCATTAACATTACAAAGTAAAAACAAGATACGTTTCAAAGCTCGAAACATTTGGTTCTTCGAAAGCCGGATTTTCAAACTGTTGGTTTCTACTATCTAACGTTCACAAAACAAAATGGAAGCACTTTTCGACAAGCAAGAGTGGACAAAGGGATTAATATCAAGGGCTGTTATTAATCTTACAAAAATGGGACGCGCCAATATTACACGTGGAGCTATACGTGCACGTATTGAGCAAATTGACGGCTACTGGGATACATATCAAACAAATCATGATGCGCTGATGTCTCTCAAAGATTCTAAAGTACAGGATCAACCGTACTTTCAAGATAATCATTTTGAAGCTGCTGCCGATGTTCATGCCGAAATAAAAGGTGCCTTATTAAACATGCTAGACGAACATGAGTCTACGCCAAACCAAACAACATCTACCGCTGGCACTCATCAAATATTGTCTCGAATAAATGTGCCTCGCTTCTCAGGCAACTACTACGATTGGGCAAGTTTCAGCGATTTATTCAAGTCTTTCATCAATGAAAACAAATCTTTAACTGATGTACAACGCCTGCATTATCTTAAACTGAGTCTCTCAGGAGAAGTCGAACAAATGCTTCAGAGTATTGAAGTCACCGCTGCTAATTATTCTACCGCTTGGGATTTACTACTCTCCAGGTACGAGAACAAGCGGTTAATAATCTACTCAAATCTTCAAAAATTAACGACATTACCTGCAATTAAGGTGGAATCCGCAACTGAACTGAAACAGCTATTTGACGGCACTACTGAGGTCATTCGAAGTTTACAAAATTTGAAGAGACCAGTAGATCAATGGGACGATTGGCTTGTATACATCACGGTAGAGAAACTTGACATTGCGTCACGCCGTGATTGGGAGAAATCAGTCAGTTCTACAGCCGATCCCGTCACATACGAACAACTAAGAAGTTTCCTTGAAAGGCGCGTTCGCGAATTGGAAATATTGGATAATGCTAATCCGAAACAGAAAACTTCAACTCCAAAAGATGTACAGTTGTCGCGCTGCAGAACACATGCAACTACGTCGATCACTAATGAACGACTCTGTCCGGTGTGTTCAGGCAAACACTTTATTTTATTTTGCGCTGCGTTTCGCAAGATAACTACGGAGCAACGTCGTGACATAATCACTCAAAAAAGGTTGTGCTACAATTGTTTAAGTAGCTATCATCTTGTAAAAGATTGTACATCAGTAAAGCGCTGTCAAGTCTGTGGAAGCAACCATCATTCAATGATTCGTGAACAACCACGAGAACACTCAACTTCTGGTTCAACTGACAAGGCATCCGAAACCAAAGCTCATCACTCATCGCAGCTAAATCTATTGAATAGAGGCGTATTACTCGCAACTGCAGTTGTTGATCTCCATTCAGCAATCCAGTATGTCATACCGTCAGCACGCGCTCTATTGGATCAGGGTTCCGAATCTTCATTTGTGACAGAATCTATCGCCCAGCAGCTGCGTTTGAAAAGAAAACCTGTCAATATTACGGTTTATGGACTGGGAAGTGCTGCAACTAGCACCGTTAGAAGTATTGTAACTCTAACTATACAATCTAAACGGATTCCAAGCATCTCTTATACGATTGAGGCGCTAGTACTTCCAAAACTCACTACGTATTTGCCAACGGTTCAAAGTTCATCTAAGGAATGGCCTTATTTGACTGACTTGCAACTCGCCGATCCAGACTTTTCAATTCCTGCACGAGTTGACTTAGTACTCGGTGCTGATGTTTATAGTCAGATTCTACTGGAACGTGTGCGTTCTGGCCCACCTAACTCACCTGTGGCACAGAATACAACGTTAGGCTGGATACTTTCCGGGCCTTTTCATAATTCACAAGGAAAACAACCAGTCTGCAGTCTACATTGCATCACGAATGAAGACCTATCTTCACAACTGCAACAGTTTTGGTAAGTTGAAGAAAATCCTTCACTTAACAGTCAACTGTCTGAAGTTGAAATAGACTGTGAGAAACAGTTCTTAGCTACTCATAGACGAGATTCACAAGGGCGTTACATTGTACGACTGCCTCTCAAAAGTACGTTCAACCCTGCTCAACTGGGAGATTCTTATCAACCCGCGTTTCGCTTACAACTACAAACGGAACGACGTTTTTTGAAAAATTCCAATCTAGCTAGCGCATACAACAGCTTCATGACAGAATACATTAATCTCGGTCATATGGTTTTGACGTCTTCCACTGAAATTTCTGATACTTCAGAGGAAATACAGTACATTCTTCCACATCATGCTATCACCAAGATGTCTAGTTCTACAACCAAACTTCGCGTTGTGTTTAATGCTTCGCAAGTAACGACTAGTGGAGTCTCATTAAATGACGTACTGCTAACTGGACCAAAACTGCAAGCTGAGTTATCTACGATAATTTCAAAATGGCGAATACATAAAATTGTTTTTGGAGCCGACATCACCAAGATGTATCGGCAAATTATGGTGCATCCTGATGACTGCAAATATCAACAAATTCTGTGGCGCTCGGACGTTTCAAAACCAGTCGAGCAGTACAGCCTCCTTACAGTTACGTATGGAACCGCCTGCGCTCCGTTTCTCGCTTTAAGAACTCTACGTCAATTGGCTGAAGATGAACAGCAACAATATCCTCTTGGTTCGCAAGTACTTCTAAACGACATGTACATTGATGATGTTTTCACTGGTTCAAATCCAGTTTCAGAAGCTTTAGAACGACAACGTCAATTAATTGGTATACTCAAAGCTGGCGGTTTCAATCTGCGGAAATGGGTATCCAACTGCTCTGAACTACTTGATCGAATTTCGCCAAATGATCAAGAATCTGTTGTACAACTGCATCCGAAGACTGAAACAGCCGTACCTGTATTAGGTTTGTTCTGGCAACCGCCATCTGATACCTTCAGGTTTCAAGTTTAGCTATCTGGTGAAACTACAGAAGTTACAAAACGTGCAATACTGTCCGATATTTCGAGAATATTTGATCCTTTGGGCTGGCTTAGTCCTACAATAATCACTGCTAAGATCTTACTACAATCACTATGGCTTCTTAAAACCGACTGGGATGTAAGGCTTCCCGAAGTTATAGAACAGCAATGGAGAACTTATCGATCTCAACTTCATTCACTCCATAATATTTCGATTCCACGATGGACCGGACTTCAATCCACAGTTCGCACGTGTGAACTTCATGGCTTCGCAGACGCCTCCACACAAGCTTACGCTGCTGTGATTTACTTACGTGTGATCAACAGTAAAGGTCAATTTCAAGTGACTTTACTTACTGCAAAAACTAAGGTCGCGCCTGTCAAAACAATTTCGTTGCCACGACTTGAATTATGCGCCGCTACCCTGCTCTCTCGATTAGTTCAAGTTGTTCGAGAAGGCGTCTTCGCTACTGACTCCATGCCGACACATCTATGGGCTGACTCAACTGTAGTCTTGGCCTGGATCAAGAATCATGCTTCTCGTTGGAAAACCTTTGTCGCCAACCGGGTCAGCGAAATCCAAACACTGAATCCAACTGCTAATTGGCATCATGTTTCAAGTGCCGAGAATCCTGCAGATTGTGCTTCACGGGGTGTCAGTTCAAATGAACTTGAAAATCAAACGCTTTGGTGGAATGGACCTCGCTGGCTCAGTCAACCTGCATCTTACTGGCCGTCAACCACAGTCCTGATTGACGCAGAAGTGGATATGGAACGACGAACTACTGTTCACGTTACTAACTTACCTGATAGAAATTGTTGGGATATTTTACACAAATATTCTTCTCTGTCTAAACTTTTGAGAGTCACTGCTTATTGTCAACGATTCGTCTCAAACTGCAGAATACCGAAAACAGAAAGAATTCAAGAGCATTTGACAACAAATGAACTACTAGACGCTCGCAATTTTTGGGTAATTTCTGTTCAAAAATCTTTCCTCGCTACTGAATACACGGCGCTCAGTAATAGGGACGTTTTGTCCACAAAGAGCAGTTTACTTAAATTCAAACCATTCATCGATGAAATCGGTCTGTTGAGAGTCGGTGGTCGTCTTCGACATGCCATTCTCCCCTACGACGAAAAACATCCTATCGTTATACCAAGAAATTCACCGTTCACAACCATGGTAATAAGTCAAGCGCACAAACGAACCTTACATGGTGGTGTTCAACTTACGCTTAGTCATCTGCGTCGTACCTTTTGGATTCTAGGAGGTCGTTCAGAAGTACACAAGTATATCCGACATTGTCGAACATGTTTTCCATTTCGTACAGCTACAACTGTTCCAGTGATGGCTGACCTTCCTGCTGAACGAGTGCAACCATTTCGTCCGTTTCTTAACACTGGCGTTGACTACGCTGGACCGATCCAATTAAAAGCAAGTAAAGGACGGGGCTTTCGTTCATACAAAGGATACATATCCGTTTTTATTTGTATGTCAACTCGTGCTGTTCACTTGGAAGTGGTAAGTGATTACAGTACACAAAGCTTTCTTGCTGCTTATAAAAGATTTACAGCAAGGCGTGGAATTTGCGCTACTTTGTGGAGTGATCAGGGTACAACCTTCATCGGCGCAGATAATGAATTACGGACACTATTTCAAGCTGCTTCACCTCAACGACAGGACATAGCTGAGATACTAGCCAACGATGGAACAGACTGGAAATTCATTCCACCTGCTTTCCCACACTTCTGAGGTTTGTGGGAGGCCGGCGTACGTTCCGTAAAACACCATTTGCGACGAGTAATTGGTGAACAAATGCTCACATATGAAGAAATGACTACGTTTCTTTGTGAAGCAGAAGCCTGTCTTAACTCACGTCCGATACAAGCAATGAGTGATGAACCTACCGACCTCACTGCTTTGACTCCCGGTCATTTCCTCATTGGCTCTGCCTGCACTACAATTCCCGAACCTACTTTGCTCGACGTCAAGATCAATCGACTAACTAGATGGCAACTTCTACGACAGATGTATGAACATTTTTGGAAACGCTGGTCTTCAGAATATTTATCGACGCTTCAAGCACGTACAAAGTGGCGTACAACACAACACCAAGTCAATGTCGGCGATCTGGTTTTAATTGTTGATGAACGTCTTCCTCCGTCCAAGTGGCCACTAGCACGAATAACCACACTTCATCCAGGACCTGACAATGAAGTTCGAGTTGTCACACTTCGTACAGCGGGAACGCGATTAACAAGACCAGTTGCTAAATTATGCTTTCTTCCAGGTATGATGCATCAAGATCAATGATTCTTCCACTTGTCAACTCAACCAACAGGACCGATCACGGCGGGCGGCAACATGTGTGTCTGTTGCGTTTTCTTTCGTCAACACTTGACGAGGCGGGCGGAATGTTCACAACACGTTGTTGTACACCCCTGCATTTATTATATTTTGAATTATGTATTATACAAGAAATCTTTTTATTTTATTAACCTCATGTAATTTATTTTCTGTACAAATTCTTTTAGTTTTAATAGTTTTATTAAAAATCAGTTGAAAATTATCCGTCGTTTTATTAACATTAAAAGGTAAAAAAACAAAATACGTTTCAAAGCTCGAAACACCTGCCGTAACGCAATAAAACATTGTACGATAATTTTCAAATTCAACAAACAAATAGTCATTTCTGCATTTTTAACAATAGAATTTTTTTCGTTAATTATGTATAATTTATATCATAAGAGTCGAGGTTTGTATTCAGATAATTTTTGTAATTAAAATCAATTGTGCTAGCAACGTACTAAATCAAAAAATTATTTAATTTTTTGCAGTCGCTCTAGAAGTAATAAATAGTAAATTTTCGTTGGTGAAATTTACAATCTCGGAGATATTAGAAAGTTTATGTTTCATATGTAATATGTCCAAATTTGTTTTACACAGATGACCGATCGTATCTTCCAGGTTGCAAATCTTACAATACGGAGATGTTTTTAAATTATATCTAAACATTTTGTAATAAGTGGGCGGGTTATCGTTTATATTGAGATATAACTTACATTGTATATCGCTAGCTAAGAAAGGGCGCGTTTTGTTCTTCCAAATACGGCTCCAGGAGATTTCAGCGTAGACTTGTTGAATTTGTGCTACGAATGGCTTCTGCAGTCTAAGATAGATTTGTTTCGCAATCATTGTCTATATTGGTTTGAAAGATATAAGAGTTTTCCTTAGAATACATGGCGCTTGTCTTATATTGGACGCGAAAAAACAGTTTTTCACAATTTTTTTATCTGCCAAATCGGTAAAGAACCAGCTTATATTTGTAAAAAAACTAAATCTGTTGAATTAATAATATTATTCCATAAAATATTTAAAAAAATACATATACATAAACATATTAAAATAAAACTGCGCGCGTCGAGTCTAAAAATTTAGATAATAGGAATTTGAACTTTAAGTCAAATTTTATTAAGCCTAGTCCGCGGCCTTTTTTGGAGAGTCGTATCTGTGGTCTTGGCAGTTTGAAAAAAGTTCCTTTCCAAATAAAGAAACCTACTGCCTGTTCTATCATTGCTGCGTATTTTGTTGCAAGCGGAATAATTTGACCAACGTTCCAGAATTTAGATAGGGTTGTCTAAATAACTAATCATATTCTTTGATTTAAATTTGGACTACGAGTTAAGCTGCTTTTATATTTAATTTGATTGACTAAGGGCTCCCAAATTTTTTAAATTATACTGTCAATATTATTTTATACCTTGTAACCCGCTGGTCGGGGTTTTCAACTTGTATAATTTCAAATTGTATAAAGAAATTAAGTTTTGACTGCCCTCCGACGGCAATTAAGCGAATTATTTACAGCGTGCTGATAACGCTGGGTTCTGAACCAGGGTAAGTTTTTTTGAGATGGCGGATTAGGGCCGTTGCTTTTTTTGAGAAGGTGTGCCGATAGTTTTTCTGAGGTTTTAATTTGTTTTTTTATGGTGTTTGGTAAAGGATACCCGCGATTTTTTGTGTCCTGGAACCGTGGATTGTTGCATTTCGCACCAATACATGATTGTTGAACTTGTATTCGCGCGAAGTAGAAAATTTTATGAGTCGCCCGTCTGGAACACGTGCTGAAATTTTTTTGTACTGTGTCAACGCCATTTTGTCCAGCAAAGGGAAGAATTTTGTTCACCAACTGTTCTGTAGTTCGTTTTGGACGAATCGGCGATTAAGTTAGCCGTAATCACAGCGGTTTCCACCACCTAATGTAACATCTACGGCATCGGACCACGGTTGGTTCCCTGCGTCAACGATTCCAGGTGTCGGCGTCGGTGGGCGAGGTACATCGGCTGCGAACACGATCGCGTTTACCGGTAATTACCACTGGCGATCCTGTCTATTTTACAACGGGGCATCAGTGCCTCCCCTGGTAACTACGCCTGTCAGGTGAACCTTTTGAATTATTATTTTATTTTGTTTAGTGCTTTCAGCACGAAATCGATTGTTATTGTGCTTGGTTTTAAATTACTGCTTTCTAGTGTTGGTGAACTATCTGCCTTACTCTTCAAATTTTAACTAATTTTATTTTTAGTGCTTTTGCTTGTAGACCTTAGTTTGAGCATTGTTGTCGTGGATTTGAGACGGGAATAGTGAGGGTTTGGCTGGGCACTAGAAAAATTGTCGGAATTCTGATGTCACGCCAAAGCGCCGACTCGTGATTCATTCATTCTGTTTAACTAACGTTTTCTTGGCGAAATAGTAATATCGCTGCTCATCCACGACGTCAATACCCTAATTTTATTTTTGCTATTTTTTTGTCATTTTAGTATTTAAACCAGTGTTTCTGAAGCGTTGGCCAACACCTCTAAACCTAGTAGTGTAGTAGATTATTTGCTTAGTATACACCTGGTATACACGGTTTGTATGGTAATAGTTTTTGCTCGCTATATGTATTTTCTCAATCATTTATTTTCAATATATTAATTTCACTAATTAAATTACTTTCCATCAATCGCGCATGTGACGTATTCCCCCCCTGTGATCCCTACCGTCTCTTTTGTTTCAGCAACGTTTGGAGCCAACGATTGCCATAACGCGAGCGTGTTCGTTTCCGGTTCCTGGCGCCCCCCGAGTTTTCATTAAAATCAATTTTATATGCTTATCAGGAAAAGATCATCTGAACGCGACTCAGTTTTCCATCAAAATAGAACGGTAGGTGATTCGACTCCCCCCCCACGTGTGGACAACCCCGACCACTTCAACCGCTGCTAGCAAAGCCGAGGCATCAGCACCCAACCTGGGAGACCGGGTTACAGTGGCGCCCGTAACGTGGGGCTGTATCTTAAAGTTATTTCACAATAATAGTTTTGTTTTTAGGGACCAGTCTGTACGGCGGAGTCTGTACTTTGTACTTTTGTTTGTATGAACGAGTTTTGCATAGTTTAGAGTTTAGATTTTTAATTTTGTGGATATATTAAATAGTCTATTTTTACCTGAGGGGGTAAAGTTGTCGTTTGTAAATGCGGTGGAATTCTTATAAGTTCCTTTAGTCATAATTGTCGGTTTTTTGAGACTAGTTAGAAATCGAATGTTGTTTTATTGTATAGCTGTTATCAATTGATAGTATTCCAAAATGTCGATTAACGGTTTAACTCGTGATGAACTAATCTATGAATTAAATTTGAGAGGTAAACACGATGTGGATGATTTGACGACCAGGTTATTACGTGAAAGTTTGTCTACAATGGTAGTCAACGATATTAACTTAGATTTTCCCGGTGTTATTTTGAATATAGAAGATGAGGCTAAAACTTGTAAAAATAAAGTCGCGGAACTGAAGCCGTTGGTTTCTGTGTTTGACGGGGATATTCACTCTGCAAAATATATCGAATTAGATAATCGAATTTTACACTTGCTGCTTCGCGTGCGCCGGCTTTTAAATCGAACTAATACTGAAGAGGTGCTTCAAGACATTCAAAACACTCACCGATTGGCCATTGAATTAGACGAAACTTTGAATAAAAATTGCACCCCAGTAGCACAACTTCAAAATTCATCTACTCCGTCAGCGTCTCAGCCTAGTTCAACGTTTTCTTTTTCTGACCCACCAGGTTCATCACGGCAAGTCATCCCTGTATATAAATGGAATGTGAAATTTTCAGGTGATGATCTTTCGCTAAGTGTAGCTGACTTACTGGAAAAAATCGAAGAATTGCGAGTTTCACGTCATGTGTCGAAACAGGAACTGTTCAATTCAGCCACAGACATCTTAGAAGGCTCGGCGTTGTGTTGGTTTAGAGCTGTGAGACACACCATATTGTCGTGGGATCAATTGGCATCCCGGTTGAAAGCTGAGTTCCAGCCGATTGGGTACGAGGATGAGCTCTGGAATGAAATTTTGCACAGGATTCAAGGACCGGACGAGCGAGTGAATATTTACACATCTAGTATGGAAAACCTATTTGCTCGACTATCTACTCCAATCGCGGAAGAGCGACGTCTTCACATAATCCGTCGTAACCTGGCACCCTATTTCCTGGAGCATTTGGGAGCGGCGGACATTAATTCAGTCGACGAATTAACGCGGATATGTAAACGGATAGAAGAGAACCGCTACCATGCAATACGTAATGCCAACCGGAAATCGATTATGGAACGACCACTAGAACCGACCTATGCGTATCGGTCGACTATAGTGAATTCCTCTCGAGAAAAGTCAAGTACAGTAGCCGCTGTTTCGTCAGCGGTGATATGTTGGAATTGTCGAAAACCGGGTCACTTGTTCCGGGAATGCGATCAGGATCGTAATCGATTTTGTTTTAGGTGCGGTCACCGGGACGTCGTTGCCGCTAATTGTCCAAGGTGTACGTCGTCGGGAAACGACGCTGGCGAGCGGTGAAGGACCGCCACTTGTCTCGTCCAGATGTTTCGTCGGTCTGTGCTAAGTCGGCCGGTTGGGCCGAGTGGTTACGGCAAGTACATGATTTTTGTTGCCCTACGTCCCAGGCAATGTTGAGGTCAGTAGAATATGATTCACGGCCGTACTTGTTAATTTCTATTTATAGTGTCGAGATCCAAGGCTTGCTAGACTCAGGATCGTCCAATACTGTAATCAGTAAGGCTCTTCTGACAAAGTTACAGACGAACCGTAAAGTAGAACTCTACCCTTCCTCCCATCAGATTCATACCGCAGGCGGACACTCGTGTGAGGTTTCAGGTACGGTAAAGTTGCCATTTACTCTAGAGGGCCGTGTGCGTATTGTTGATACGTTGGTTGTACCGGATTTGTCATATGATTTGATTATGGGTGTTGATTTGATAAAAGCCTTCGGTGTACGGATCGACGTTACGAATAAGTCTTACGATATCCCACCCCTCCCCTCTGTGTGCTCTATTGTGGATAAATCTGAATTAAGTCGCGAGGAAACGGCAGCATTAGATAAATTGACTAAAACTTACTTTTCTCAAATAGGAGACAGTATTGGAGTTACTCACCTGGTGGAGCATGTCATTGACGTTGGAGATGCAGCCCCGGTGAAGCAAAGGTACTACCCGGTGTCTCCAGTGATTCAAAAGTTTATTCACAGCGAACTGGACAACATGTTGAAACAAGGAATCGTCGAACCGTCCAAAAGTCCGTGGTCTTCACCGATAGTGGTCGTCCGGAAACAGAACGGTGGCTATCGGTTTTGTATTGACTTTCGACGTTTGAACCAGGTTACGAAGAAGGACGCATATCCACTGCCGTACATGTCAGCGATTTTGGACCGCCTCCGTGGAGCGAAGTATTTATCTTCACTAGACTTACAGTCTGCCTACTGGCAGGTGCCGTTAGCTGAAGCGAGTAAGGAATACACAGCGTTCACCGTACCCGGACGTGGCCTGTTTCAGTTTCGCCGTCTGCCGTTTGGCTTGCATAATTCTCCGGCAACGTTTCAACGTTTGATCGATCGTGTCCTTGGAGCTGATTTAGAGCCGTACGTCTTCGTCTACTTGGACGACGTCATCGTAGCCACTCCTGATTTTGCAACGCACCTTCAAATTTTGAAGAAAATATTTGAAAGACTGACTGAAGCAGGACTCACATTGCATCCAGAAAAATGCTGTTTCGCGCGTAGCGAGTTACGCTACCTAGGCTATATTGTGGATAAGCTGGGTCTCCGAGTGGATCCGGAAAAGGTTGATGCCATTCTTTCATTCCGAACACCTACTTGCCCGAAGGACGTTCGGCGTTTTGTCGGTCTTACCTCGTGGTACCGACGTTTCATCCAAAATTTTTCAGATAAAGTCGCACCGTTGACCCGACTCACCCGGAAGAAGTCCAAATGGGAATGGAGCTCGGAAGCTGAGACCGCTTTTCGGGAACTTAAGGAGTGTCTTGTGTCCGCCCCGATATTAACCTGTCCCGATTTTAATCGTCCATTTATTTTACAGACGGACGCTAGCAATGTTGCGCTTGCTGCTGTGTTGGCACAAGAGTTTCCGGATGGTGAGAAAGTTGTCGCATATGCGAGTCGGACGTTATCTTCAGCAGAGCGGAACTACTCGGTGACTCAGAAAGAATGTTTGGCCGTTTTGTGGTCCGTAGAAAAGTTTCGGTGCTATGTGGAAGGTACACACTTCACGATAATCACCGATCATCATGCACTGTTGTGGCTGAATAACTTAAAAAATCCTGTCGGTAAGTTGGCTCGCTGGGCGTTAAAACTTCAACAGTATGACTACGAGCTAAAACACCGCAAAGGAAAATCACATGTAGTTCCTGATGCATTGTCAAGAGCTGTTGCCGCCATTGAAGTAAGACCAGAGGATCATGATCGTTGGTATCGTCGTATGTCGAGGCGGGTCCGTCGCAGGCCGTTGGATTTTCCGCAATGGAAAATTGAAGGGACTCAATTGTTTAAGTTATGTCAACCGAGCGAAATGGATGGCGATGAGGAACCGTGGCGTCTGGTGGTGCCGCGGCGGTTACGCCAACGAGTCCTAGAGGATAATCATGACGCGCCCGAGGCAGGTCACCTGGGTATTTTTAAAACTAAGAAGCGTGTGGGTGCTACTTACTATTGGCCAGGTATGATGTCTGACATTGCACGCTACGTGCGCAACTGCGAAATTTGTCTTGCTCATAAAGCAGAACAACGTCGCCCAGCTGGGCTATTGGGACACCATGCGGTATCTCGTCCATGGCAATATGTCTGTACCGATCTTATGGGCCCATTCCCGCCGTCTAAGAGAGGAAATCGTTACCTCCTAGTGATCGCCGATATGTTTACAAAGTATGTTTTATTGTTTCCTTTACGCGCAGCGACGTCTAAGACCGTTTTAAGACATCTTATAAATGACGTGTTCTTGGTATACGGAGTCCCGGACTACCTCATTTGCGACAATGGAAAACAATACGTAAGCGTGCCCTTTCGGGCGGAAATTTCGTCATATTCGTGCAAAATCCTCTACAACCCTAATTATCATCCGCAGGCTAATCCGGCTGAACGAGTGAATCGTGTCGTGAAGACGATGATGGCGTCGTACATCAAAGATGATCAACGAACATGGGACGAACAACTTCCGCGCATTGGTTTCGCGATCCGCACCGCAGTTCACGAGGTTACCGGATACAGCCCTGCATTTCTAAACTTTGGACGAGAAATTCGGCGTGTTGGCGACGATGTTGATGATGATGTCTCAGATGTGGAGTTAGAATTTGCCGAACGGACGGAGCGCGCTCAGCAGTTGGATCACCTCCATGAAGTGGTGAACACCGTTACCCAACGACTACAGCAAGCTTACGAGAAAAATCGTCGTTATTATGATTTACGCCATCGTCATGTTGAGTACAACGAAGGCGACATTGTTTGGAAAAAACATTTTCCGATGTCCGACGCCAGGCGACACTTCTCAGCTAAGTTGGCACCGGCTTTTGTTAAATGTCGAATTCGGAGAAAACTGTCCAATGTACGCTACGAACTTGAAGAGCTTAACGGTAAAACTTTAGGCGTGTGGCACGTTTCGGATTTAAAATCACACCCCAGAGACGACGAAAGGAATGCTAGTGAGGATGACGATGATGATGAAGACACCACTGAAAATGAAAGCGAGGAGACGGCAGAGAGCGAGTAACGTAAAAGGTTCGTTCGTCATAAAAAAAAAAAAAAAAAATATATATTTATATTTTTTTTTGCGGAGGAAACGGGGGTGTAACCCGCTGGTCGGGGTTTTCAACTTGTATAATTTCAAATTGTATAAAGAAATTAAGTTTTGACTGCCCTCCGACGGCAATTAAGCGAATTATTTACAGCGTGCTGATAACGCTGGGTTCTGAACCAGGGTAAGTTTTTTTGAGATGGCGGATTAGGGCCGTTGCTTTTTTTGAGAAGGTGTGCCGATAGTTTTTCTGAGGTTTTAATTTGTTTTTTTATGGTGTTTGGTAAAGGATACCCGCGATTTTTTGTGTCCTGGAACCGTGGATTGTTGCATTTCGCACCAATACATGATTGTTGAACTTGTATTCGCGCGAAGTAGAAAATTTTATGAGTCGCCCGTCTGGAACACGTGCTGAAATTTTTTTGTACTGTGTCAACGCCATTTTGTCCAGCAAAGGGAAGAATTTTGTTCACCAACTGTTCTGTAGTTCGTTTTGGACGAATCGGCGATTAAGTTAGCCGTAATCACAGCGGTTTCCACCACCTAATGTAACATCTACGGCATCGGACCACGGTTGGTTCCCTGCGTCAACGATTCCAGGTGTCGGCGTCGGTGGGCGAGGTACATCGGCTGCGAACACGATCGCGTTTACCGGTAATTACCACTGGCGATCCTGTCTATTTTACAACGGGGCATCAGTGCCTCCCCTGGTAACTACGCCTGTCAGGTGAACCTTTTGAATTATTATTTTATTTTGTTTAGTGCTTTCAGCACGAAATCGATTGTTATTGTGCTTGGTTTTAAATTACTGCTTTCTAGTGTTGGTGAACTATCTGCCTTACTCTTCAAATTTTAACTAATTTTATTTTTAGTGCTTTTGCTTGTAGACCTTAGTTTGAGCATTGTTGTCGTGGATTTGAGACGGGAATAGTGAGGGTTTGGCTGGGCACTAGAAAAATTGTCGGAATTCTGATGTCACGCCAAAGCGCCGACTCGTGATTCATTCATTCTGTTTAACTAACGTTTTCTTGGCGAAATAGTAATATCGCTGCTCATCCACGACGTCAATACCCTAATTTTATTTTTGCTATTTTTTTGTCATTTTAGTATTTAAACCAGTGTTTCTGAAGCGTTGGCCAACACCTCTAAACCTAGTAGTGTAGTAGATTATTTGCTTAGTATACACCTGGTATACACGGTTTGTATGGTAATAGTTTTTGCTCGCTATATGTATTTTCTCAATCATTTATTTTCAATATATTAATTTCACTAATTAAATTACTTTCCATCAATCGCGCATGTGACGTATTCCCCCCCTGTGATCCCTACCGTCTCTTTTGTTTCAGCAACGTTTGGAGCCAACGATTGCCATAACGCGAGCGTGTTCGTTTCCGGTTCCTGGCGCCCCCCGAGTTTTCATTAAAATCAATTTTATATGCTTATCAGGAAAAGATCATCTGAACGCGACTCAGTTTTCCATCAAAATAGAACGGTAGGTGATTCGACTCCCCCCCCACGTGTGGACAACCCCGACCACTTCAACCGCTGCTAGCAAAGCCGAGGCATCAGCACCCAACCTGGGAGACCGGGTTACAACCTAACGTTTGAATTAACTTTTAACCGCTTTGTTTTGTGACGGTTAATTAGCCGAAGCTAAAAAGAGTTTAGAACAGCCAACATTAACCTGTCGACAATGCTGCCATCGACTAGCTTTACTCAGCGGCGCAGGCGTGGATATCCGTAAATGACTAGCTATTGGTGCAGGAAAACTCCTCCTCCAACTTGTCACCCCTGCCAATCGCATGTGAAATAGCAACAACACAAAAATAAACAGGCCTTAAGGCTGTCGGAACGCTCTGAATTTTGTTTGTGCCTCGACCCAGCGCAAAGGGGCGAGGTAGGTAAAAGACATATTGTGGGTGTGACCTTCTTTAGTTCTGTCTCGTTCAAATCATCCGCACGTTTCAGTTTTTGGCTGGTACCAACTACGTGGCTAAAAATTTTTTTTGCAAGGATGCCGCTGTCAATTGATTACTCTAATTTTTGGAAATATTTTGAACATTTAAAAAACTTTTCCGAAAAAGGAAGAGTCACTTTAGGTTTGCGATGGAACAGTTTTGTGAAATAAGTACGAATAAGGTCATAGTATGACATTGAACGCGAGTGTTTTTTAGCACAATCATTGCCAAATTTTTTCTAGTCAATCGTACATAAATTACAAAAGTAGTCCATTAGAGACCTAGATTTGTCCTTTATCTTCCTTATAGAGAAGAATTTTTGCAGAATGTTGACGAATAAGTCTATAATCAGTTAACAGCCCAAGCTCTATTTTTGCAATTAAGAAAAAAAATGTTATTTAAGGGGTGTATTAAGGAGTCTAATTTTTTATTTTGCCCAGAAACCAACTAAAGTTCGCATAATAAAGCCACACTGCCTGTATAAGCAAATACACTATTTCGTCGACAGGGTTATGGCACTGCGACCCGTTTTTTTTTAAATTATTTCTGATTTAAAAAACGTAAACTTTAAATACGTAATATTTCACAAATCAAAACAACAATAAAATACTAATGAATTCAATAAGAATTGTTAGTGTAGTTAAATAAATTCCACCTACAGCAATCAAACTAATTCAGATTCAGAGTGGAACAACAACAGAACGTCCTTAATACGCAAAATATTAACCAAAATAATAACCAATCATAATAACGCTGCACGTATAGAAATTTTGAAGTGTAATTTCGTAAAAGTAGGTAATACTTTTTTGTTAAAGAAAAACAATTCCAAATTTAAAATTTATATTCAATTTTTTATTATAATCGCTTTCCACCTAAATTACCATCAGGTGTTTTGTAAAATTAATATATCTGAAAATTAAATTGTTAAAATTGTCTAAAAATAGCTTTAGAAGGTGAAAAAGGGTCACGTACCCTTTAATGACATAAATTATAAAAAACTTATATGTTTATATAAGTTATTATTTTCTATACTTAAATGCATATTATTTTTGACTATTTCAAATTTTTCCAATTCGTTAAGAATTAATACTTTTTGTGATTTATGTAAAATTTTAAGAAAATTATTGCATTCGAATGCTCTTTATCTATGGTATGGAAGGCAAAACTTGATCTGTAATTATTCAAGTTTCTTATGTCTTTAATATGATCTGAAATTCTAGTTTTAAATTTCCTTCCTGACCAACATATTTGATTCCACAGGTACATTGTAAACAACATATACACCACTCAACTGTGACTCAAGGTCAAGCCTTACACGATGACAGGTCTGCACTAATTAAAAAGCTGGTCCAACACAACTAGCAAGCCAATAAATGTAGGTACACACGTAATTTATAAGATAAAATGGCATTTCATTAATGTAACTGAGCCCACAGATTGTAAAATATGCTCTGTGGTAATTTTGAACTGTGGTCGCAAAAATCATTTTATTGCTGTTTTTATTAGCTGTGATTAAGCATTAAGCTTTGAAAAATGTGGCCTGCTTCTTAAAAATTTCAAGAAACATATTATATTTTTGTCCTAAAAATTGAATCAAAAACCATGACATTCGTCAATATTTTTTACAGTACGTCACAAGATTTCGAATTACGGAAAGGCAAATGAACATTTTGAAGTTTTTTCTTCACAAACTTATATTAAAAAACACTAACCAATTTGGTTTGCTCAATAGTTTTATTCAAATTTAATTTACTCTGTACAAAAATTTGTGGAAAACTTATGCTAATTTTCTCGTTTTTGTTTGATTTTAAATCATTTACTTAGATCATATAAACTGTAAAAACTTGGCTACAAGTCATATGGGAAGAATGGTACATATTTCCAGTTTACTTTGGAGCACTAACATCAAAGATTGGTTAATCTTTTTCATAGAAATGAGAAATTCCCGAAACGTAAGTGCATTTAACCCTTTCAGGACCATAAGATTGTAGGAGCGAAAGTAACCATTTTTTTACAATTTAGGATGATCCAATTCCCAGTGATCATAATCAAAGAATGACGGTTCAGATGCAGTCTTGCCATATATAAAAAATGAAAAGATACGTTCAGGAAATAATAAATGTAAAATGACACCCACTAGTTTCTTAGTTATTCACTTCTTTTAAATTTTTTATTTGGGACAAATGTGTCCCCGTAGTCGTTAAAGAGTTAAGACAGAGCTATCCGAGTGACAAAGGGAGCATATTGAACAGCTGATCGACAATCACTTTAGCCTACAACTAGAATATGGCGGGCCATTAAGGAGCGCACTGTGCAGCTGTCTCGTTGTTGGGTATCTACTAGATATAAGCCGCTATCTAATAGTCTTCACACGAGTGAATCCCTTGGTGAAATATAGTCGATCAATACTGTATAAATTTATAAAAGAGACAGAACTGAACGTCTTCTGAAATACTATAACATTATTTCAAGGTTTATTTACGCAGTCGCGGGACGCAGTTTACAAAAATCCGTACCTATACCTGTGTGTTTGACCAACACAAAAAAATTGAAGCGTCTGTTCGTCATTTTAAAATATGTACTGTAACATTTTCCAATTTTAGTTTGTTGTCATTACTGTATTCGGCTGCACCCCTGATCGAATTTGCATCCCTGCTAATTACAGTTGCAAAATTTTTGTCACTAATGAGTGCGACGAAGAAGTCTAATGGTCCATAATATCGCTGCAGTTAGCATAGGATAGCAAGCCGGACGATCGCGAGTTTGACGAGTGCACTGATGCAGTGTGCGGACACGCTTGTCTATCGCGACTGATTAGAGTCAGTTTTTTTAATGATCTTGCACAGGAGCATTGACGATATAGCCACGGTGGTGACTACATCGTGGTTTTTACCTAGAATGAGATCAGATGTTTTAAAATATTTATAAGCGGCCTGTGGACGATTTTGTTAGTTATTGGGTTGGAATTTGGTTAGGAATTGGATTTGTTCGTTATTGGATTGGATCTTGGTGGTGTTGTGTTTTAGGATTTTCTGAATTTTCTGGATTTTTATTCTTTTAGCATTTTTGTTGTTTGGAGTTTTTTTACTGACTGTTGAGTCGACTTTCGGACTCCTGAGATAAACATCTTGTGCCCTTAAGTCCTGGCGCCCTGATTACCTTTTGGTCAGCATATTAATTTTCCTCCCCATATAGTCCCTCGACAGTTGGATTGTCCACACCTAATGTTAATAGAGTAAATCATTCGCCGTTTAGATATTTTTGTTTTAATTGTGTCATTATTTATTATTAAGGCGTTTGCATGTTATTTATTAAATTTTTTTAGTGGTTGGTGGTCGGATTTGTTAGCCCCGTTCTGGGCAATTTTTCTTTTTTGTGCTAGCGATTTGCGACCTACGTTCCCCGCGCCGCTGAGCTAAGCTAGTCGTGGCCGTCTCATAAAAAAAAGGGAGACGAAACAGGTTATAGTACACAATATATTCAAGTTAATTTATGGTTATTTTTTTACTTAAGCCATGATCTTTTTTCACTAATTGATAATCAATTTCAGTCCAGCCAGAAAACTGAAATTCCTACCCTTGCGGTGTAATATGCTATTTTTGACGTCCAGACCAACGGGACTCCCTTCGACGACAGACATTTATAAGAGTTATCTGCAGTTTTGTACCAAAATAGTACAGCTATAGATCCTAATAAATCCTGCTACATTTCTGACACATAATTTTACAACGTTTAAGGACTTTCTTCCGATAATTTAGACCAGCGGTATCTATTTTGGCGACAGACATTTATAGAGTTATTGGTTTTGTACCACAAGTTCTACTACATTTCTGACAGATAATTTTACAATGTTTAAGGTTTTCTTCCTATCATTTAGATCAGCGGTACTTCACTTTTGCGGTAGAAATTTATCGAGTTTTGTACAAAAATGGAACCCTTATACTAGCGAGAATTGGTCTGTCTGTTTGTATGTCAGTAGATTTTTTTCACGAACTAAAAATTCTACCGACTTGAAATTTGAAGTTCGCACTGAGCTTAAAAGTCAAAGTCACAAAAACATTTTTTGTCTACTTTTAAGAGGCTAAAATATGTTTTTTCCAGACCGCCTTACAAAATAGCCGCTTTTATGCCTGTATACCGGTAATAAAATAACTCTTTTTCGCACTAATGCGTAAAGTTAAATAAAAGTAGAGCAAGCGCTATTTTTGTAAATAACGACTGGGTTACTCTGCCTTAGGTAAATGTATTCTTTAAACGTTCCAAACTCGAATACAAAGTCACATTTCAAAAGCCGGCCTTCGGTCAGCTTCTACAAGCCCTAATCTAAAATGAAAGAGGCATATTCCAATAGACCTGAGACGAATCTGTAGCTAATTCTGTACTCTTTGATGGCTTAGCGTAATGTATACCGGGGCGGCTATGATAATTTATTATTTCGGCGTGCAGAGATAAGATTAATAGCCTTGAGGAAGGTCCGTATGCAAACAATACGAATACCTTTAGATATAAGCCGTGTACCTAACCTAACAAATAACTAATTAATCTAACTTACCTACTAATGGCTAACCTGTATCAGCATTCCCCTATTTAAATGACGCAGATGTAATATATTCTATAAGCCGTATTATGTTTTTCGTTGTGCCTAGAGTAAGGTAAAAATACAGTAGAAGAAATGTATTTTCAACCTGTCGTGACTAACCGACTCTTGAATTTTCGACTTCTCCTTTATCCTAGCAATCACAGATCATGCAGAAAAAACATTTATTAATTTGAGGTTAAGCGTTGTCAAACGTATTTTTCCCTTGGCGGAGGAGGAGACACTGCGTGAGAAATAGGGACTAAAAACTTGAAAATACGTAAAATCAGTCGAAAATAGATGGTGTTGAAAATACATGATTCTGACTGTAGAAGAAGTGAGTCATCATTATAGTACGGTTTAATTAATGAAGTGACAAAGCAATGAAACAATAGAAAAGCATACCCGTCCCATGTATTAAAGCTATGCCGTTTATATCTCATTCTGAAGTATAAGTGTATGACTTATTTCTTGAATTGTGAATATAGAATTATAAAAAAAATAGTAGTAAGAGATATCCATAAATAAGATACTAAAATTTCAGTTTTTATAGTCTGGAAACTGATCTATGCATTGAGTTACCTTAAATCGATCAATTATTTTTCGAAAAGGATCGATTTAAAATTCTATCATGCTTTTCTTATATATTGTTGTGGTCAAAATTGTAACGCTTTCCTTAGGGTCGCTAGACCGTGTTTTAGTGACCCGAAAAGCGCACTCTTCCTCGACAGTTATCACTAGCTCGTTTGATAGATTTACTTCGTGAAATGGATGCCAGTGACAATGTAAAGAGCAATGTAATTTACTTCATTTTGATTTGCGGCAATATAGGGAACTTTTACTCAGGTTAATTTTAATTTTATACTTTACCAAAACAACATGCTTCAAACACAACAAAATAGTTTATTAAAAAAAATAATAAATTTCAGTAAACAATTACAAAATACAAAATAAATTGTTTTAATAATAAATTTTAATGGTCAATCGGTATTTTATTATCTTATAAAAATATATGTTCAAATGTTCTTTCGTTATAATTCATCCAAAATAATAATTTTAATTCTTTCTAACAAAAAAATGTTTCAAATAATTTTATAATTCAAATCAGAATGATAATTTTGTATCCTTTATAAATAATGCGTTTTTCTAGCTTTAATTTATTATAATTATACTTTTTAAAATATTTCTACTAACCACACTTTTCTTAAACTTCCTTTATTTTCAAAATTCTTTGTTTCAATATAAATTCATATTTGTTTAAATTTCTTTTAAACCAAATCTTAATATTCTTATTATGTTTTCTGGTTTCAATTTCGCAATTTTTCCAATATATATCAATTTTAAAATATTACTTCATAATCAATATCAATATAATTTCATAAACTTCAATTTTATACTTCGATTTCATAAACTTCAATTTCATAAACTTCAATTTCATTATTCAATTTTCCCCTCTTTTGATGCCGAATGCGGTCATTCAATTTTCCCCCCATTTCATATTTTTATATTTAATAATATCTTCAAATTCATTCAATTCTTTCAACATACCATGTTACTTTTACTAAGAATATTAAGATTTAGATTTTTCTGACCTTTGTTCATCATAACTTATATCTTTCATCAAATTTTAAATATTTATAAATTTTAATTTTATTTTTTGACTGCTAGAAAATTATACTACTTTTGAAATAATTTCATATCAGAAAATTATCAGTTTTTTGAATGTTAAAATATACCCTTTTAAACAAAATAAACTCTTTCTTCCTAATTAATATCATTTTTAATTGTTAAAAGATTATAGTAGGGAGAAAACCACGCTACAAAATCTGTCGAGGATAACTAACTTTGGTAAATTAACCTCATTCAAACGTTAGGATTACACAATGCAAACCCAGTTGTGCAATGCTAACTATTTTTTGTATTAATAAATTTACTTTGATACTACATGAATTTAAATAAACTGAAATTTTTTGATAAATCCTTTTTGTAAATTCTTATTTTAGAATTACTGTAGGGAGAAAACCGCGCTACAATATTCTAATGTCTTTTAATGATTCTGACATGCTAATTTTGATTTTAAAATATCTCATTTTCCATAATTAAACGCAAATTTTCTGTTATTATTGAAGGACAATATTTGAGTTATCAAAATTTATATTACCTCATGATGCAATTGTTATCAAACCTCCTCGTTTCTTTTCGACAATGCAGAGTGAAATTATATTATCTTATTAATGATTTTTGAATATTATTAGCTGTAAAAGCTGAAGGCTGTAAAAAATTAATGACTGTGCTGGCTGAAGGCTTAGAACAGAATCCTCTTTTAATATTTTATCAAAATGATATTTGGTCAAAATTACAATATCCTCTAAATGATCTCCACCAATCAAGTTACGTGGATCTAACTTGTTCATAACTTGCTTTCATTCAAGCGTTCATTACAGTGTTTTTTGAGTATACGGAATGATACTTAATTTTAATTTTGACTTTTAATAATTCTTTACAGAGTGGTACAAAATGATAATGAATAATATTATTTTACAACGTTAAATATTAATTACTTGATATCTGTAACGTTGTAGCGTTACAGTTACCCCCGGGTCGTTGAAAAAAAATGAGAAAATTTTAATTGATTACAATTTTTGAAATTTTTAAATCATTATACTAATGAGCGAACTATTACCGTTATTCAATGTGGATGATGATTTGGTTTGATGGTGATAGTACCTTCCGGATCTGCAGTCACTCGGAAGCAGCGGTCTTCAACATGTAATTTGATACGTATCCTTTTCCTGGCGTCTGATAAGCTGACAAGGTCAATTAGTGGAAGGTGTTTCTCCGTCTGAGTTCCCCTGGTGATTGGATACGATACGCGAGGTGTTTGCGTACCCGTAGTGGAGGCTTCCTTTTCGACATTGTCGGTCTGGATCGCCATACTGTTGAACTCCTTAATGTGTAGGATTTGTATCTTCTCCTTGGGCTTTTCTTCCTTCGTTGGTACGGTAGGGAGATGACTGAACTCCGGGATTTTTCTTTTCATTATTGGACTCGTCCCTGGTGTTACAGGTGTCCCATCTTCATGTAGGTGGATCCACTCGTCATCCGAGTCATAGATATTTATAATATCCTCATTACTAACAGAAAATAAGTTATTTTTACTCATTGTCCGACCAGGTTTAAAGTTATTGATCTTTCAAACGATGGTTGTTATCGGCTGTTAAGTTTAGATATTTTTTTAAATGTATTATATTACGTGTATTATGGTAGCGACCAGTTTCTGGGTGTACCAGGACATAAGCATTTTGGTTTAGGATTTGGCTGATACGATATGGACCTTGGTATAATAGGAAAAATTTGTGTATGGTTTTGTCCATAGCGGAGGATTTGAAGTTTGTTTGTTCGAGAACGAGATCTCCGACCTTGAAGCTGATGGTTTTCTTATTTCGATTGTGTCGTTCCCTTCGTCGTTGAGCACGTTCTTTCATCCTCTCTCCAGCTTTTATTATCCTTTCTTCTACTGTCAATTCTTGTCTCGTAGGGAATGTTATTAGTTTTTCTATGGTCGTGAGTGATTTTTCACCATAAACTAATTCATACGGTGTCATTCCGGTGGAGTCGTGGGTTATACAGTTTATCCAGTCGGTAATATCTTTGATGTATTTTACCCAGTTTGAGTGTTGATCATGACAGTACGTTCTTATTAGTCGGCCGATTTCTCTGTTGACTCGTTCAACCTGATTGGTCTGTGGATGGTATGGTGCACTGAATTTGACTTGGACGCCTTGTTCTTCCATTTTCTTTATCCAGTATTTTCCCGTAAACTGTGGGCCTTGGTCTGTTAGGACAGCTTCCGGTTTTCCAAATTGTGGTATGAATTCGTTGATTATCTTCTTAGTGACAACTTGAGAAGTGGCGCGTTTGATCGGATATAGTTGTACGAATTTTGTGAAAGTATCCATTACGACAAAGATGTGTTCTAATCCTGCCCGTCCTCTAGGCAATGGTCCCAATAGGTCACAACTTAGTAATGATAGTGGTCCCCTTGGTATTATGCTTTGCATTACTCCTTGACTAGGTTGTGTGTTTATTTTTGCTCGTTGACATATTATGTCGCATGAAATAACCAACCTTCGGATTCTTCTAAACATGTTGTTAAAATGACATACTTCTCGTAACGTCTGGAAGCATTTGGCTACACCAAAATGACCGTTGCGGGTGTGAAAATCGATGATGATCTTGTCAACTAAAACTTCCGGTATGACTATTTTCCAGCCATCCATATCGGGATGTGGTCGATAAAACAGTATGTTGTTGTGTAGTAGATAGAATTGTTGTAATTTCTCCTCTTGCAGGTTCCGTAATCGCGTGATAATTTTATTTACCTGTTCGTCTTCTTGTTGGCGACGAGTTATTTGCTTGAATTCAGCTTTCAGATCTGGGTCTATTCCTTGTTGTATCGAGAACATAATAAAGTTGTCATTAGTTTGGTGTCCCAAAGGATCGCTCGTCGGTGGATACCGGGATAGACAATCAGCTACAACGTTTTCTTTTCCAGTTTGATAACTTATTCTCAGTTGGTATTCTTGTAATGCTAATATCCATCTCATGAATCTGTTGCTTAGCGGTTTGCTACAGGTCATGAAGGTTATAGCTTTATGATCGGTTACAATCGTTGTAGGATTTCCAAGAATGAAATTCCTGAATTTCTTATAGGCAAAAACCACTGCAAGTAGTTCTAATTCGGTTATCGTATACCGTTTTTCTACGTCGGTGATTATTCGGCTACCAAAAGCAATTGTTTTAGGATCATTGTTTTCGTCTAGTTGATAGAGATGTGCAGCTATTGCATTTCCTGAAGCATCGGTGGCAATATAGAATTCCTTGTTGAAATTAGGATGTTTTAAAGTTCCTGCATCACAGATGTGTTGTATCATTTTTCTAAAGTTGTATTCATCTGATTCGGTCCATTTCCATACTAATTTTCCTTTTAGTAAGTGTGAGAATGAAGCTGTATATTCAGCGATTTCGTTTGAGAATTTCCGGTAGAAGTTACAGAGTCCTAGGAATGATTGTAACGCCTTTTTGTTTTTTGGACTGGGAAACTGTCTTAGTACGTCTAATTTTTCTGGATCAATATTCAAGCCCTCGTGGTCAATTATGTGTCCGAGAAATTTAATTTGTTCTCGAAAAAATTCACACTTTTTTAGATTTAAAGTGACGTTCGCATCTCGCAGTTTTCTCATGATGATTTTCAAATGTTCTAAATGTTCCTCGAATGTATTCGACATAATTAGTATATCGTCTACATAAACTATTGCGAAGCCGGTAATGTCGTCACCCATTACTGTTTGAAAACCTTTGTTAAATATTGCCACGGAAACGTTGAGTCCAAAAGGTAATACCTTGAAATGGTAGTTTTGCCCATTGTATAGGAAAGCTGTATATGGTCTTGAAACTTCATCGAGTGGTATTTGCCAATAACCATTGGTTAGATCTAATGAAGACATATATTTAACCTCCTTGAATCTGGTTAGCACATCCTCAATTGTCATCGGACATTCTCGGTCTGGGACTATTAAGGAATTTAAATTTCTCGCATCTAAACAAAGGCGTACTGATCCGTCCTTTTTTGTGACGACTACTAATGGATTAGTATGTGGTGAATGAGATTGTTCGATTATGTCCCATTGCATCATTCGTCTTAGCTCTTCTCTAACGGCCTCCCTTTTACTAAATGGTACCGGATACGATTTCTTGCATATATTGGTAGTTTCCTTAATTGTTAGATGTGCTTGGTAGTTTCTTATTAAACCGGGTTTAGGGGAAAAGACCACCCTATACTCAGTTAATATGTCGAAAACTTGTTTCTGTGCTTCTTCATTGATATTTAAACTGTTTACCTTTTCTTCAATTTCTTCTAGGGAGGTGTCGTTTGGAATGGAGACAGGGTTGCTCCATAATCGATAACAGCATTGTTCTAACGGACTCTTAGTAGGACTATTGATGGTTATCGGATATTGGTGTAGAATTTTAATGGAATTTAATTTGGTGCTGTTGGAATCTCGTGTAGAAAAAGGAATGATTATTGGTACATCTATAATTAGTTTTAATTGGTTAGTTGAAAAATTTAAACAAGCGTTAAACGTATTTAGAAAATCGCTGCCAATTAATATGTTTACATTTAAGTCTGCCATTATATACGCCATAATGTCAAATTTGTGGCCTTGTATTGTGGTATTCAACATTGTCGCTTTCCGAATGGGCTTGCATCTTCGGCCGTTGGCCGTTACTACCAATAGAGCCGTGGTTGGCACTGTCGGTAAATTTGATGGACAATTCAGATTAATACGTTGATAGCATTCTTCAGATATTGCTGTAATTTCGGATCCAGAATCGATGATAGCGAATTCAATACACTGACGGATTTGAACTATTATGGTTGGTATTACGGAAGTGACGGTTTTTCTGTTTTCTACTATGTCTTCTAATAAATCATCCTTAATGTTATTGTGGAATAAACTGTCAACATTATCCGGTTTCATGCTCTGTTTCAGATCTTGTTCTTCGTCAACCGTCCCCAGAGTTAAGATGGTTGCCGGTTGTCGTTTTCCGACTCTTCTTCCTCTGATTGTGAGTCATTTGCGTGTTCCTGTGCTATGGTTTGTACACAATTTGTTCGACGAGCTGGATTGTCATTACGAGTAGGTGGACTGGATTGTGCTCTATAACCATTATTGTTACTCGCAGGTTGTATTGCTGGTTGTCGATTGCGTTCCGTGTTCTCATTTCTTCTCTCATTATTGTAGTGAGTTCGATTGTAGGAGTTATCGGTACGAGTCGGATTGTTGTAACTATTGTGATAATTACCATTTCGATTCTGATTATTGTAATTGTTGGTGCGTTGGGTGATGTGCCCAACGTTCTCCTGGTATTGTCGAGGTTGATTCGTTCCGGGTGAGTAATTCCGCTTGTTGGTACTTCGGTTTACTTCGTTTTGACTATTATCGTAGTTATTTCGGTTGTATCCCTGGTTACTATGGATCGTATCGATTGAGGATAACATTTTCAACATTTGCGGTATAGTTTCGGGCTGTTGTAGAACCATGTTGTTATACCATTGGTCTGGGTAGTGCCTCATAATACCTTGGATGAAAAAATCAGTGGGCATTGGTGGGTCCAAATGTTTGATACGTCCAACCCAATTTGTGAAATGTTGTGCGAAACCTCCTAGGCGTGGATAATATCTCCCGGGGTTGTAAAGTTCCCATATAATACGAGACTGTATACTTTTCGACCAAAAGTTACTTCGGAATTCTTGTTCAAAACTATTCCAATCACTAATAATTTCTTCAATAGCTTCAAACCAACTTAGCGCGTTGCCTCTTAAACAATTTTTTATTTCTTGTCTGAGAGTGAAATTATCTTCAATGTATTGTTCTGTTACACATTTCCTTAATTATTATTGTTGCAGAAATTCGATAGGGTGTAATTTATCTCTGTCGCCCCAGAATGGTTCTATATCTCGACATCTTAGACTATTTTCTGTTCTGATGTTATTTATTGATTGGTTTGTTACGGTGTGTTGGCATGGTATCCGATTTTTAATAATTTCACTTAAAGTGGTCGATTGTTCTTTGATCGCTTTGTTGACTGAGTGTGTTTGTTCGGCTACAGTTATCCCCAACATTTGAGTACGGTTTTCTATGGCCTGGATTTGACTATTTACTTGAATTTCCAGCTTATTGTGTTCTTGTTCTACCTGAGTTATCTTATCGTCCAATATTTGCGTCTTTTCTTGTATGTCGGTATGAATTTGGTCGATCCTAGAACCTAGATTGGTGGTTAGTTCTTCCTTTAAGTTTTGGATGTTCGTATTGATGTTTTCTCTTATGTTTTTTTCTAGTTTGGGTATGTTCTCCATTAAAAGTGCCAACATCGCCTCGAGTTTCGATATTTGACTTGGTGGCGTTTCGAAGTGATGTTTATCTTCTGTGTCGGGTAAATCAAAACTAATGCGTGTTGATTCGGCGCTAGTATCATTTTGTTCAATTGTTTTCCCTCTTTCTAGTGACGCTTTATTTTCTGTTGTAGTATAGTTTACTATTTCCATTTTGTTCTTGACCTCCGCTTTTTCTTGTTCCATGCTTGATTCGAGTGTTTGATCCAATACAGGTGCATGTTCATGAATTACGATGTCTGAGTGTTGTTCTTCCATTGTTAGTTAAATTTAATTATAGTTTTAAACAATTGATTGTTATCGAAATATTTCGTAGTTTCAAATTATACGTTGAAATGTTTAAAAATTTAGTTCATTTAAGGTTCGGTTGTAAACGTTTGTCAAATTCGGGTAGTTATGCAATGTTTTAGTTACGTAATTATTTAATCGTCCTAAATTTAGTGTTTTAACTTTATCGTTTGTATATTTTATTAATAATTTAATTATTTTATGTCGTTTTATTTTTTATTATTTGGTTTTATTGTTGAAAATCAGAGGCAATCCCCATCTAAATATTCAACTGTTGAAATTTTATTTAATTCTAGTGTTAAATATTTATTTTTGAAGTTTTAAAGTTATTAAAATATTTAATATTATTTTCCAATACACAGTAATAACGTTTAGTTGTGTTCAAAATTGTTTTATTAGCATCGACTGATGTTGCCTTGGTTCAAGTGTCAAGCTTGTATAATTCTCGTTATGTACAAGTCTATAAACTAATTGTGAAATGCTAGCGTTCCCTTTACGCCGTAATGAACTTAGAATAATTTTGACTTTGAAGTTATAATTTGAATTTACTGTAAACTTTTATGCAAAATTCTCCAGAATTACGTCTCCGGAGTCCTGTCACGGTCGCCAATTGTAACGCTTTCCTTAGGGACGCTAAACCGTGTTTTAGTGACCCGAAAAGCGCACTCTTCCTCGACAGTTATCACTAGCTCGTTTGATAGATTAAATGAATGCCAGTGACAATGTAAAGGGCAATGTAATTTACTTTATTTTGATTTGCGGCAATATAGGGAACTTTTACTCAGGTTAATTTTAATTTTATCCTTTACCAAAACAACATGCTTCAAACACAACAAAATAGTTTATTAAAAAAAATAATAAATTTCAGTTAACAATTACAAAATACAAAATAAATTGTTTTAATAATAAATTTTAATGGTCAATCGGTATTTTATTATCTTATAAAAATATATGTTCAAATGTTCTTTCGTTATAATTCATCCAAAATAATAATTTTAATTCTTTCTAACAAAAAAATGTTTCAAATAATTTTATAATTCAAATCAGAATGATAATTTTGTATCCTTTATAAATAATGCGTTTTTCTAGCTTTAATTTATTATAATTATACTTTTTAAAATATTTCTACTAACCACACTTTTCTTAAACTTCCTTTATTTTCAAAATTCTTTGTTTCAATATAAATTCATATTTGTTTAAATTTCTTTTAAACCAAATCTTAATATTCTTATTATGTTTTCTGGTTTCAATTTCGCATTTTTTCCAATATATATCAATTTTAAAATATTACTCCATAATTAATATCAATATAATTTCATAAACTTCAATTTCATACTTCGATTTCATAAACTTCAATTTCATAAACTTCAATTTCATTATTCAATTTTCCCCTCTTTTAATGCCGAACGTGGTCATTTAATTTTCCCCCCATATCATATTTTTATATTTAATAATATCTTCAAATTCGTTCAATTTTAACTTTCAACATACCATGTTACTTTTACTAAGAATATTAAGATTTAGATTTTTCTGACCTTTATTCATCATAACTTATATCTTTCATCAAATTTTAAATATTTATAAATTTTAATTTTATTTTTTGATTGCTAGAAAATTATACTACTTTTGAAATAATTTCATATCAGAAAATTATCAGTTTTTAAATGTTAAAATATACCCTTTTAAACAAAATAAACTTTTTCTTCCTAATTAATATCATTTTTAAATGTTAAAAGATTATTGTAGGGAGAAAACCACGCTACAAAATCTGTCGAGGATAACTAACTTTGGTAAATTATCCTCATTCAAACGTTAGGATTACACAATGCAAACCCAGTTGTGCAATGCTAACTATTTTTTGTATTAATAAATTTACTTTGATACATGAATTTAAATACACTGAAATTTTTTGATAAATCCCTTTTGTAAATTCTTATTTAGAATTACTGTAGGGAGAAAACCGCGCTACAATATTCTAATGTATTTTAATGATTCTGACATGCTAATTTTGATTTTAAAATATCTCATTTTCCATAATTAAACGCAAATTTTCTGTTATTATTGAAGGACAATATTTGAGTTATCAAAATTTATATTACCTCATGATGCAATTGTTATCAAAACTCCTCGTTTCTTTTCGACAATGCAGAGTGAAATTATATTATCTTATTAATGATTTTTAAATATTATTAGCTGTAAAAGCTGAAGGCTGTAAAAAAATTAATGACTGTGCTGGCTGAAGGCTTAGAACAGAATCCTCTTTTAATATTTTATCAAAATGATATTTGGTCAAAATTACAATATCCTCTAAATGATCTCCACCAATCAAGTTACGTGGATCTAACTTGTTCATAACTTGCTTTCATTCAAGCGTTCATTACAGTGTTTTTTGAGTATACGGAATGATACTTAATTTTAATTTTGACTTTTAATAATTCTTTACAGAGTGGTACAAAATGATAATGAATCATTATTATTTTACAACGTTAAATATTAATTACTTGATATCTGTAACGTTGTAGCGTTACAACCTCGTCGGCCTATTGGGCGCAGGGCGTCCATATGGTCTGATAATGAGGTTTCCTTACTTCTCCGTTTAGATGCGGAAATCACGGACAAGAATAAAAACATAGCTCTTGCAGTCCACTTTCCCGGCAAGACCCCTAAGCAAATTAGCGATAAAAGACGTGGCTTGGCTCTGATAGATAGTACACGGACTGTCTTAGTTGCAGAAGCAACTGACGTTCGAGGGGAAGCTGAACCTTCTGGTTCAGGCTCCTCGGACGAGTCATCTTTAGATGACTCGTTGGTTGAACCCGGCTCGCCGGATCCACAGGATCACGTAAACGAGAAGACGGAGGCTACTGAAGATCTATCTTCTCCGCAGGAGGTCCGGGTGAACCGCAGGGATTTGGAAGATCCTGTCGAGTGGCGTCGGCACCTCTTGGGCCGTGCGATCGCACTGTCGAGGGCTAACCTGGCCAACTGTGCCTTACATCGGCTTCTTAAGTCGATTGGTCTGTTGGCTGGGAAGGCTCTTGATGGTGTTATGTCGCTACCCCAGGAGGAGGTCGACGCTATTGTCTCACAATTGACCTAAATACTTGGGCCCCAGGCATCGGACAGTTTGGGTGGGAGAACAGTATACCGCCAAAGAAAGCGTAAGAATAAGAGGGTGACTAGGAACGCCAGGAACAAGTATCAGTATGCCAGGATTCAGAATATGTTTAAGAAATGCCCGCGAAAGTTGGCTGACTTAGTCATGACTGGGGACTCGGATGCTGGTATGAATTCCGGCGACGGTCGCCCTCAAATCAACGATGTCAGGGAATTATACACAAATCTGTGGGGCACGGCGGGGGAAGCCAAATTTCCAGATGTTTTTCCAGAGGAAGTATTTCCTCTGAAAATTATTATGCGCGACATTCTTCCAGCAGATGTCTTGGAGCGCATTAAACGAGCTAAGGCCAGAGGGCGGCTGGTCCAGATGGGATCACTAAAAAGGATCTCAGGCACGCAGGAGTCGACGTTGTTTTGGCAGCTTTCTTTAACACTTTGCTTGGTACGGAGACGTATCCTGCCGGTTGGAGGAGTAACAGAACAAGTCTGATTCCGAAGATGGTGAAAGATCCCAGAGCCGCAGAAAATTGGCGGCCGATTACTATCGGCTCTCTCTTAGCCCGGATATTCTCCGGCATAATTGACTCCAGACTAAGAGGATGCAATCGATTTTCGGAGCGACGGAAAGGCTTCGTTAAGAAGAACGGGTGCTTTGGAAACATCGCACTCGTTCTTTCCTGGACGTGTTGAAGGCGTTTGATACTGTACCGCATGGTGCAATCAAACCTGCCCTAGAGGCTAGAGGAGTACATCCTGCTATCGCTGACTACATCGTCGGCATGTATAACAACGTGTCGACATCCATTAGCCTTGGTGGTCGAGATGGAGGGTTCGATGTAGAGTTACGACGAGGTGTGAAGCAAGGGGATCCACTGTCGCCGCTTGTGTTCAATGCGATCCTTGATTCATTGTTGCACAAGTTAACGGAGTCAGTGGAGGGAGTCAGGATTGGAGGGGAGAACGTGTCTGTGCTGGGTTTCGCGGATAATTTGGTCTTGCTTGGCAAGTCCCCTGAGTCTGCGAGAGAGCATGGACATTGTTGTCCAATTCTTCGCTTCACTGGAGATGACATTATCACTCCCAAAGTGCGGAACTTTCCAGGTTGTGTTTGATCGTCGTTCCTGGCATCTTATAGACCTAGACATGAGTTGCAGGCGTCTGCATTCCATTTTGGGATGCTGGACGGCAATTCAAATATCTGGGGGTGAACTTTTTACCTTGGGTGGGCCTAGACAATAGAGATGCGCCGGATAGGCTGCTTGCGGCATTCGGGCGTATCTGTAAACTGCCGTTAAAATCTCACCAGAAGGTGGAACTGTTTTACCACTTCGTTTACCCGAAGATTAGGTATGTGTTGGTCTCGGATACGCCTGGTGAGTCGGTGCTTTCGCGACTGGACGCCGAACTTCGACAGATAGTCAAGAAAGTCCTACACTTGCCGGCGTCCGTGACCGACAGCCTTTTCTATACATCGGTGCGAAACGGAGGTCTGGGATTGCCAAGGTTAACAAGCGACGTCATCACTTCCTTTGTGAAAGGAGTAGCTGACTTTGGAGACAGTAGTGACCCAGTACTTCGGGGTTTGTTTGTGGACTCCGCTGTTGTCAGGACGGCCAAGATTGGCGCGCGAGGTTCAGGACTTGACTGGCCGTTTACAGGCAGGCAAGGTTTGAACAGACGCGTCAAGCTTAAGCGTGCCGAATTGACGTATTGGAAGAGTCTACATTCCCAGGGGTTAGGAGCGGAGTATTTCGTTGACTACACCGTCGCCAATGCCTGGCTTCATGATCCGAGCTTCCTCAAGCCGGGATGATACATCGATACCATTCGTATACGTACCAACACCTTCGGCCTTAGAGCAGCTCTGAAACGTGCCAAAGCTGATGGCCCTGTGGATTGCCGAAGATGTGGTGAAGGACCCGAGGCGCTTGGCCACGTACTCGGTAAATGTCCGCATTCGAAACCTAAAATAATTAGGCGTCACGACCAAATCGTGAATTTTATAATGCCGAGGATTCAGGTTAAGAAACCTCATGCGTCTGTACTAAAAGAGACGTCTTTCAAAGTCAATACTGGGCGGCTTAAACCTGACATGATTGTAAAAGACTGGAACAGGGCTCTCATAACCGACGTAACTGTCCGCTTTGAGAGTACTGGCAGTCTGGAACGGGCCGCGGAAGAAAAGTCTTCTAAGTACAGATCGTTAATCGAAAAGGTGCATGGAATATTGGGAACTTCGGATGGTTCGGTCCTCCCCATCGTGGTAGGCGCAAAAGGCGCTCTACCCAAGTCAACGCTCAGGACTTTGAGCTCGCTGGGGGTTACTGATAAGTTTGACTGGTTAACCATTTCTTTGATGGCTCTCCGGTCGTCGATCGAGATTGCTTGCGGTTTCCTCGATGACTAGGAGTTGTTGAAGGATGGCACCTCCGACGGACTTTTTGTTTTTGTTAACCGTACCTACGTACGCTTTTTGGTACGTATCAGTCAACCTTACCCAATTATTGGGTAGCGAAGCGTCCTATGCGATGTCGAGCATTTGGACTTCGGTATTACCTCAGGAAGTGCGCGCTGCCCTTCCGGCAGTCGTGTAGTGCCCAGCCAAATGCCTCGTCATCTAATTAGTGACGCGAATGAATGGATTAACGAGATTCCCGCTGTCCCTATTTACTGGGGTGCAACTACCAGCATTAGTCAACCTTCACCTTCTCGCGGTGCACCCTGTTTCAACAAACGAGGATCTGACGATATAGCGCTAACCGCTGGTTCCTGCAACGACTCTCAGATGTAGTATACAGTAGAGATCTTGGTCGTTGCTGTATATCTAAGTCAGGGATATGCGGAACCAGGGGCGCGGGGTGCTTGCCTTAATTGGCCGGCACAAGAGGAAGGTAAGCTCAATAAAAACTTTCTACATTCCAAAGTAAGGTACTGTGCTGACGGAGTGCGCAGCTCTTGTTGCGTGGCTAGGAGGTGAAACTAGTCTCTAGCAGTCCAACCTCGGGGCACCTGGCGCACCCTGTTGTATGTAGCCCGGTTGAGCTAAGGGCGTAATGCTCAATGTGAAGTTATAACGACCCAATGCGTGGGAACGATTATGGAATCCTATAGTAAAAATAACGAAGAAATTAGTAAAGGAGGTATGAGGAGGACACCACCTAGGAGTCAAGGTAGAAGTGTTGAACTATTGAGTGTACCGCGATCGCGCGCTGAGTCCGTTAGAAGCAATGCAAGCGGATCCAGTATTGGAGTTAGCGCAGGAAACAAAAGGCAAAGAGTGGAGGAAATAGAAAGTAGGGAAACAACTATAGCGGAAGAAATACAAAAACAGGGGAAAAATTGAGGAAATACATCTTTGCTGATAGTAGCAAAGTTAGTAAAGCAGCGAGTGAATACATTCTGCAGAGAACAGCCGAATATGAGAATATGATAATGAAGCTTGTAATGGAAAATCAAAACTTAAATGGCAAGTTAGCGGCATACGAGAAACAAAGAGACATAAATCAAGTTAGGGGTAGTGTACCTAAAGGCTACGCAAAAACGTACGTTGTGGAAACATAGGAGAAAGTGATATCGATGTCACAATAGAGAATGAGACCGCAACCGAAAAGTATAGATTTAGCTGGTACATAAGACCAGACCTAGGGATCAGTGACCATAACAGCATTTTGATTCACGTCGAAAAGGATATAAATGAGGACCAGATAGAAACTTCAGAAGCTTCAATAAGACGGATCAGGAAAGACCAAAACCATGTGTATGCCCAAGGGATACAATAGATCGTATTGTATCCGACGCCAAACTTATAGACGAATCTCTTCTAGATCCCTGGCAAAAGCTCGAGGCGTTGAATATGTTCGTTCTTTCTCGCCTTCGCTACGTTATGCGTGGAGCCAATGTTGCTAAGGGCCCATTGACTTCGGCGGATAAGATAGTCAAGCGCTTCGCAAAGAAATGGCTGAACCTGCCTCAACGCGCTAGTGCTGAGCTATTATATATGCCATCTTGGCAGGGCGGCGCGAATCTGATGCCACTGGCGGATCTCGTGGATGCGTCGACCGTAGCGCATGCCTTTAGGCTCCTAACCTGCCCAGACGGTGCAGTGAGGCACCTCTCTTGGGGTGTCCTACGCCTTGTGGTGCGCAAGCGGATTGGAACGGACCCCTGTGGGGCGGACATTGCGGCCTACCTGAGCGGATCCATGGAGGAACGTCTGGCACGGGACGGCGGCGACATTTCGAGCCTGTGGACGCAGACGCGGAATGCCTGCAGTCGTCTCGGGCCTAGATTCGGTGTTGCTTTTGACTGGTCGGAGGAGCGCGGAGAACTGTCGGTGATCGTGCGCCATCCAGGGCGCCCGATGATCGAGCGCGTTTTAGTGCCTGGGACTGCCCGCGGGGCCGTCGTCAGGCAGCTGCGATCCAGCATCCGGGCGAATTATGCGGCTAGTCTCATCAGGAAGCCTGACCACGGAAAGACCTATGCCTCGATTTCACAGCGTGGGGCCAGTAATCACTTCATGCTGAGTGGGCGTTATACCCATTTCTGCGATTATCGATTTGTTCACCGGGCCCGGCTCGACTGTGTTCCGCTAAATGGGACGCGTCGATTCGGGCGGGGTGACCAGCGATGCCGCAGGTGCGGGTACGCGAGTGAGACCCTCCCACATGTACTTAATCACTGTACAACCCACTCAGCGGCGTGGAAAAAGCGACATAACGCCATCCTTACACGCCTGGCCAACGCTGTGAGACCGAGGACGGGTGTGACGATCTCCGTCAATAAAACGGTTGCCGGGGTTCGTGACAACCTCAGGCCTGACCTGGTCGTTCGTGATGAGAATAACCGCAGCATCGTCATCATAGATGTTACGGTGGCCTTCGAGGGGGCAGCGGGAGCGCTGGAGGCAGCCCGGCAACATAAGCTCGATAAATACGGGCCGTTGGCTGCCGAGCTGCAAGCCTAGGGCTACACTGTCGCCTTGGAGGCATTCGTCGTCGGATCGCTGGGTGGCTGGCTGTCGACTAACGACGGGGTCACGAGCAGTCTTGGAGTCACGCACTCGTATGCGGACGTCATGGCGCAGTTCATGGTCTCCGACACTATCCGTTGGTCGAGGGACATTTATATCGAACACCTGTCTGGAGTCCGGCAGTACCCCGATTAACACCTGTGAGTGCTCTTCTGGCAGCACAATAACACCCACATAGCCTTCTGCTACTGCCTCCTTCTCGCGTCATTCATTATTATTAACACACACGCCATTACATCACTCAATACTACATTATTATTATTCTTCTCCCAATTTCTATCTACTACATTACTATTATTGCTATCTCTTATTTCTTTTCTTTTAATATACAAGTGCTATTTGAACCATATATGAAGTCATATGCTGATATTACTCACTTACTATGTTATACTACATTTATTATATAGTATTATTATATTACTGAATTTATTGCGCTTAAACTAATTAATTAATTGAACTACATTATACTACATTTATTATAGTTATACTTATTATATTACATTACGGATACATGTTGGCGGACCCCCGTATCGAACACAGCATTCACTGTGCTCGGTAGGAGGGCCACACCAAAGGCGCCGGCCTGGTGCTTTTGCCCCAACTGCATTAGGACGGCGTCCTACTAATTTAATTATTTATATTGGAATATTTAATACCATTATATATTATATTACATAATGAAACATACTACGCTTTGTCAAATATTTTTGTAAATTACTTTGTATTCTTGATTATTATGAAAATAAATAGAATTTATCTGTTCTTATCAGCTTAATTATTGTTACGCAGTGATTTTGTTAAGTTTGTGTTATATTGTTTTATTAGTGTATTTGCCATATGGCAACATACACTATTGGCGTCGGTCGGATGGCGGGACCTAGGGGTCGGACCAAAATTTCTCGGCGTTTCATAACCTCCTAAACACTTTGGCACCATTTTTAAAAATGTTTATATATATATATGCATATATATATATATATATATATATGTGTATATATATATATATATATATATATATATATATATGTATATATATATATATATATATATGTATATATATATATATATGTGTGTGTACGGGCAATAACTTTCGAAAGAGTTAATTGATTTTAACGAAATTTGGCCCACGTGTTGAAATCCATTACCGCAAGAAGCCTATTTAAAATGGGCGTAATCGGGCCATATTAAGGGTAGTTTTAAGGGGTTGAAAAACGTTTTTGGGTCCCAAAATACCGAAAAAATTCTCAGAATCGTTTCAAAATTGACATTTAACCCTCCAGTAGTAATTAAAAAGTGTCCCTAAAATTTTATGAAAACACTTATGCACTTTGCAGAAATTTGGTACATATGTTGAAATCTATTACCGGACGAAGCCTATTTAAAATAGGCTCATTCTGTCCAATTTAAGGGTAGTTTTTAGGGGTTGAAAAACGTTTTTAGGCCCAAAAATACCCAAAAAATTCTCAGAATAGTATCAAAATTGGAATTTAACTCTTTGGCAACAATTAAAAAGTGTCCTTAAAATTTTTATTAAATTAGCCCGACAGGACCGAATTTACAATTTTTTTGAAACACTAGGTTGTAGATAGAGAATTACTTACTGAAGGGTGCAGGTGTTCAAGTGGTAATAATATTGCAATTAAAAAAATAGTATTTAAGGGGTGTATTAAGATGCTAATTTTTTAGTGTATTCGCCACATGGTATATATACTATAGGCATCGGTCGGATGACAGCACCTAAGGGTCGGACCACAATGTCTCGACGTTTCATACCTTCCTGTACAATTTGGCAAAAACAAATTAATTTTTTTTATAATTAAAATGTTCACTTTCCAATGTTATTATTATTCAAACAGAGAAGTTAGTATTGTCAACCTTAGGGTTGCTTGTTATGATTATATTAAAGAGTAATAAAAAAATAGCCTGTACGGTCATAACAATAGAAAATGGGCTATATTATCACTAAATAAATATATGATAGATGGTGGAGCAGCTAAGCCAACGGATTGTGCACTTTAAAATTAAAGTATGAAATTTGGCACAGAAGTACCTCTTTATATTGCTAAAAGAACATTAGATATTAGGGTCTGTGTCCTGTGATATCTACAGGAAATCGGGGTGGTAAAACTATCTCCATGGATGTGTTATGGTTTATGTTTTATCTAATAATCTGATACTTCATTTTCGGCTTAAGTATCTAAGTAGGTATTTACGCTGCGGTTTTCGATTTTGTTTGGTTTTGGTTCCTGATTCTAGCGATTTTTGAAGTCCGGCCATGTAAACTTGGGACATATTTATAACACAAAAATGTTTTTTTTTCGTAGCATATCTTTTTCACGAAATACTTACTAACCTATTCCTTGTATTTATTTAGTGACTAAGTATATACTTTCAATAATAACTTATTAATTAATGAATGTTGATTTTTTTTGTCAGCAAAATTGAGGAAGGGTAGATTACTGAACAACAATAATTCCCATCTATCTTTTCAACACACCTCTTAAGATAACAAGACAAACTATTATTTTCAGTATCCGATCATCATCATCCTTCATTATTATTAAATATTGAAATTGCCTTAAAAACTATTGAAAGAGAACAAAAAGCATTTTTTAATTTAAAATCGGAAAATTTCAGTTTTTTGTATAATAAAATTCAAAATATTCAATGGGATTCTATAGTAGTTGACAATGATGTAGATTTAATGTCTAGAAAATTTTATGATAGATAGTACGGTATTTTTAAAGAATGTATAATAAGTATAAAAGGTTTAAAAATAACAATAAGTTAGTATTTAGAGAAATGTGAAAAACATGCATGAATGGTTAAAAGAGATAAAATAGTTATGCTGAAGACACGGAAACGTAATAAATACTGAATCTAACAAGTTCTAGGAATTTATTAATAATAAAAAATCAATTAAAAGATTTCGAATAATAGATACGGTGGCGACATCAACACAATATTGCGAAATCAGTTATTAACGCATTTGGTAATTATTTTTGTCCAATTTATAAAGATTCACGGAGTGTTTTATTCAGCAATCTGGTAAAGACAATTAGATATTGTAGTGTCATTAAGTTAAAGTATGTGAGTGAAATTGAAGTAGACAAAACTATCAAAATTCTAAAACCCAAAATATGAATTGGCTTGTATGACGGATTTTTATTTATTCGGTATAGAAAGTATTCGTAGTACGTGTCAAAAATGGCGACCGTCGCTTTTTACTCGTGCAATAATTTCTTGCGACAGAATTTCTTAGCGACAATTTTTGCGTCAAAATTTCTCACATATGATTTCCCATGGTAACAAACATTTCTCTGGGGTCCCGGGACGAAGTCATGGTGGGGGTTGGGAGGTTATTACATTGTATATGTATTTATTTACTGTAATATTTCAAAAAGGAAACCAAGCAAATAATAAATACCATTACTCAATTAATTATTTAATTAAATGATATTTATTATTTCTCGTATAATGCTTGCTTTCCTTTTTAAAATAGTATATATATATATATATATATATATATATATATATATATATATATATATATATATATATAGTGTAATAACCCCCTTAATGTGTGAGCGCGTGTGAGATATTAATGCCTCATAAAATTTTTGGTGAGCAATTTTTGGTCTGAGAAATTTTTACGAGAATTTTTAGCGATTGAGAAATTTTGGCTTGAGAAATTATTACGAAGAAATTTTCGCAAGCGAAATAAATATTATTATTATTACTGAGAAATAAAGGCTGAGAGGCGTGAAAAATGCATATAAAATTCTATGATAATTTTAATTGTGACTGACTATATTTTTTCAATTTTTAAAGATATCGATGTAGGTTTAGGGCGTTCTTTGCACAATGCATACACGTAACTTAAATTGTAAATACAAAAAAAGTAATATTTTTTTTAATAATTTAATAAAAGAAAAAAATATACAGATAATAATTAGTTCACAAATAAATATACAACTGATATGATCTTGTAAATCAAATATAATAACGAAAATGTATAATAATTTTTTAGGTAGTATGTATACCCAAACACATTACAAAAATAAATTGTTTAACGTATTTTTTTAAAACATGAAAACCACTCTAACATCGAAAGTTCTTTATTTGGTAAATCTTCTCGTAAAATAACAATGCAGTTTGTCAAAATAATTTGTATGTTGCACTGATATTCTTGCAGAACTACGAATAAGACACCTTTTCTATCTGACAGCATTTGTTTATCTTCAGGGTTTGATTTGTTTTAGTGTATTTGCCATATATGGCACATACACTATTGGCGTCGGTCGAATAGCGGGACTTAGAGGTCGAATCAAAATTTCTTGACGTCTCATAGCCTCTTGAACAGTTTGGCATCATTTTTTTGCCTTATGCTCAAAATGTTTATGAAAAATGTCTTCTGGTCAGTCTTAAGCCAATTGGAGACTCATGGCATTTTAGAATATATTTGGCCCTTTAACAGGTTTTATCGACAGTAATAAACAACATTCTAGTTATAATTGTTGTTTGTCGCAAGGCCCCATGAGTCGCTGCCCGCCATGTGGGAAGATGTGTTCGGTTGTCCTAGTTCTTCTTTATGTTGTAAAAAGTAAAAGTGCGGACCATAGTATACTGTCCCCAGCACTTCATATAGCTGCAAACTGTCTGACATTCGTTAACATTTTTATATTCAGTGTTAATGTCAGTTGTTATGCACATTTCTGATGTCAGCCAAAAACTTAAGACAAGATTCGTAGTTGATATGATGTGTGTCAAATTATAGAGATTGGTATTTCGGATTATCGAATTTTGCACTTGTATTGCTTTGATATTTAAACAAAAATAAAGATTTTTATGTTGACAATATAACAATAGCAGTCATTATGTACATGTATTTAACTGTGTTAAAAATTCTTATTATTAAATAATCATTAAACCCAGCCATTTTCCATACAGACTTTTTACAGGAATTTGATTTTTGAAACACATGTTTAGTTCTTATAATAAGACGTATTTAACAATTCTATATAATTGAGTATTTGAATTAAAAAGATACTACTAATTTTTTTCTTTTTTAAGTAATATATTGTAAATAATTTTGAAGAACGAGAAGAATAAAAAAATTTAGGCCATAGGCAATTAATAACAAATTAATTAAAATGTATAAAACTACATAAAATATCACGTGACTACAAAACGTGCCAGAAATGTACGTGACGTCAAAATGATAAAAGTTGTGTATTAGTGTATGTTTTATCATTCATAGTATCAAAGTAACCATGGCAACCAAGGCCATAAGAACATTTTGACGTCACAGATGTATTTGGCGCGTTATCGGATCTTAGCTTAAGCATTATTTTTAAATTAAATATAACTTGTAAATTATGAAATTAAGGAAAATACTAAAAGTAGGTTTGCTATAAAACTTGTCATCTTCCCATTTATGTAAAAAAAAATTCATTCAAAAAGTCAATTATAAATAATGCATACGTTATTTACTTTTTTTGTTTAACATGTCATAAAGGAGAAAGTACTTAATATTAGGAAACGTTTGCATCTATATTCAAATTTCAGAACAATTCAATGTTCTTTTAAATATACATATTTTTAAATCTCAAACCAAAATCATTTAAATATCGTTCATAACATGAGGATTTTTTTTTTGGAAATAGAATTAAAACAAAATTATGAAATGGGAAAAATATGTGTAAATCGCGCTTGCGCACATTAAAGCAATGCACTCGGTGACGTCACAGCAGTAAACGTTCCGATTAAAAAAATAAAAATTTAAATGTGCACATTATGTTAATTAACAAATTTTTCTTTGCGACTAATTTTGCTCTGCCATAAAAGAAAATGTTGCGTTTTGAAGGTAAGAAAACTTCCCCATTGTACTGAAATGATATATAGTACTTATAATTACATCTTAAATATAACATATTATATGTAATGGGAGATAGTATTTATAACGCACGTTGGAAATATTGAATTTTTAGAAGCGGAAATAATATTTAGGTGTGCTGGTGATCAAAATATGCCGTTGTGATTTTATGGTGTACATCGTCATAGTGCAATTGAATAGCTAGATATATTTGTTGTAAACATTCATTGTTACATTGCTAAATTAGAATTTTTTTTCTACTGACACCGTCGGGCTTCAAACCCGAAACTTTCCACTATCGCGGCGAAATGAGTTAATCAGTTACTCGACTGTGCGATATCTTAACAGTTAATTTTTCATAATAAAGCAATAGGTATCTCTAGACACGAATCATCACAGTAGCGAGAGTTGAATGAATCAATTAAATTTCCATTTTTTATTTTATTAAATCATCAATCTGCCTTAGTACAATACGTAATTCGAAGGCAGATATAGGAGCTAACAGCCAACCTATGTTATCATATGGAAATTTTTATTAATACGAAATATCAACTCTCGCATGTAGTGAATTTAATGTTACATTTGCTTTATTATAAAGAATTAACTGTTAAGATATCGCACCGTAGAGTAACTGATTAACTCATTCCGCCACGACAGTTGATTTAAATGCAAGAACAGAACTTTAGAATTCCGTTAATTTCACTTTACTAAAAAGTTTACTGTTTTTAAGATACAACATTAATTAGTCTCTACAATATCGACGCGACATTGATGAATTTAATTTGGCATTTTGACTGTTGTACTAATGTACCAAATGAAAGACGGTATAGAAAAGTTAGCCATTAGCTTGCTTTGGAAATAAAAAAAATGAATGTTTACAAACCACCTTGAAATCAAATACTTAGGTGTTATAAGTAACAAGATAATAACATCTTATTAATGTTTAAAAAAGTTATAACTTTTCCAACAGGTCACATCATTGTAAATAGCTGTTGCTATTTTGTAAGCTTGAGTGGATTTCAACCCTGAAAAAAAAATGTATTACACATAAAAAATTATAATAAACATAGAAATGGCAATAACTGAATAAAATAATGAAATAGGTACGTATAGGTAGAAAATACAGCGAAAATGTAATAAGTTAAAATACTCAAATTAAGAGAACACGCAATATTTTAAAGACTATGATTGAAAAGCTTTATATTTTCTTCTAATTTAAAATAGGTAATAATAAGGGCTCTATTTACTTTACTTGAATATTTTGGTTTTAAGCTTCAAGCAACTAATACAATGATAATTTTTTTTAAAGAATGATACAATAAAAAATATGTTTTCACTTATAATAATATACATACCTTGTGCATAGGAGAATTCATGCTGAACGTCGTAGATCAATTCTTTCTGACATTTGAACTTTTGTAATAATGGTTGAAATCATGAATGATGTAATAAAAAATAACACCATGGATTACATAGAACTGCTTGCTCTGAAGAAGAAAAAAAATGTATTCAATTTGCACAGACCACCTCTCAAAATAGAATACACATGATCAGGTAATTTTGCATCAGTACAAGATACACCGGTAGCCATAAAGTCTGGAAATATATAGAAATGCGCTTATTCGTATCCTAGCATTTTTTAATTATGTTTTTAAGTATTCTGTTATATAAATTGCGTTTTTTTTTAAATTTTAAGTTAAAGTGCTCCCTTTGTCAATGTTAAAAGTAACTGTGAATGTTTTTTTTTTGTTTAATTTCAACTTTTACTTTACTTAATAAATACTGCTGATTTGCCTATGTATTACATTTGACTACTGGGGCATTCCACGTGAAGCGGACATAAGAAAAAAAGTGACATCTTGAATTTCGCTCATATTCAGGTTAATTATAGTCCTTGAGGACGTGAATGTACACATTCATTTTTTTTCTTGTATGAGACTCGGTTGTGAAGTTATGGATTACGAAAGATTGCACTAACTATGAAGTAGACATTTTTTGGATAGTGCTGCTGGGATTACTGAGTAAATGAAAAAATATTTTATGTAGTGATTTATCGAGAAAAAATAAATGCTTTTTATATTATGGAACACTAATAAGATAAAAATTTTTTTTTTTTTGATAGAAAACCGGAAGTGAACGTTTTAATACAATTTTTTTTAACTTCGACTATTTGTTTAAAACTTTTATTTACTCAAAATAAAGCTAAAACTATGTAGATGTTATACCAAAAGTTTCAAAATGGGATCTGCATTCGTTTCTGAGATAGAGAACGTATTAGTATCAAATTACCAGTGTTTTTTAAGTTCGGGCATAAACCGGCCGGCTTATGCGCTAAGTACAGTGCAGCGTGCGCTGTTGCACATAACGTTCTCTGTCTCAGAAACGAATGCAGATCTCATTTTGAAACTTTTAGTGTAACATCTACACAGTTTTAGCTTCATTTTGAGTAAATAAAAATTAAAAAAAAATGGTCGAAGTTAAAAAAAAATTGTGTTAAAAAGTTCACTTCCGGTTTTCTATCAAAAAAAGATTTTTTTCTTATTATTGTCCCATAATATAAAAACCATTTATTTTTTCTCGATAAATCACTACATAAAATATTTTTTCATTTACTCAGTAATCCCAGCAGCACTATACAAAAAATGTCTACTTCATAGTTAGTGCAATCTTTCGTAGTCCATAACTTCACAACCGAGTCTCATACAAGAAAAAAAATGAATGTGTACATTCATGTCCTCAAGGACAATAATTAACCTGAATATGAGCGAAATTCAAGATGTCACATTTTTTTCTTATGTCCGCTTCACGTGGAATGCCCCTACTGTAAGTCCCTTAGAAGAAAGTTAAAAAACCCAATGCTTAATTTTGCTTTCTAGAGAGATTCTTAAAAACTAACTTATGCTGCCTTTTGTCGATATGTTTCCAGACTTTATGATCACGCTTAGGGTAGGTCGAACGGCACTAGCACTAAAAATGTTAGAAATTATTATTATTATTTACTGTTAAGACATAAAAGCGACTATGTGCGTGCAGGATATAATGTTAATAGTAACCACTTGAGTAATATTAAATTAGTTACTAGAAGCTTTGTATTTTGTCTTTGAATGTAATGTAAAACTTCAAATTATTTGGCAAATTCAAATAACATATGTACATATCGTTGACTCTACCCAAAAATCTTATCAATATTTCAAACGACTTTGCTGTAAAATTTATTAGCAGATCACGCCATCGTGTACGGCAGCGGCTATTTTTTTCAGTCCTTGCAAATTTGGGTGGACCCCGTCTCTAAAAAATAAATAAATATAAATTGAAGAAAAATAAATGTACCATTATTACAGATAAAACAGAATTTAAATTGTATAGCTCATATCTCTTCTGCGCATGCGCCGATTTTCCTCAAAAACAATAGGACTTTTCATATCTACATTTCAAATATCTTAACAAAATTTGGTTTTGATCCACTTAGCAGTCTGACCATTGTCGTACTCAAACAAACAGAGAAAAAGATTTTTTTTCTAAAAATATGTTTTTTGATCTCAGGGGATGTTAAACCGGAAAAATGTTACATTTGGAAAGGGAATTTTGACCTAAATAAATACCATTACCCACTTGTGGAATGGTAATATCACTTATCAGTTTTTACAGATTGGTAGTAACTCATCTTAAACTATATTTTACGGATATGTAACTTGATTATTCGCTAAGTGCACAATGTCTAATACAAAAATATTAATATTTTAATAATGAAATGAAAATTCCGTTGTAATAATAAAAGCAAAAACAAATATTGTCAGTTAAAAGGAGTCATATCATATTTTATAAGAACAACAATAGTTAATAAATAAATAATGTGTAAGTACATACCTGCTAATGAATTTTAGAGCAACATGCTTGAAAATATCAATAAGATTTACACTATCTTGCTCTGATGCAACACACCTAATCACTGTATTGATATGTTCAACATTTTGAGATTTTAGAGGTGGCACAGTGCAAAGGAATACATTTTTAACACACAAAGCCCGCAGTTCTCGTAAGAGCCATTTAAGATTTTTTTTAAATTTACGAAGTGGTGTATTTTTTAAAACATCATTAGTCCCAACCATTATTACAACAGTTTTGTTTTCATAATCAAAATGCCATAAAGAATCAACACGACGTGAAGCCCGAACTCTCCTAATCAAATTTTCAATAGTTTGACCGCCAACACACAACTCAACACAAATTTTATTATTTCCGCTTCTAAATCTTCGCATTTTAAAAACATTTTCCAACATGCGCCTGAAAATGCTATCACCCAAAAATAAATCGACGACGTCCATTTTTTACTGTTTGTAGCAATAAAATAGAGTTTTATACAAGGGACTAGCTAGTATGAAAAAAATCCTCTCTGCACGCCACCTTCGGTTATCATTTCCATCTGATGCTAGTAAAAAGAAGTAATCACAATTTGTAGGTATAAAAACAGGACTCCTCAAACTATTATACATTTGCTAATTTAATATTCTCAATATCAAAAAGCTGTTAAAATCATATTGTTCATTTAATTTAGTTTAAAATATATGCGTATCAACGCCCAAAAATTGCTCTTTGATCTGCAAATCTCGAGAATGACTAAGGGGATTGCAATACAGCTTTTGCCATTCTATAACTTATTTCTCAAGGCATGTTTAGAATAAATCTCTAAATTATAGGACCGTCGATCGGAGGATGAGGAGGGCAGCAGCGAGAGTACAGAGGGGTTGGGTGACTTCATTCTGAAAGTTAAAAAGTGGGAGTAGACAGGTAGAATCGCAGGAGGTGGAGGTGAAAAATGGAATATTTTTTAATTTTTAGCGTTGTGCAAGGTCATTCCCACCCGCTATATGCGACTGATTAGTAAAATAAGATTCTCGAAATAAGAAAAAATTGGATTGACCAGGTTTTGCACGTATCATCAAAAAATGAGCAATCGAATCGTAAAAACCGGAAAAGTCCGTTCGGTATTTCATAAGAAGACAAACACAGATGCTTTTTTCATATTAAGTAAAGATATTCAATTTGTAGTCAGGCGAAACCGGATCGGGTATCTATTTTATAATATATTATTTACATATAATAGTCGCTTTACATGCTTTACACGCATATAAAGTGACCCATTACGCACTCATGCGCTAAAGTCTTTTAGAGTTCTACGAACTGAAAAAACAATATCTCAAAATTATTTCAACATTGACATTTTTTATACGAATCGTTCAATTTCAACCCAGTATTTAGCGTTTGATGTAGTTTTTTGGGCACAAAAAATGATATAAGTAGTTGGTTAAAAACTCGATCTGATGAGTAATTCAGAAGTTATGTAAAAAAAAATTTTTTTTTAACTTTTGAATTGCAATTTCTCTCGAACGAATCAACCGATTAAGATGCGATTTACAGCTTTCGACGAAGTTTTATAAGCACAAAAAGTTGACTCGATATCAAAAACTAATCCGACAAGAAATTTGAAAGTTATTTCAAAAAAACATATTTTTGCATATTTTTCAACGATATCTCTCGACCGAATCAACCGATCAAGGTGCGATTACGGCATTCAACTTTGTTTTTAAAGGACGAAAGCTGATTAGATTTTGGAATTCATCGGTATAGTTAATACAAAAAAAATTTTGAAAATTTTACTTTTAAGATTTCTCACAATCTACTAAACGGAATCGATTCAAATTTTCAGAAAATCTCAAGTTTGGTTAAACTCTTTTGAATGCTGTAAACCACGTTCCGATCGGTCAAGCCCTCCAAAAGTTCTGAGGTTAACACACACACACACGCACACACATATATATATTTTATACATATAGGCACCGGGACACCATCGTAAAGAACGTGAAGATCTGTTGAAAACTCAATTTTCGAAAATCTGGATGAAAATAACTTCCCAACTTTTTAAAATTAGGGGGAACTTAAAAATTTTGAGATGCGCTCATATTTGATTTTTAAAATATAGTGCTAAGTTTTAACACTGTTGTTTATAATATTGTGTTGACCAGTGTAGCTGTATTCATTGTAGTTCACTGGTCATTGATCATTGCTGTCTATTATTGAACGCCATTACTTCAGAAGATATTAGCTGAAGTATTACTGTTTTGTTAATTGTGTTGTATTCTGTTTTGGAAGTTGGAAACATTTTATAGTTGCCTGTATTCACTGGTAAGTATTTTTAAATACAATATATTAATAATTTTTATTAACTGATAACTGATATTTAACATTGGCTACTAAATGAGTAATAATAAAAAATTTTAAATAAATTTGATATATTGTGTCATACATAAAAATTAAAGTTCCAAATAGTTTGTAATTAATTATCATTATATTATATGATATTAAAAGTTAAAACTATAATGCATATGTTAATTTTCGGTTGAAGCATTTTTCGCGCCAAAAATATGTTCTTCTAGAAACTAATAACGGTTTTTGAAAAAAATATCATTATATTTATAACTAAGTATATGAGGCATGCCAGTATAAAAGACACCTACTTATATTGCCCTTATATTACCAAATTGTTTAAATGGTCAACAATTAATATTACAATCATGGTGGTTTCATTGTTAGAATTGTAGTAGAATATTAATAATAATGGCTGCATTTAGTAACGTTTTATTTCTACATCCAATTATCTATCACAACATAATTTGCTTTATTTTCGGAAATCATGTAGTTTGCAGATCCAATAAAAAAAAAAAAGAATTATGAAGGCTTGACATACCTATACAATACTATTTCCGCTGCTATTATCATAACGTTTCCAATAACAAAATTTGCAAAATCGGATTTATAATGAACAAAATAACTGTTTAACGTGTGTCCCGGGACGGATTTACATAAGGACTAATAGGACTTAAGAGTTGGGTTCCCAGTGTCAAGGGCCTCCAAAAATTTAATTTTTATCATACATTTTTAATACTTTCTCATTAACAATGAGCGTGTATTGTATAGTAAATAAAAAGTTCGTCGATATTAATGAATAATTATCAGTATCATGGGTGTATTTAGATAATTTTTGGGTGAATTTTTACATTTTTTTTTATAAATGTTGACAATTTTTTGGGTGAATTTTGATATATCAAGTCCGTATATGCCAAGTTATCCTAATATTTTTGTTCTGTATTTGTTTGTTTTGATTTTGAATTACTGTTTTGTTTGAAATATGAAAATTTTTATATCGGTGTATTTTCGATCTTATGTTGTATTAATATTTTAGACGCCTTTTGGATTGGAATTGATTTGACACACACACACAGAGAGAGAAAGAGAGATTGTACGATACAAACACTTGACTTATTAGCGTCGGATCGACCTGAGGTTCCGGTTCCGTTATTCCGCGTTCTCTTTGTAAGTGCTTTGTTTTTAATTTTATAGTATTAGAAATAACTAAAATTAAAAAAATGGGTCTCTTCAGTTGCATTATTTGCCAACAAGCCAAAAAATTTAATTAATAATAAAGAAGAAAAGTTATGTTTCTTTAAAAAAAAACGAGAAATTGGAATATCTTTGATTTATGGATGAGTATAGGGAGCATCACTTGGCGCCCCCAACGTTCACAGCGACAGCTGTATTATTCCACATAACGAGCGATGATAACGAACTCAATTACTTGGTTGCATTTCATTAATGGCACAGAGATGGACAATAGAATGTGTTACATTTTAGAATATTGAAATTGAAGAATACACCGAACTCATTTCAGTTCAATATGTCTGGGAAGGATGCGAAACGTATACCATTCATAAAATTTGATTGATTTAGCTTTTCTTAGAAAAATAATAACTTTATTTTATTGTAGAACATACTGTTCTTTTTTGTTTTGACCCTGTAAATGATAATATCAGTTATGTTTGTCGACCATAAGTCATTCCACTAAAGTTTTCGTCTACAACGTTTATAAGCTAATGGAACGGCAAAATGTGTGATCTTAGACGCGATCGTTGCGGGCGTCAAGTGGTACGCATCCAAGTTGAACTGCAAATTTTGTTTAAAATAACAAAACAAATAGCTTGTAAGTTTCAATTAATTTTTAACTTCGCTTTACAACTTATGGAATACCTAAACTGAATTAACTACCGTTTAGAATATTTGTCTGTCTATCTCATCATCAGTTTGTTTATTACAAGCTCCAGGTTAACTAAAAAATAACTGAATCGATTCTGATCGAATTTTCATCATTGTGTTTATTGTACATTAGACAATTTTATATTATCGTTGCCCAAAAATCAATATTAATAGGAGCCAAGCTGCGAGTGAAGTGTCATAAGTGGAATGACATTGATATTAAATAATAATTGCCAGTGCATGGATCAGAGTACCGTTCGGCTTACGCTCGGAATAAGAACTAATAATAAAAAATAGTACCCAATACGTTTTTTCAATGTATTCATAACAAATACTGATCAGATAAGCAGACAAATTGAAACCCGGTTCACCCCAGTTTCAAATCCTAGTGGTCAATGGCATTGATGTTTTTAGAATTAATAATCTGAAACATAACTTGACTCACTTTTGAACTAATTTCGATGTGAGGCAAATATTGTAATTAGAGATATTATGTCTACTAGTGACTATTACAAATATGATATTAGATACTGGATGTAAATAAAAGCATATCTACCTAGCTATGTAAATAACCCTTTTTTTATCTGTATAAACCAATGTATGTAGTATACATCGGATTATGTTTAAATAATCGCTTAAGGAAATAGTTCCTACGTATTAAAGCAAAACTTAAAAACAGTATGATTTAATAATGAATTGTTAGTAGATTGTAATCAAATCTAAATTAAATAGGTTATAATTAATATAGTGAAAATAACCGACTTCTCATTTTTTTTGCCTATAAATAAATCTTCCTTGGAAAACTAATAACGGCATAGTACTGTAAATCATAATTTTTCCATTTTTGTTCAGTTGTTTGACTCCCTTAAATATTAGTTTTTAGGGGAGTCAAATGAAAATAAGAACTCCTTTGAGAAATAGTTCTAAAACTCGTTATATTTACGTTTAAAAATCTTTTTTCTATCCCAAGTAGTGGCGCTGAAGTCGAAATATTTCAAAAATTGTATTTATGACCGATTTGGCGCATATTAAAAATATATGTGTGATGTACACATATATGTTTAATATGCGCAATAAGAAGGGATTTTTCGAAAATCAACCCCTAAGGGAGGCAAAAGGAGGTATAAATGACAACAATTCAAATTTCGAAAATCGTTAAAGTAAAAGATGTGAAATTCAACACACTAACTCTTCTTTAAAATTAAAAAATATAAACCCAGATTTGATTGGTTTGTTTTATTTGAACCGTTAAGAGGTAAAACTAGTGTGTAGGGTTTTTTTTACAAAAGGTCGAATCGCTGAACCTAGAAACTTAAAATTTGTACAGCAGGTTCCTTTTGTGATGTAAGCAGCCACTTAGAAGGGGGTATTTAAAATTTAACCCCTATTAGGTAAACATAAGAGGGTGTAGACTTTTTGACAAAATATTCATATCTCAGGAATCGTTAAATGGAAGGTATATTGAATTCAACGTACGAACTTTTCATTAAAAATAAGAAAAGAATCGTTCCATTGTTTTTTTTTAATCAACCCTTAAGGGGGTGAAAGAGCAGTTATAAAAGTAAACTTTTTCAGAAAGCTACAAACATGAAATCTGATTTTAGTATTCATGGTTAAAATTGAAGACGTCGGTGCTTGACAAAATTTCTAAATTCGTATTCCAAAAAGGTGAAAACGGTTGTAAACCTTCACGAAGGATTGTTTAAGCTAAAAATGTGAAAACCGGTTGACCTGTGGACCAACCCTAAAACTTCCCGCTATGTGTTAAATTAATGTCAAAATAAATTGATACTATTGTGTTTATAATACATTAAAGTAGGTTATAAAAAAAGTGGGCTAAATCGGAGCCAGCCGCTAGTAACTATTAAATATATAAATCCATTTCCCGTAAATACGTGAATATGCATTTGTGTACTTAGATTTGTTCAGTAAAACAGTTTTTATTTACATCCAATATAATAATAATGTTACCCAGTAAACAATATATAAGATACTCTTCAGTATTTATATTTACAAAACATTATACATTCTTCTTAACTTCCGGTCAATTACGGACTTTTTGTCTAAAGCGGACGCAAATTATTGTTGTGCTTTATGGTCTCTTAGATAAATCGTTTTAAAACATTTAGATGTAATTAAATTTGCCGTACTTTTGTATTTATCCAAAAATATACGACCGCAAATTTACCAATTCAACGGACTAAAAAAAAATATGTTTGTATAGAAAACGTAATAATAAACAGATATACAACATTAAGCAAAAAACCCGATGTTTTCTAGTAAGCGAGTTTAAAATCATAGCAGAACATTCCGCTAATTATGTCCTAAAGTATATGAATAGTTTTAAAGGAGAGGTCGATTAGTATTGATCAAAAATTTTTATATGCATAAATCTGTGAATCGCGAAAACTACTGAAATAATTTCAATGCAGTTTTTATTATTATTTGATAGCTCATTTTTTGAGGAAGTTTAGACTAGCTGAATTTGAGCTATTCAGTCCAGCTTCGTCCGAGAGCTATTTAGATTCATTCATAACGCAGTATCATTTACGTGGAAAGTTCCTCAGTTCAAGCCGATATTACTCCGTATCGTAATTACAATCGTTTTCAACACGGCTGTTGTCGACTTTACGAGATATACCTATGGATTTTATTCTGGGTCCTGGGGTTGATTTATTCATTGTAGCTTTTGGTTATATCTGGATCGTTTTCAGATCATATTAGTCACCTCATGCTTAGCCAAATTCCCGAGGCGGGAATGATTTTTAATTTTAAAATATTGTATAAAGCAAATCGATTTTTGAGGCAAATTAGTTTAGGTTGTATCATATAATTATAAGAAATGCACTAAATTGATATTAAAAAAAAGTTAATTATTTTGTTTCCGAAGTAAAATTTGCCCGAGTGAAGCTGAACCGTTAAGTTAGTTAAATGTAACCGCCAATTCTTCGAATTAAACATTTTTTTTTTTTAATATACTCTATAGTTTATAGGTACCTCAATAACAATATTTAAAATATAAAAGAAAAAGCAAGTAGCAGATTCCACGGTCAAAATAATCAAACCCATTTTTTTCCTTAATTAGTATAAAGGAGGATATTAGATATCGTTTAACGTTTGTTTTGTTTTTGTACTTGATTACGGAAGTGAACAGGTATTTTGTGTAATTTGCTTTGGGTGGTGGAAGGCATGTCAAGTTTTTTGATTAACACAAATCGACATTTATCTCAACATCTCATGGCAACAAATTAATGTAAATAAACCACTACAAAACGTACTAAAAGTGACCTTTTTTTTTCAAAGTCGCCCACTAACATTTAGGCACAATAGGATTTTTATAATAAGTCTATTGTTACATTGTCACTATAAACATATTTTTTTCTTGACGTAGTAAAATTGTAATTGCCGCTTTGTCAATAATCTAACAAAATGAGTAATAACAATTACAATTAAAAATGTTTGTTACAGCAAAGTGATTTTCAAATATATATTCACATATAAAATTATAATTAATTGATTAAACATTTTAATTTAATTTATTTACGTATAACATTTTTATAATGCCTCCTACTAAGAAAAAAAGTACTGAAAAATTACGAAAAGAAACAAAAATACGCATGCAACGTATTCGCGACATTGAAGAAAAAGTCATTATTATGAAAGAAAAAAATAAAATTTGCCAACAAATCCGCTTATCTAACCCGGAAAATTTAGCAATTCATAAAATTCACTTAAAACAATGCCAGGCAAAAAGGTTGTGTGAATCTAAAAATAGAGCTGTCCACAATGAACGGCTGAAACTCAGTCAAATCAAACGATTGGGCATTAAAGAAAATAGAGCCGTTCACAATGAACGGCTAAAGAACAGTCAAATTAAACGGTTGCGCAGTAATGAAAATAGAGCTGTTCACAATGAACGGAGGAAATTAAGTCAAATTAATCGTTTATGTAATAAAGAAAATAGACCCGTTCACAATGAACGGTTGAAGTTATATCAAATTAAACGGTTAAGTGACCCGAAAATTAATATGATTCACGTGCAGAGATCAAAAGAATGTCAGTTTATAAGGTTAAGCAACCCAGAAAATAGATCTGCACACAGGCAAACGTTAAAAGTAAGTCAACAAAAAAGATTGAGCTGTCCAGAAAATAGATTAATTCATAACGAACGATTAAAAGTTTGTCAGTCTGTCCGTTTAGAAAACTTAGAACCTAGACAAATTCATAACGTTCGAGAAAAGAGTTGTCAGGAGATTCGTTTAGAAAACTTAGAGACTAGACAGGCTCATAATATACGACAAAAAAATTGCCAGATGAAACGTTTGTCAAATTTAGATACTAAACTGGCCCATAACATACGACAAAAGAATTGCCAGATGAAACGTTTGTCAAATTTAGATACTAAACTGGCCCATAACATACGACAAAAGAATTGCCAGATGAAACGTTTGTCAAATTTAGATACTAAACTGGCCCATAACATACGACAAAAGAATTGCCAGATGAAACGTTTGTCAAATTTGGATACTAAACTGGCCCATAACATACGACAAAAAAATTGCCAGATGAAACGTTTGTCAAATTTAGATACTAAACTGGCCCATAACATACGACAAAAGAATTGCCAGATGAAACGTTTGTCAAATTTGGATACTAAACTGGCCCATAACATACGACAAAAAAATTGCCAGATGAAACGTTTGTCAAATTTAGATACTAAACTGGCCCATAACATACGACAAAAGAATTGTCAGATTAAACGTTTGTCAAATTTAAGTTGTAAGTTAAAACATAATACAATAAACAAACATTGTCAAAAAATTCGACTGACTAACCCAGTTAATCGTAGAGTACAGTCAGATCGATTAAAATTATGTCAAAAAAAGAGATTAACAGATCAACGTAAACTTATAGTTCATAGACAAAGACTTCGGCGTAGTCAAGCCGTTCGTCTTCAGCGATCATATGCCCGTTTAGCGCATAGCAGAATGTGTTTGACAGTTAGAGCGAATCGTCTGCAAAACAATCGTATACGCTCTAGTCTAAGTACAACAAATAAGTTGTATAATGCTTACAAAATCAATATTAAGGCAGGTCCGACATATACATGCGTTTGCTGTGACAGATTGTGGTTTTTATCGTCAGTGACGCATGTAACAAAGGAAAAGTTGGTAGCAAAAAAAATACCTCTAGAACTGATCGATGTCGCTTGTCCTCTTAAAGAAAATGATGATAACATAGGTTATCTTTGTACTACGTGTAAAAATAATCTTTTTGCTAATAAAATGCCAAATTCATCTCTCGGGCACACAGAATTACCGTTTCCGATTGTGCCTGAAGAATTGAAAATTTTAAAACCGTTAGAGGAACGATTTTTGTGTCCAAGAATACCTTTTATGCAGATATATTGCACCGCAGTGGATAAGCAGTACAGTGTCCACGGTAGAGTAGTAAATGTACCGGCAGATGTTCCGACGTCGGTCGCCATATTACCACGTTTGCCTCACGAAACTGACGTTGTTCAAATCGCCTTAAAACGTAAGAGTTGTTATCAGTCAAATTATTTATTTGAGTCCGTCAGACCAAATGTTATTTTGAACGCGCTAAAATGTTTGGAAAACAGCGAAGTTTATCAAGAGGCACACGTTGTTATTGATGCCGATCGATTTATACGGTCCCAAATAGCCATTAGAAACTTAGATAATAATCAAATAAGTGGTCCTAATGAGTCAGACTTAGAACCCGAAAGTGATGACGAGTTTGAAGAAGTCGAAAACGAACCGTGCAACGTGCCACCAGGGGAGACTTTACTTCAAACTCAAGCTATCATTTTTGCACCGGGCGAAAAGTATACACCTCTTTCATTGCTCTTAGACGTATATGCAGAGTCTATGAGCTTTGTTAAAATATATGGTGGCTTCTTGCGAAAATTGCCTTCAAATCTTTCGTATCAAAATTGGACAAAATCAGAAATTAGTCGTTACGACAGACGCTGTGCGAACGTTTCTAAATTATTTTATTCGGCATTAAAACTTCGTATTAAGAAAATGTCCGAAAGCATATCATTATGCTTGAAAAAAACTAAAGGGCGCAATGCTAAAGTCAGCGCAGGTCAATTGTTAGATACTAATGTCGTAAATAGTTTAATTGCACACGACAGCGGATTTAAAGTCATTAAATCCGATCGCGGATCCCCTGCGTTTTGGGAAGAAAAAAAGAAGGAAATTTTTGCAATGTTGAGACAGTTTGGCCCACCGACATTTTTCTTGACGCTTTCAGCAGCCGAAACCAGATGGCCGGAACTGTTAGTAATATTGAAAAAAGTCGTGGATAATGAAATAGTAACGGAAAACGATGCTGTGTCATTATCCTACGACGAAAAATGTCGTTTAATAAGAACTGATCCGATAACTTGTGCCCGGTATTTTGAATATAGACTGAGACAGTTCTTTAAATTATTAACAGTGAAAGACGGCATTTTCAGAGAACACCCTGTAGTCGATTATTATAAAAGAATCGAGTTCCAGCATCGCGGTTCTCCTCATGTTCACAGTTTACTTTGGCTTAAAGACTCACCATCATATGTCAGTGATGATGAGACTAGCGTAGCTAGGTGCGAGCAGTTTATAAATTTGTTTATTTCGTGTGCTTCTGAAGTAACTGACATTCCATTAGATCTTATAGAAATTCAGAAGCACAGACATTCGCGAACATGTAAGAAAAAAACCAGATCCGGTACAATTTGTAGATTTGGTATTCCATTTTTTCCCATGAAAGAAACGTGTATTCTGGAACCATTAGACAATGATAAAGGCGAAGATGAGAATTACGTAAAAATAAAAGACATGCTTCAAAAATTATACAAAGAGCCTGAAAATGGCCTGAGTTTTGATGAATTTTTAACGCACTTAAATTTAGATTACGATACATACATCAAAACGATACGGAAATCATTAGGAAGACCTTCAGTTTTCCTAAAACGGAATGTCAGTGATATTAGAATCAATTGTTATAATCACGACATGCTTTTATTACATCGTGCAAATATGGACCTTCAGTTCATAACAGACGTCTACTCGTGCGTTAAATACGTTCTAAATGATATCAATAAATCTATGAGAGGCGTCTCGAAAGTAATGTATGATGCTATTGAGGAAGTTAATAAAGGTAACTTCAGTATTAAAGATAAATTGAAGCATTTGGCTAATAAATTTTTAAATGCGAGTGAATTTTCGGCCCAAGAAGCAGTCTATTATCTCTTAGCTATGCCACTGTCAATGTGTAGTCGCAGCTGTATATTTATAAACACAGGTCTTCCTGAAAAACGGGTGCTGGTAGTTAAAGCCAGGCAAATTTTACAAAATATGTCGTCAGATTCGGAGGACGTGTTTTATAGTAATCTTTTAGATCACTACACAAACAGGCCCGACGAACTGAATGAAACATGTTTGGCTGATTTTGCATCCAAATCTAAATCAAATAGAAGACTAATTCAGAACGTATCTAGTAGCCAAGTAAGCTCTAACTTCTCAGATGAACTACACAGTGTAGAATTAATTTTGAAAAATAACGATGGCTTTGTAACGAGACGTGGGAAAGCTCGTGTAATCAGATACGTCAACTTTAAATTAGAATTAGACGAGGATGATTTTTACAGAGAGCAACTGATGCTATTTCATCCTTGGAGAGATGAAAAAGTTGATTTGCTTTCTGTAAATAAAAAAAGAACGTATACGGAAAACATAGTTAGTATATTAGAAAACAGGAAAAAATATGTATTTACTTTGAACGATGAAGATATTGAAAATATCATCGATCAAGCAGTAGTCGACTTCAGAGATGATCAAAATGATACTGAACATGTATCAGATCAAGACAGACCTAGTGAATTTGAAATTTTAAACGACCGCACCGATGAAGGAGATATAGGTACAGATATTGGAAATACAAACGCTGGAGATCACGTATGGGGAGAGGACAAAAGTCCGATTACATTTCCTGTACCCCACGTAATATCCAGCGATAGATATAATACTTTAGTCCGGACACTAAATGATAAACAGCGGAAATATATGCTGCATGTGCTAAATTCAGTCAAAACAAATCGTGTACCTATATATATGAATGTGTCCTAGAAGGTGCGGGTGTCGGTAAGAGTCGTTTAATAGAAGCCATACAACAAACCCTTAAAAGATTTTTTAACAGTACGCCAGGAACTAGTCCCGAGCGAATAAGGATTTTGTTGGTGGCACCGACAGGAAAGGCTGCCTTTTCGATTAGAGGAATGACTTTGCATTCTGCATTTGTATTGCCACTGAATCAGTCAGCTGGTGAAATGCCAGATTTGTCGTGTAGCGTCTGCAACACTATATATTCGAAACTTAGCGAATTACAGCTCATAATTATCGACGAAATTAGTATGGTCGGTGCAAAAATGTTTTCGTGTATAGACGTACGACTACGTCAAATCTTTAAAGCCGATAGACCATTCGCGGGCAAAAGTATTATTGCTTTCGGCGATTTCAATCAATTATCACCAGTTGGAGACCGATATATCTTTGAATCCGACCGTACTAATCCGTATAGTTCATTGATGGGTAATCCGTTGTGGGAAATGTTTAGTGCGTATAGACTGACTGATATCATGAGACAGAGAGATGATGCTGTCTTTGCAAGTTGTTTGAATAATTTAGCACTTGGACAGTCGACAGTTCAAGAAACTGAATTATTCAAACAACGTCAAATTCATTCCTCTAATTTAGAAATTCCAAATTCGTGCATACGGTTATTTAGAAGCAATGCTGATGTTAATAATTATAATCATAGAGTCCTTTCTAAATTAAAGACTGCTGAAGTTACAGCAATCGATAAAATTTCCGGAAATATTTCGAACGAAGCCAAAATAAAATTACAAAGTATTGTTTCTAAATTACCAGTAAATATGACATATGGTCTGCCGGAATCTCTGTTGTTGAGCATCGATATTCATTATATGATAACGAATAACATTAACGTAGAAGACGGGCTGGTAAATGGTGCTATTGGAGTCTTGAAGCATTTAGAAATTTTGGAATTAGATGTGCTCCGGGTGTGGTTAATGTTCGAGGACACTATCGTAGGAAAGAAGGCTCGCAGTGAACACTTTAAATATGCTGAGCGACATAACATTCCACTAAATTTAACACCTATTAACAAAGTAGTTAAGAATTTGGACACTAAACGGAAATGTCACTCAGCGGCTTCTGTAATGCGAAAACAATTTCCTCTTGTTTGCGCAGAAGCCATCACTATTTATAAGAGTCAGGGAGGAACTTACGATAATAATAATAATAATAATAATAATAATAATAATAATAATAATAATAATAATAAATTTTATTTGTGTTGACCATATTACAGGTATACAAAATTGTCAGACGAAAAAGAAAAGAAAAAAAGAAATCAGATTAAATCTGAGAAACTATAAGGGACAATACATAACAAATTATTTTTTACTTCTTTTTTAAACTTTGTTTCATTTTTTATACTTTTAATATAGTTTGGCAATTTTTTGTATATTTTAAATCCAGTATATACTGGGCTTTTTTCAAAAAATGTAGTCTTATGTTTTATTGACCAGTCTTCATTCCTGGTATTATATATTTTTTCTTGTTTTTGATCAAAAAAGCCTAGACTATGCATGTGCTTCAATATTTCATACGCATATATTCCAAAGAATGTTAGCAATTTTTTTTCAAAAAATACATTTTTACATGTTTCTCTATATTTAAGATTAAATATGAGACGTATAATTCTTTTTTGTAGTACAAACACTCTGTTATTATCAGTGGAACGACCCCAGCTTATTATTCCATATTTCAGTTGTGAATATACGAAAGCATAATACACACAGACTAGGCTTTCTTGATCAAAATAATTTTTTAAAAGTTTTAATTGAAAGAATGACCTATTCAATTTTTTACATACTCTATTTATATGCTCTAGCCATTTGAGGTTATCATCAATATGTATGCCTAAAAATCTGATAATGCTACTTTTCTGTATATTGGTTATATAATTTAAGTCGGTATTGACAGATGGTTTAATTTTAAATTGCAAGTAATTTGTTTTCTCAAGATTAATTATTAGTTGGTTTCTAAAACACCAGGAAGATATTTGATTTATTGCATTATTCGCCTTCTGCTGGGCTTCGTAATATGAAGAGGCTGCCATTAACACTGTGATATCATCAGCGTACATAATAATTTTATCTGTGTTAACATGTTCAGGTAAGTCATTTGTATAGCAATTGAAAAGTAAAGGACCTAAATTACTTCCTTGTGGTATCCCTATTGTTAAGTTGTGAGTTTTAGATCTGAATTCATCAATATTTACAAACATTGATCGATTCTCTAAATAACTTTTTATTAAGCAATTTGACAATCCTCTTATTCCCATTCTGTTAAGTTTATGTAAAAGAAACTGATGATGTCGTCGTTAACGTTGAAAAGCCACTAAGAAGAACCGAACTGTATGTAGCTTGCAGTCGAGCGACAAATTTTAACGGCTTATATATTCAAGGCTTATTTAAAGCACCCCTAGCACCATTGCCGACAGATAAAGTACAAATCGCAATAAAACACATATTGAAAGATAAGCCAGTTAAATTTACACTAACATATTTGCAGGATGTCGACAAAGAATATTGTTCAATAATTTTTCATAATATCCAATCATTAAATGCACACTTTGAAAATTTAATATCTGATAAATGTTATTTGTCTGCTAAATTTATATTTTTGGTAGAAACTTGGACTGAAAAGTCAGATAAATATGATATTCCAAATTTTGTCGAAATTTTTAGAGCCGACTGTCCAAGTGAAACGAGACGTCCTTATGGTATTGTAGCATTTAGCTGCGCTGATATATCTTCCCAAGTCACTCGAATAACATTTCTTGCAACATGCTCGCGTTAAAATATAATGACTATCGATTTTGCATCATGTACAAATCGCCAAAGACGGCAGTTACAAGTATATTGAAATATGTTCAAGAGATGTTTGCAATAGTTTGTCAAGATATTGAAAACACCAAAGTTTTATTATTTGAAGATTTCAATATTGATTATAAAACTAATCCAAACAGCATCCTTTACAAATGCATAACAGATGCACAACTACAATTAAAAGTGCCAAATAACGCAACGTCAACTAATTTAGACACGCAAATCGATTTGTGCTTCAGTAATTCTAATAACGTACAGTGTAAGTATTATGAATCTTACTTTAGCTATCACAAAGCTATATTATGTGTTCTCGGTATGAACAATTTTATTTCGACTGCAGACATAAATTCAAATCAAATTGTTAACGACATTTCAAACACTGTCACAGAAATACGAAGCGATGTCATTAATCAGTCAAATAACGAAGTCGAAGTTGAGACGGATACCGTTCCACCAACTCAACAAATCATTTCAAAAGATGTTTCGGTGGGATTTCTGAATGTTGACGGTGTGTCCTGTTATGCTAATGCGGTTTGTCAGTGTTTATTTAATAATGAACATACGCTTCGTTGTATACAACAGGTAGCAATTACAACTCCATTAAATGAATTAGCACGTAATTATCAATTAGCTAATTCATCCACTTTGAGTACATTCAATATAAGAACTTTTATAGATGCCCAATTGCAGCAAACAAAATATTCTTTGAACGAACAGCAAGATGCTGAAGAATTCCTGTCAGACATTATATCCGTTGTTCCAATGTTAAACGGAATTGTTAGTTTTGAGCTAGAAACGGTCAGGACTTGCACTCGTTGTAATCACGAAACTGTTCAAACAGAACATTCAAACGTATTGCGCATACCTGTCATAAATGAAGAATTTAGTTACACTCTTCAACGTCTTTATTCAGCTACATTTGATCAGTGGCAAAATTTAACTGAAGCCAATTGTAACTATTGTAATACCATAGGCTTTAGACGGGAAAAGAACAGAGTCGTAAATACAAATAGTGCATTAATAGTCCAATTTAAATGTTACGAAATTCTTGGCGACCGTATAGTAAAGAAGCCATTACGGCTTAAAAATTTAAGAGAAAGTACATTTAGGATTGGAAACGACGAATATAAAGCGTCAGCTGCTGTATTTCATCACGGGAATACGACTAACAGCGGTCATTACACATCGTTTATAAAACGCAATGGAGTATGGCTTGAAACTAACGATACTGTTGTAGGACGGAGTGTATGACCACGTTTGTGTAAAGATATGTATATTTTAATTTTAAATAAGCACACAAACTGAACATTTTAATATACTGTAACTTAGTATTTGAATATTGCCTACCTCTACTTCATGCATTTTTGTTGTGTTTTTTTTTAAGTATCGCCATAGCCCATGTCCGTCCATCCGTCTGTCTGAATGTTTGTCTGTCTATCAGTCTTATACTTTGTTTTACTCATTAGATGCAGAAATGTTATATTTTTCCTTATCAGTTATAGTTATCGAAATCCCTCACAAAAACAACGTAGAGGTTTTTTCTCATATACCGCTTCAAACTACCTATTTCATCTTCGTTTTTTATTTTATACAGGGTAGGTTTTTGAAAAATCGAATACCTTTCTTATTCTTTCAAATTGCATCCTTTGAATTCTTACCCCCATTGGATGATCTTCAGTTCTGAAAGGGAGAAATTGATCGCCGTATATTTTTTTTCACCTTCCGCGTTCAGGTGCAGGACAACACATCAACTTTATTTTTTTAATAGAGACCCAATTTTTCTCCTGCAGGTTCCGATTCCTCGTTAAAAAATAAACAACTTTTTTACCAATTTTTTTTTTGTAACGGCGAATCGTTAAAAATTTATGGGATGCGTGACATAGCATTTGGACGCGTCGAGTCGATTTTCCCTCATCACAGAATCAAGATGCCTGAGAGAAATCGACTCAACGCGTCCAAATGCGATGTTATGCATCCCATAATTTTTAACGATTCGCCGTTACAAAAAAAATTTGGTAAAGAAGTTGTTTATTTTTTGACGAGGAATCGGAACCTGCAAGAAAAAAATAGGGTCCGTATTTGAAAAAATAAAATTGATCTACGTTGCCCTGCACCTGAACGCGACAGATGAAAAAAAATACGGCAATCAATTTCCTCCTCCCAGAACTGAAAATTATCCAAGGGGGTAAGAATTCATAGGATGCAATTTAAAGGAAAAGGTAAAATAAAACTACTTTTTTTGTCAATACATAGCATTTCAATTGTTTTAATTTTGAAATTGTGATATCCCCTAAATAAGGGTTTAAGGTATTGCTTATTTAGGAGATATCTCAATTTAGAAAATCCCCACTTAACATTTGTAAAAATTTTGTAGAAGTATTAATTTAATTCAAAAACTGCGAATTATAAAACACTTTTAATGTTTACTCTCAAAAATATAGATCAATCATAATTTCTCGATACAACAAATATCCTTTAAAAAAATTGACAGTTATTTTTTCTAGTAGTTATAATTTTTAAAAGTACACAATATTTTAAGTGTCATCCTCCAGCCATCATACATAAAAAATGATTATTTTTCTTCCGCGTTGTTAAGAGTTAAATTTCACATGTAAGTTATATTTATAACAAACATATTTATGTGCCATTAATCAATCAGGAAATATTCAAATACAAAAATTTATACGTCTTCCTGTGATTATTAAAAAAAAATTATATTCTCATTGACATTCACCTCTATTGTAAATATTTTGTCATTATTACAGAAATAATTGTCATTTAAATTCTCAACAGCAATTTAAGAAGCTGTTATTTTTCAAATAAACTATCTACGTATTTTCAAATTATCTTGTGTTTATACAGTTCTGTTCTTCTTGGTAAGAAGTGAATGAGAAGCAGATTTTCTGTTCGAACACGGATATGAATTACGTGTTTTCAAAATTTATAAAAAAAGAAAAATATTTTGTTTCTGTACTAAACTTATCAAATTTTCTGTAAATAGGCTAAGTTGACATTCACCTCTATTGTAAATATTTTGTCATTATTACAGAAATAATTGTCATTTAAATTCTCAACAGCAATTTATGAAGCTGTTATTTTTCAAATAAACTATCTACGTATTTTCAAATTATCTTGTGTTTAGACAGTTCTGTTATTCTTGGTCAGAAGTGAATGAGAAGCAGATTTTCTGTTCGAACACGGATATGAATTACGTGTTTTCAAAATTTATAAAAAAAGAAAAATATTTTGTTTCTGTACTAAACTTATCAAATTTTCTGTAAATAGGCTAAGTTGACATTCACCTCTATTGTAAATATTTTGTCATTATTACAGAAATAATTGTCATTTAAATTCTCAACAGCAATTTAAGAAGCTGTTCTTTTTCAAATAAACTACATAGTCCAGCAGCCATCGCCTGTTTTTTTAAGTGATTAATAACAGGCTGAATCTTCGTGAGTTCGTTCGGTTCGACGAGACGTCCAAGTTTTTCCTCTGTCCAAATTCTCAAAGAGGTATGTAATGAACTGCGCAGATGTAAAACATGTCGATTTGGTAGGGTGTCGAAATTGTCTGACTAACAGTAAATTTTTCATTGAAATTTTAAGATAATATGATAATAAACTCGGAAAAACCATTGGCTTACAAAATCGATGTTTTGAGTTGGAGCGTCCTCCACGCCGAATATGTCGAAATAACGAGGCCATAAAAATTATTAATAACCAGCTGATTTTTTGTATGCAGCTTACTAAATATTAGTATAATTGAATGGCCACAAAGTCCTACAAATGTAGTGGTAGGTTTTCCTAGTCCTACGCTTATAATAATTGTCCAATTTCCCGTGATTAAATAAAAAACTTATTATAATATTATCTTAAAATTTCAATGAAAAATTTACTGTTAGTCAGACAATTTCGACACCCTACCAAATCGACATGTTTTACATCTGCGCAGTTCATAACATACCTCTTTGAGAATTTGGACAGAGGAAAAACTTGGGCGTCTCGTCGAACCGAATGAACTCACGAAGATTCAGCCTGTTATTAATCACTTAAAAAACAGGCGGTGGCTGCTGGACTAACAGTAGAACCTCGGGAAGTTAAAATCTAAGGGAAGCGTTAAAAAATTTAAGTTATCGAGTTTTTTACTTATCGAGAGTTGAAGTTAGAGAGGTTGTCAGAGTAAAATTTTTATCTTACCGAGGTTTGTGGACATAGAGGATATATTTAGTTCAATAGAGGTTACATACATTTCTATCTAGTCATTTAGAATCATTTATTTATTTATTTAAACAATCAATTATTTAAACAAAGAATTCAGTAAAGCGATTTAGTGGCAGACTAATGTGAAAATTAATTAAGTCTTGACAAAACCTTTTGTTTGGATACTTACTCATGATGACTCACTGATAATATTTTAACTTGTGGAGGTCACCAAAATATTATTTTAAGTTATCGAGGGCGATGTTTAGAATATTTGTTTAAGTTACCGAGGTTTTGTGATTTAAGTAATGGAGGTTTTATGCTTTCAGGGGAAGGGAATTCAAAAAATGTTTAACTTACAGAGTTTTTTAACTTATCGAGGTTCTACTGTATCTACGTATTTTTAAATTATCTTGTTTTTAGACAGTTCAGCCTTCTTGTTTAGAAGTGAATGAGAAGCAGATTTTCTGTTCGAACACGGATATGAACTACGCATTTTCTAAACTTTTTAAAAAATTATTTTATTTCTGTATTAAAGTCATCAGTTCTTATGTAATTAGGCTAAATTGGCCCGTTGTAAATATTTTTCAATTTTTTTCAATATCAGTAGTTCGTGTTTATTCCGAAGACTTTGGCAAATCAAAAGTTCGTTGAGATTTCGTGTGGTTTGGCAACTGACTTTACAAATAATTGTTGTTTCAGATTCCGAAAGGAATTTTGTCCTCAATTCTTCGTTAGATGTTTTTTGTCTTGAATAGCTCGTTTGCTCCGAATTTTTGTGAAGCTAAACCTTAAGTGTAACAATCGTGTATTACAGACATAATTAGTTAAATTGATTAGTTGTACTGAATTTGAAATATCTTTGATTGTGGTATTTTTCAATACAAGTAATACAGTTGATTTCTTTATTATAGACTTTCACTAAAACGTAAAAATGTCAAAATTGGAACCCGGCAGTTTTTTAATATTTGTAAAAAATTGTTTCAAATTTCAAATCTGTCATCAAAACCATTATGAATTACTTAAGAGGTGCGAGAAATTGCTGTGGCTAACACTTGCAAAGAAATGAAGACACTTAAAAAAAATAATATTTTAAATAATATACGAAAGGAATAAAAATTCGTCTGAATATAACAAAATTCTTTTGAGCGTATATATAATATTGAATTTTCACACATTAAAAATTATTAGTAGCCAATGACCGATTTCTTCATAACTACACATAACTGCACTTTTAATACTTCTTTCACAATTTAACATTTTAGTACATTTTGTTTTTAGTCAATTAAAGTAAAACTTACACGATTCACCACCCTCTTACACAGATTTTTTTACACTATAGAAAAGTCAGGCGGTATTCATTTGTTAAAAATCTACAATAAAGAAATTACCTATTCATTATCAATAATTTATGGGACTAACATCTGTTGTGCTAACAATATATCAAAGTGTGTATAAAAAAGATACAAAACAGTTAGTTTTTCTAATACATTATTTGTCATTATTGTGATTTCATTGTTTAGACTCGGGACTTACATAATATGTTTGACACTTGTTCAGTTCGGAATAATCTTTTTACAGTAAATATACTTTATATTTGCAGTTTGTTTGGTTGATATTAAACATTTTAAAATTTTATCCACAGTATTAAACATATTTTGATATATTTTATATTCTATCAAGGTGTACGCATATCTGTAATAGTTAAGTATCGTCAATCTGCCTTATAACATACAAATTTTGATTCTTCGTCTTAATATTCACAAGTTTATTGTATTGCGTTTTATGAAAACTTAAAGTATTTACGAACGTTCGATGTAATATATGTAATTAAATTAGATTAGTTTCCTTAGAAAAACGTACCTTCTATTAGTATGTAAGTAATATCGTTATCTTATTGTGCAAATCTGACAATTCTTTGTTGTTCAAGATATAATTTCGTTTTTTCAAAATTTTTAATCACGTCTTACTTTTATTGACTCTGCTGCCCTTTCCTTATGATTATTAATATTACTTTGATAATAATTCTTAAGCGTCCTAATCATTTTACTGTAGATGCATGCCATTCAAGTCCAGATATATACAAAACTTACTCTATTTTTGGTTTCATATAATAGTATTTTTTAAGTTTAGCTATAAGTTTAATTATAAGTGTATGTTATAATATTACGATAAGGGCCTGGCAATCCTTTCTTGCGAATTTCATGATAATATTACTTATATCTTCGGTGCGATATCCTCGTTTTCAAATTTAACTTATTAAATTTCTTGACAATATATCTTTTACCGTCAGTAATTATACAGTCTATGTTTTTTTATCCACTTTTCTTATAATACGTAATTGGTAATTACTTCTTAATAAAAAGTTTTAAATAATGAAGTCATGGCATTATTTTTTAAATTAGTAAAACGATTCTGGAGATGAAAATTATGAATATAATGTGCGTAAGTACACCTCGTTTGGAAAGATTTATTTTTTGCAAGAAAAAAGACATTTCATCTGTGTTACTAAAAATGCAGTCATTTTTTTTTTTTTAATTGTAACTGTCCCTGTTTTATTTGCTTACCAATCAAATGTATCATGAATCGTCTAAGTTACTCTATTTCAGTAAGATCATTATCTAAATTATTTTTGTACATATTATCAGGGTATCTCGTAAAATCACGCAATAAAATTAAGAACATTTCCACTAACAAAATTTCACATAACATACCTAGTAGTTTTTAAACGGAACTTTTTAAAATTACTTTTATCTCTTAAATCAATCTTATTAATTTGCATATCTGTTGAACAATTGTTTTCATTTTTTAAATCAAACTTTGTCTTTAAGAAAGTTTTTATTTTGCCGAGTAAATATAATATATATTTGAGATCACTTTCGGCGAGATCCTGGAATGACTACGGATTAGAATTGAAGATACAATATTATGGTAATGGTGAAGGAAGGTTTGGTTGAGGATCAAGAAATAAGCTTCAAAAAAATGTATTTTATCTTCAGGACCTTAATGGTAATGTTATCCCTTTATAATATATTCTAAGTTAATCATTCATAGACACAATTACGAGTACATTACACACATGTTGTCACCTACATTTAGTATATCACAATATTGGGTCCCAATCAAAATGGTCCACCCTAAATATTTTGCTAATCCCTTAAGATAAAATACCTGTACACAGTAAACGCAACATTTCACTATAGAAGGAATTACTCGATAAGATTACTCATCCCGGATTAAATGTCATTTGCACCCGATTCAGTTTCAGAATTTTAAATGATAACCAAATTTTACATTTTTGGAAGACAATTTCAAAATATGTTAGAAATATAGGCTGCCATTTAAACTTTCGAAGCGGGGCTAGGTGTGAGTGACAAGATCATTCGCATTCCCATATTACCGGGGAACCTCCTTAGTGCCATGAAATTTGTTGTCTATCGTATAAGAATTGCCTCAAACAATTCTGGAGATATTTAAGGTTGATCGTTTTAGTTGACAATTAAATGAGTCGAAATATTAACGTTAGAGATTTTAAGATTTGAAAAATGATTTTAAAAAGATTAGAAAATATTAAATATATAATCAACGCACTTCCTAAATAAGCAATACCTTAAGCCCTTTTTTAGGTAGTAAAGTTTTCTCTTGTTTAATATATTCTTGCTCTTTTTAAAAAATTTAGTTATTTTAACTGTATTAAATATTACCCTGCATTGTGCTATATAATAAAGATAGATACAAAACGCAAATTGGTTTATGCTTCCAATTTTTTCAATTTAAAAACGCCTTGACACCTTAATTTCTAAGTACCTACCTACCTAATTTGTATGTATTTCAAATATATGCAATGAAATAATAAAAAAGCATTTCACATGACGTCTAAATTATTTTTCCCATTACAAGATACTTACGTGTTATTACACCTTCAAGTTGTCTTATTTGTATAAATTTATTAATCAAACTTTTGTCGCTTATTTATATTGTAACGATCACAGTCTGTATGCTTGCATTAAATCAGCATTTCTCAAATTTTGGCGTTCATCATTTCGAGACTAGTTTTTTATAAAACTGAATAATATTTACTTTTAAAAACAAAAATAACCAAATCAAATGTTTTATTCATACCTAGTAAAATTCCTAAGAATACATATTTCTTCACGTTTGAAAAATGCTGCATTAAAAAATAGCAATCTTAAAGATTATGTAAAGCAATGTTTTTACTAAACTTTGATACTGCACAGATTTTAAAAATGTTTTAGGTTATAGAAGATTCGATAAAATATGCCGAATAGAGTTCCAACATTTCAAAGATTCGCGAAGAAAGGGCAAACATTTATTTCAGATTTCAAATGACATGTAAGAGCTGTATATTAGGATTATATTATATATTAGGATTCATGTTACTTTCTTATAACTATGTAAATATTTTGCTTAATGCCGGTGTCCCAGACATGAGTTCCCAGGTCTGTTGTCGATTTGTTTAATGGTAATCTAATCAAATGCTATATATTCGTAATTAGTGAGATGAAATTCTGCACTTTGTATACACCAGAAAAGGAGCAATCTACTTTTTGTTCACCGTAGATGTTTTTTTTAGCTATTTGATTAGATCTTTTTATTCTCTTTTGCATTATAACAGTATTGAAATAGACTCAGTTTACTTTATATACAGTATAATGCATTTTCAGACTTGATATTAACATCAATTATACGTGTATGTATTGTAATGTACGTAAAGTTTAACTGCGTTTTCTCGGAAATTGTAACACTAGTGTTTAATTATATGGTTGAAGCAGAATAAAATACTCTATCAGAGTAGCCGAAAAAAATTTTATTTAAGAAAAAAAAGTTGAATATCGTGTCTGGCTTACACAAATACATCGTCATCTTGTAGAGAATTTCATACCGTTTATAAATCTATAATGTTTGATAGAGTTATCTTCAAAATTTGAAATACAGGCCCGGGGAGTCATGTCTGGGATACACTGTATTAAAGAAAAACACCTTAATTGACATTTTTTTTTAACTCAAGATTTTTATACTATATGAATAAAGAAGAAATTCTTCAATTATAACCCAAAAAATTGATTTTGAAAAATATCAGTTAAGGTGTTTTTCATTAACACGATGGAAGAGTGTACCTACAGTCGCGGACTCAGTATAGTTTTTTCAGTGTAATTTTATAATTCGTAACAAGAAATTTAGTTTGATAGGTACCTAAATATCAATGTTTAAAATTTTAAAAATAATGTCGTTTAAATCCTTAAATTTAGTTACTGATATAGTACCATCAAAAACCAAATTACAATATTCAAAAATTTAGCTAGATAAAGAAACGTTTAAATTATATTGAGTTCGTAACTGTACAAAACTTTTGTATTTAACAAGTTTTCAATTGCCAAGTTTCAATTTTTGAAGCTGCCATTATAACTCGAGGTTTTGCTGTGGTTTTCCGAAAGTACATATCTTTAACAGTAAAAACTTAACTAATATTTCGAATTTTTTAACAATCTCGTTTTCATAGTTCATAAAATCAAAATTTTTTATGTAAGTAATCAATTTCTAATCATAGAAAACTGTTTTTGATGTGTGTAAATGCTATAATGGTTTTATGTTCCACAGTCTTCATCATAATTTCATGAACAAAATTAACATTTTTTTTTTCATTAAACCATACATATATATATTCAAGATAAAATGTATTTTATTTTATTTAAATCCTTATAATCCCTTAATTATGGCTTAGTTGTCACAATTTTACATTAAACGCTAGTTTAGGAGAATCCCTGTCAAAGATTTTTGAAATTGAAGGATATTGAAATATATAAGTAGGAATTTAGTAACGTTTGATTAATTATTATAGTCTATACGAAAATGTTTAATTAACCCTTCAATACAATTTTGAAGGCTGATTGTGCAAACAAAGACTAAAAAATCTGTATAAAAAAAAACAATCAACTGATTCGTCCAAAGTTTCCAATAGCGATAATATTCAATTACGTCATAAAATTCTATTAGAGCAATGGGTGTTTGTTTCGAATAAAACATATAAAGTATAGATTTTTAACTTCCCGCTACGAAAATTAAAAACTTTCAAAAATTGGGACGTTATTGGTTTCACCTCGATTTTCGAAATTTGAGTTTTCGTCAGATCTCGACGAAATGAGGTCCTAGGAAGCTATTTTGAACATTTCCACAATGATGTCTGCATGTATATATATATGTGTGTGTGTGTGTGTGTGTGTGTGTGTGTGTTCATGTAGCACATTTCCTGTGGCATTTTGTGCGTGCATTATAGCGTACTCTGGCCACTGTTTTTGTTGTGGCATCATACACCCCGATGTCACAGCAAAATGTCCTCTAAAATTATCAAAAACTAGACAGTATCAATACTTTTAAATCTACTGCCCAAAAAAAACGCCAAATTGATGGTTCCGTTCATAGTCCATCGTTTGTTTTTGTTAAGACTCCATTTATAAAAATTTAACCTCAATGTGTATGTGAAGCCAGAAGTGATGATGTGGCTCGCGGGAATATGACGAGCTTATGACATCATTCAACGCTTTCATACGGTGGCGCCTCTACAGTATACACATTTAACGAAAGTGTAAGTAAATTTTAAGTTTCAATTCTCGGATTCTCAATCTCGCCAGCGAGTGTGTGGTTTATTAACCTAACGTGGCAAGTTGTGGCATCACATATTAATATATATTTTGAAATAATTAAATAAATTAGTGTTATTATTATTATTGATGCGAACTGGTAAGTAAAATTTTGTTATTTTAACACATTCAAATATTTTTTATGACATTCTGGCCTATTTATTCTAATCTTTTTTCTAAACCTGCATTCGACGGGACAGTCCCGCAAAATAACCTCATGTCCCGACTTGTAAATTTTTTATTTTTTCTGACCGAAAAAAGGTGGAATGTTGACGTTTTCCATATTAATAGAGGAATGTTAAAGGTATTGTTGACTCTTTCGAGACAACAATAGTACTCTTAATTGTCGACCACAACATTCTTTTGTTTTGAGTTTCTCTAAGTCATCTCTAGCTACGCGGAAGAATCAAACAAATATAATATAATATAATACAATTATAATACAATCAGACGTAATAAATTTAACCTCGTCTTGATAAAATCAAATTTTATTGTGTTTTATTTATTTTATTTTTTTTATATAAAGATTAAATCATGATCTTTATAATAATTGGCGACCCCGAGGTGATAATTATAAAGATCATAATTTAATCTTTAAAGAAACATTAAAAATAAAATAAGTAAAACACAATTTTAGATTTAATCAAGACAAGGTTAAACTACGTCTGTGGTTTTTTTGATATTTTCGGGGCCCAAAAATATCAAAAAAATCTCAGAATCATTTCAAAATTGAAAATTAATCCTTTAATAAAAATAAAATTGTGCTGTCAAACTTCTAATTAAATCAGCCCGACACGACCGGACTTACAAATTTTTTGAAAACACTGGTAATTTCAGAAATGGTGATTTGCAGGGAAAAAGTATTAGAACAATTTTTAAGAAAATTGCATGATTTATAACTTTTGTCTGATCTATTTTTTGATAACACTTACCGTCAGGGCCGTAACTAGCTTTTTGTCGGCCCTGGGCAAGACATTCAAATTGGGCCCCCTTTAATAAAAAAAAAAAAAACTTCATACCATGCATAATGCATATATACGATAATTCTAATGCTCCTGTTCTTTCATTTTTTTAAGTTTGCTAACAGTCTAAATAAATAAACACAAAATAATGATACTTTCAATTTTTCTGCCCGTAATTTTAATTTCATTTTATATTTATGAAAAAACAATAAATTAAAACAAAATACTTAAGCTAAGAAAATAACTGAGATTATTTTTTTTGAGAGACCTTTCTGGGCCCTCTTTCGATCTGGGCCCTGGGTAAGAGCCCCTGTTGCCCCTGCCTAGTTACGGCCCTGCATACTGTTTACTAGAAAGATGCCAAAAACCGATATTTTCGACCTTTAACATTGAATAATTTTTTAGCAGACGTGGGATCGGTGGGGACTTTTGATATTTTGTTTATAATAGTGTGCCAAAGACCTATACCAATTTTCAGCTTTATGCGAATTGTTGTAAGGTTACCACTATTTTAGGTCTATTTTGACCAGACTAACAATAATATTTAAAAATATAGATTTTTTTTATTATTTTACGATAGTTCTAGGCAAACCTAACCTAAATAAAAAATGTCTAGAGGGCAAAAACTGGTTAATTTATGTAGACTTATTTCAACTGAAGAAAATGAGAGACTGCAACAATTGAATTTGCCACCATATGAATCGACAAAAGGTGTTGATTTGAAAACAATCAATTTTGAACGAATTAAAAAAGTTTTTGATTCAGGTATAAGCATTTATTTTAGTAGATCTCTATCTATAAAAGGAATACAGTTTCAAAATTATACCGACCAACTTTGCCAGATGACGGATGTATAATTATAAATATATCTCGGTCAATTGCATTGTGTGCACAATTTTAATAAATAAAACGTGCAACTACCTAAACAATACACATACCATTTAAATTGAAATGTGTCCACAAAATATAATAATCAGTAAATAATAATTAATATAGTGTAATTATTAATAGTTTCACACTCTGTATTTTAGAAACAGGACATTATTTGGGAAACCATAATTATTGGAACTTTTTTCTTAACAAGGGTTCCCTTTGCAGGTTCGCGTCGGTGTAAATATTTTGAAACAACATTCTATAAAGTTTAAAAGAATAGTATAGAGCCCCGTAAAGTAAAGTATTCACCCTTAATTTCGGGACACCCTGTATAACTTTTTTCACTGAGATGGTTAACTTACTTTTTTAAAATATGGAACTGGATTTTTAAATTTTATCTTTCAAAGTACATTTTACCCCAAATACATTTACGTTTCATATTATTTAGGTAATATTGAAGCAAAGTAAAAACTACTAAAAATATTTTATTTTATTTAAAATCCTGTTCGCTAAACTTAGCCTAATTAACTTAGCCTAATTACAACTAAATTAAATATATAGGCACAAAATTTAAACATTCAGACGTGAAAAAAAATAACTAAATATTTAACTTAGTAGATATTTTCAAAATTTTCCTTATTATGTATAAAATTTGTGCGGAAACGTATGAAATGTACTTTGAAAAATAAAATTTAAAAATCCAGGTTTGATTTCAAAAAAAAAAAAAAACAATGTTGACTATGATTTATAGCAATAATTAATGATAGAGTGATAACTCCATTTTGTGAAAAAATACAAAGTTTTCATTAATTTCAAGAACTTTTTTCTGAAAGTGAATCCTTTTGAGTTATTAATCAAAATCAATTATGCACGCACTGGAATTTAAAAAAGCCCTAAAAAGGCATATTTTCTCTAATTATTGAAACAACTTCGTTGAAGTTATCATTTACAAGATACCAATAGTGATCAATAATTACTCTGTGTGGATATAAAACCTACAAATTAATAAATATAAATTTGTGTCATAGATGCAACAAGTACTGAACAGGCATTGACAAAACCAGTGGGGTATGTTATTCCTTGCAAAAAGACAGTCTATACTGATGCTCAAAATTCTGCAATTAGAAATTTAAATTCCAGTTTTGATGAAGTTTTCCAAGAAAGTTTATTAACCAGTAGTGGTCAACGAAATGGGACTAATGAGCCAGCTATAAATGAACATAGTTATTACACAAGAAGACGCGACAACTATGTCGAAAATGAATCAGACAAAAGTAATTCTCCACAAGCAGATCCTTATGAGAGTTCCGGAAGTTCCTATCGTCCTGATACTGATAGTAATGATTCAACCGATGATGTTGATAATAATAATTTAATAAGAACTTCACTTAATTCGGACTCGGACGATATTTTCGTTCAAAGTCCGATTATTTTTGAGGCTAATCCAGAAGCATTAAAAACTGAAACTGAAACAATAATTAGTAATGAAGTTGAACCACACCTAAAAGAAATTTCAGTAGGTGAAAGTAAAAAAATCAATGAGAAAAGAATCAGAGATAAAGGACATTCTTGTTACTTTTGCCAAAAAATTATTTGCAATAATTTTTCTAGACATGTTGAAATACATCATGCCAATGAAACCGAGGCAGCTAGTATTTTAGCCATGCCAAAAAAATCCAAAAAAAGAAGAGACGCATTTGCGAACCTACTAAGATATGGTGACTTTTATCACAATTGTGAAGTTTTATCCTTAAAAGAAGGAGAGCTTATATTAGCTAGACGACCTAATGTGCAGGAGTATAAATTCACATCCTATTCGGATTACGGACCCTGTCCTGACTGCTTAGGGTTTTTAATAAAAAAACGACTATGGCACCACTTAAAATATAAATGTCCTTCAAGAGCAGAAAAAAAATTTGAACATGAAGATCAAATCTCTGGTAAAGGCCCTGTAGCCGAGAGTGCTGCATTACTAAATGGTATTTTGCACAACAATTTTTCAACAGGGTTCTTGGATATAATAAAACAATTTAGGGACGATACAATTTCAAAAACATGTAGAGAGGATGACACAATAATGCGTTTCGGAGCATTTCTGTATGAAAAATACAGCTCTACACAATCAGAACTCATACGGCAATCTATGCGGCAACTCGGGCGATTAACCCTAGAAATTAAGAAAAAATGTGAAGTTTTTCAAAATTTATCAGAAATCCTTATTCCAGAAAAATTCGATTTGATTGTGAATGCAACTAAGGACCTTTGTAACGCCACAAGAGAAGATCCAATAAAAAGGCCAGAATTTCAAATTCCATCTTTGGCACTAAAAATAGGATATGCGATAAAAAAATGTGCTTCAATTGAAAGAGGACAGTGTCTAAGGCGAGGAGATTTGAAAGGAAATAGACAGTATTTAGGATTTCTTCATTTACTTAATTTGGAATGGAGCGTTAAAATTTCCTCAAATGCACTGTCGACATTACATTCACGAAAAAAAAATGAAGAAGATTTACTACCCATTACCAGTGACCTGCTTAAGCTGAATAACTTCTTAGACTCGGAAATAAGAAAAATTAAGGAAAACATATCTTCTCTAAATTATGCAAAACTAGAATCACTCACATTAGCCAGAATAATAATGTTTAATAAAAGACGTTCTGGAGAAACTGCAAAAATGACCTTAACCGATTTTTCATCAAGACCTAACTGGAAAGACGTGGGCACAGAGGAATTAAAAAATTCATTAACTCCTCTTGAAAATAAATTGGCGTCTGCTCTAACTATGGTTAAAATAGTTGGTAAACGCGGAAGAGTAGTTCCTATTTTACTTACCAAAGATATGAAGGATTCAGTTAATTTGATTATATCCAAACGTGTTCAACATGGAATCCTTAGCGAAAATCCGTATGTGTTTGCCATTTCAAATACAGCAGCAAGCCATATGAGAGGACATGATTGCCTTAAAAAATGGTGTACCGAAGCAGAACTTAACTCACCAGATTTGGTGACTAGCACTAAGTTAAGAAAGTATGTAGCCACTGTTTGTCAGATTTTTAATCTCAATGAAAATGAATGTGACTGGCTAGCTCGCCATCTAGGCCATGACATTCGTGTCCATAGGCAGTTTTATCGTTTACAAGAAAATGCAGTTGAACTTACCAAAGTAAGTCGCCTACTTCTGGCAGTTGATCAAGGAGACGCTTCCAAATTTGCAGGCAAGGAACTAAAAGACATTAACCTTGAAGGTAAGGAAAGTTAAACCCACATTCAGTTATAAAAATTTAGCGGAAATATCTATAAAAAAGCTACTTTCTAAAACACATTTGCTAAGTAGCTTGCTTATGATTTTTTTTTTAATTATTGTTATAGAATTTGAAGGAATAGAAGAAGAAAATACGGAAGAAAAAGACAGTGACGCAGAAGATCAGAATTATAGTAATATAGTTGAAGATTCGTTGGTAGAAGGTAATAGTTAAGTATTTACGTAATAAAAAAAAAACACTTTTTAAATTCACTTTTTCAATTGCAGATAACCAATCGACGAGTAAGACTAAGATAGTCAAAAAACGATCTAAAGGTAGAAAATGTGAAAAAAAGCCGTGGTCGACTGAAGAAAAAGAAATTATTTTTAAAAAATTTAAACTTCAAATAAAAAGAGGCGCTCTACCTGGGAAAGAACAGTGCACCAAATTATTAGAGGACCACATAATTTTCAAGGGACGAAAATGGACGGACTTGAAATTTTTCGTGAAAAATCATCTATTTAGATTAAAGAAAGGAGTAAACAAAACTTAATTTTTAAAGGGGAATTCCCTGGGTTTTTGAATGAATTTTTCTTTTTTTTTTAATTAATGGAAAGCTCCTATACGAGTTTTATAATAAAAGTATTATTTTTTCTTATTTAAAAATTAATTGAGACAAAGAAGTTCAATTTATTTAAAATTCAATTTTCCAATTTGTCTTTATTATACCTACTTCATTTTTTTTAAATACGGAGATGAATTTTCTATTTAATTTTTCTTTCTCACAATTCTCGGATATAAACGATTTTTAAAGGGGAGTTCCCTGGGTTTTTGAATGACATTTTTTCTTTTTTTGAAATAAATGGAAAGCTCACATAGGTACGAATATTATAATAAATGTTTTGTTATTTTTTCTTATTTACAAATGAATTGAGACTAAGAAGTTATATTTATTTAAAATTCAATTTTCCGATTTGTCTTTATTATACTTCATTTTTTTAAGTACAGATCTGAATTTTCTATCTTATTTTTTCTTTCACACAATTAAGAAAGTTTCAAATTTTAACTTTCTGTATAAAATTAATAATTTTCGAAAAATGTCAGTTGTTTTCTACTGTATTGTATGCATTTAAAATAAACTTTAAAAAATGCAAACTTTTTTCTATTAAGCCACCCTTAAGCTGTACAAATAGATAACAAAGATATCAATACATAGTACGAACTCTGATGCATCCTGTAGTTGAGGTTTAATTTCTTATTTAATTTAGATTTTTTTGGCAAAGATTCAAACGTCTTTTTCTTCAAAAATTGGAAATATTAGCATTTTATTTTTCATTTGCAATTTATAATCATTTTTGTCTACTAGTGGTAACATCAGAAATCGCCATTATTTACTTCATTTCTCATGAGAAGTGAAATTTTTCTACCTAGGGAAATAACGAAAATAAATAATCAACTCTGTAAATAATGACAAGCTTTCTGTATAATGTTTTGAACCTTAACCAATGACTGATCATTTTATGAAGAATTTCTGGAAAATAGTATCAAATTTTATTAAAACAACTGTTTGTTTAAAGTTCTGAGATGGTCTTTTAAACAGATACCGAAAGAATTTTATTATTATCTAAATTTTCTAGAGGCTGCGTTTAAGGTCCGTGCAAACTAAAATATACCTAATATTTGCTGAGAAAAATTAAAAATATTTTCGGCTCAATAAGAAAAATCGAATAAATTTTATCTATCCGGTTCAATTCAAAAGACTCTTGACTGATTTTAGATCAATTTAACCCAGAAAATTAATAATTTTATTCAAGTATGCAATTGAATACATAAACACCCTCGGTATATGACGTATATTTATTAATTTAATGTGACATCAATATTCGTTGCGGCATCATTCATACACACCTGGTGATTTATATTTACCTGGCATCGATGCCACAAATCGTGTTGTTGCATACGTTCATAACATTTAAACGAGCAAGTGTATCTGTTCCTGAGTTAGTGCGCAGGACTGTTCGTTTTTCCGTCTTTCTCATAGCATGTCCCTTTTCAATATGTCCACAAGTGATGATTATGCACAGATGCCACAAGATATAGGCGAACAGGTATGTGTGTGTGTGTGTGTGTGTGTGTGTAAACCTCTCATAACTTTTGAACGGGTGAACCGATCGAAATGCGGATTTCGGCATCTGAAAGGATCTTGCTGAACAAAGATTTTCTGAAAATTTGAACTGATTCGGTCACGTAGATTCTGAGAAATGTCAAAAATGAAACTTTTTGGGAAACAGTTTTTTGTAATATTTTGCAATATCTTCGAAACTTCTGTACCGATTAACCCCAAAATCTAATCAGCTCTATTCCTCATGAAACAATGTCGATCGCCGCAAACCACATCAAAATCGGCTCATTCGTTCGAGAGCTATCGTCGGAAAAAAAAATTGATAAAAAAGTTTTTATAACGGTTTAATATTCTATACATTTTTCCAAGAAAGTTTCGTAGAAAAACTTTTTCTTAAGTTTTATAATTTCGGAAATATTTTAAAAATAAAAAAAAATCAGATGTTCTTTTGTTCGAAGATCTGTTAAAAAGAAATTAATTAGGTAGCTGACAAACATGCTTTGATTAATTTTTACGTTAAACCTATTATGTAACCATTGGAACAAATACCAAATATCATATTTGTTACTAGCCGTTACTCGCGTAACTACGCGCGGTAACGAGTTTTATTTTATTTATTATAATATTTCAAATGTCAATATTTATGAATTTGGAATGATCCTGTCGCCCAGTTGACTGGAATTTTTTAAAATAACTTGTAACAAACACCGTAGGGATAATCCACATCTCAAAAGAACGGAAACAGCGGGAAGTTCCAGGGATGGCCTGCAGATATTTTTAGATTAAAATGTACAAAAGTAGAATATTTTACAGATATTATGTTAAGTAGTGGTTTGAAAATTGATTGTAACGTCAAAAATACTTTAAAATGAGATTATAACTTGTACCTAGGTAATTTGCGAAAATATTTTTAAACACAGTTACTACTACCGATTTAACTTTAAAATCCCTTATATCTAAACTTTTTAGTTTTTTGTTAAAAATCAAAAGTTTATAAATTTTTCTCCTATTTGGATATTATTATCTACTTTGAATTAATAGGCTTTTAAAATACGAATCAAGATATCCTGGGATTCAAATAAAAGCAGTGCTTATAGACTTAGTTTCAATAATAATAATAATAATGAACACAAATTTGATGGGTTTAGCTTTAATTTCTCGCAGCTTATTCCATGGGACTATTTCTTTTGAAAGAATTTTATAAATTATAATATTTTGTAGTATGTGTATTTTATATATATTTTATCGAGATCTGTTTAAGACTGAAACAAAAATAAATTCGAGCAAACAAACGGAGTGAGGGAGTGAGTAATAAAACAATTTATTATAAATTCGAGCGAATGAACGGAGTGAGTGAGAGGAATAAAACAATTAATAATAAATTCAAGTGAACGAACGGAGTGAGTGAGTGAGGTAATAAAACAATTAATAATAAAATCGAGCGAACGACCGGAGTGAGTGAGTGAGTAATAAAGCAATTAATTATAAATTCGGGCGAACGAGCGGAGTGAGTGAGCGAGTAACAAAAAAATTAATTATAAATTCGGACGAACGAACGGAGTGAATGAGTTAGTAATAAAACAATTAATTATAAATTCGGGCGAACGAACGGAGTGAATGAGTGAGTATTAAAACAATTATAAAATCGAGCGTATGAACGGAGTGAATGAGTGAGTAATAAAACAATTAATTATAAATTCGAGCGAACGAACGGAGTGAGTGAGCGAGTATTAAAAAAAGTAATTATAAATTCGAGCGAACGAACGAAGTCAGTGCGTGAGTAATAAAACAATTAATTATAAATTCGATCGAACGAACGGAGTGAGTGAGTGAGTGTGTAATAAAACAATTGATTATAAATTTGAGTGAACGAACGGAGTGAGTGAGTAATAAAACAATAAACAATTAATTATAAATTCGGGCGAACGAGCGGAGTGAGTGAGCGAGTAATAAAAAATTAATTATAAATTCGGGCGAACGAACAGAGTGAATGAGTGAGTATTAAAACAATTAATTATAAAATCGAGCGTATGAACGGAGTGAATGAGTGAGTAATAAAACAATTAATTATAATTTCGAGCGAATGAACAGTGTGAGTGAGTGAGTAATAAAACAATTTATTATAAATTCGAGCGAACGAACGGAGTGAGTGAGTGAGTAATAAAACAATTAATAATAAATTCAAGCGAACGAACGGAGTGGGTGAGTGAGTAATGAAACAAATAATTATAAATTCGGACGAATGAACGGAGTGAGTGAGTGAGTAATGAAACAAATAATTATAAATTCGAGCGAACGAACGGAGTGAGTGAGTGAGTAATGAAACAAATAATTATAAATTTGAACGAACGAACGGACTGAGTGAGTGAGTAATGAAAGAAATAATTATAAACTCGAGCGAACGAACGGAGTGAGTGAGTGAGTAATGAAACAAATAATTATAAATTCGAACGAACGAACTCAGTGAGTGAGTGAGTATTGAAACAAATAATTATAAATTCGAGTGAACGAACGGAGTGAGTGAGTGAGTAATAAAACAATTAATTATAAATTCGGGCGAACGAACGGAGTGAGTGAGTAATAAAACAGTTAATTATAAATTCGAGCGAACGAACGAAGTGAGCGAGAAATAAAACAATTAATAATAAATTCGAGCGAACGAACGGAGTAAGTGAGTAATGAAACAAATAATTATAAATTCGAACGAACTAACTGAGTGAATGAGTGAGTAATGAAACAAATAATTATAAATTCGAACGCACGAACGGAGTGAGTGAGTGAGTAATAAAGCAATTAATTATAAATTCCGGCGAACAAACGGAGTGAGTGAGTGAGTAATAAAGCAATTAATTATAAATTCCGGCGAACGAACGGAGTGAGTGAGTAGTAAAACAGTTAATTATAAATTCGAGCGAACGAACGAAGTGAGCGAGAAATAAAACAAATAATAAATTCGAGCGAACGAACGGAGTAAGTGAGTAATGAAACAAATAATTATAAATTCGAGCGAACGAACGGAGTGAGTGAGTGAGTAATAAAGCAATTAATTATAAATTCGGGCGAACAAACAGAGTGAGTGAGTGAGTAATAAAACAATTAATTATAAATTCCAACAAACAAGCGAATTATTGAGATCTTGTAATAAGAAATTCTTTAAAAACAATTTTGAAAAGCCGTGTCGAGTAGTATCAAATATGTATAATAGATCAACTATAACAGCACTTGTGGAAATGGTTTGCAGTGTGCGCGAGGCGTTTGAGGACGGTGTCGAAATGGATGCAACTTTCTGCGACCTAAGTAAGGCCTTCGATTGTGTACCACACGATGCCCTCCTTTTAAAACTTCAAAGATATGGTATCAGAGGAACGGCACTCGACATGATGTGTTCGTATCTAAGCAATAGATTTCAACTAGTAGAAATAAACTCTAAAAAATCAAGTAAAATGCCTGTAAAATATGGAGTTCCACAGGGTTCAATTTTAGGCCCGCTACTCTTTACTATTTATGTCAACGACTTGTCTGATATTATGAACCCTATCAACACTATTCAATACGCTGATGATACGACATTCCTTGTCGAGTGCCGGTCTTCTGTGCAAGGGAGGACACCGTGTGATCCACTGTCGAAGGCCTCTGATTGGTTTAATGCAAACAAATTATGCTTAATTGTGGATAAAACTGAACATATTAATTTCAGTCATCTGATCAACAATAACGTGAAAATAAAATTTCTTGGCATATATCTTGACCCCTGCTTAAAATGGCTTGCACAGGTGGATTACGTTTGTCATAGACTAAATTGTATTATTTACGCCATGAGAAGGGTCGCAGAAGTTGCATCCACTTCCACCGTCCGAACTTGTTACTTCGGGCTTTTTCATTCAGTTCTTCAATATGGAATTTTAGTTTGGGGTAGCTCAACGCATATAGACAGAGTATTCAAAATTCAAAAAAGAGCTGTACGTATTTTAGCTCGAGCTGCTCCTCGTGAGCACTGCAAACCATTTGTCAAAAACTTAAAAATAATGACTCTACCGTCGCTATATCTATTTCATTTATTAATGTTCGCTAAAACAAATATCTCATCCTTTAACAGAATTAATGATAACCATAATTATAATACAAGGTATAAAGAAGCTCTTCGATTACCGAAGTATAATCTGTCTAGTTCTCAGAACAATTTTTATTATTCATCTCAAAAATTTTACAATAATCTGCCCCAAATAATAAAAAAATTATCATTACCTAAGTTTAAAAATAGAATCAAAGTAATCCTGACTGAAGCGTGCCTCTATAATATCGATGATTTTAAATTTTAATATATTTTAATAATGTACCTATTATGTATTTTATATTTCTGACATGTCACATAGATGCATTCTGTATCTTCAACTTGACTAATAAATTTATTATTATTATTATAAAAAAAAAACAACTAAGGTGAGTCTTGCTAATTTAAAAAATATAATCCAATAATTACATATACCTATCATATTATGATATCACTGATTTCATTGAGTTGTTACAATATCTATCAATAATTTCTTTACATTTACCAAATTTTATATTTTTCAAACATGCCACACGACAAATGTAAGCAAATACACTATTGTCGGCAGGGTTAAGGCACTGCGACCCGAGTTTTTTAAAAACTTAAGACTTGTGCTTTCTATTTCATGCTTTGTACTCTATTTACGGCACATTATTAGACCGATAGTAACAATAAACAAGGGTGTCAATATTTTCCAGTACAATACAATATTTCAGTGAGTGTTATTATATTTCAGTGAATTATTTTGAATAATTTATATAAAGTTAAATAAGTAGTTACTAAAATAGTATAGTTATACGTCTTAAAGTGGATAGTAATAATTATTGTTAGCGCCTTCCTATAAACTTTAACTGATTTGGTGCTTTACTCAAGTGAAAAATATGTCGCATCGTGCACGTTTAATTCTAAATATGGTTCGCGACGACTTAGATTATGATAACACCTTTAGTCTAAATGTCCAAACTAATAATTATGTGATGGAACATGAAAACAAAGAAGAAACAGTTGAGATCTGTAAAGATAATAATCTTAACAATGAAACGGAACAGCAACAAATGATTATAAGTGAAGACACATTAACGAATGAAACATTAGAAGAACAGCCTTCTACATCAGGATTAAATGATAATGTCGATTTTTTTGAGGATTCAGATGACAGCATTGCCGATCCTTGGTGGAAAAATATTTCTGACTCTGAACATAACGACAGCAGTAGCAGTGAAAATATTTACCGATCGGCCTTAATTTATCTATTATGTATGACCTGTATTCCAAAAAAGAGTCCCAACCAGTTTCAAAAAGAATCTACGCAAGAGAATTTCATAAGCTAGATCTTAAATTTAAACATCCTCAAACCGACACGTGCAATAAATGTGACAAATTCAATATGCAACTGAAGGCAGCTGAACCACAAAACAGATCTGATATTGATAAGGATTTAATTTTTCATCAAAAAAATGCTGATGACGCATACAAATCAAAGCAAAACGATATAGTTCTATTGAGAACTGGTAAAAAAACACGCGTTTACTGCTTTGATTTGCAACAATGTTTGCCAACACCATACTTAAAGAATTGTGTAGCTTTTTATAAACGTCAGCTGTGGACATTTAATCTGACCGTGCACGACACCGTGACCAAAAAACCTTACTGCTATATGTGGCATGAGGTTGAGGCAGCTCGAGGCGGCAATGAAATTGCCTCATGTCTCTATAAACATCTTATGGAAAATGTACCTGTAGAAATAGATCACGTGATTTTCTATTCCGATACGTGCTATGGTCAAAACAGAAATTCTTTTGTGGCAGCTATGTTTTCATATGTTATGAGTATTCATCCTACAATTCAATGTATTGAACACAAGTTTTTGATATCCGGACACACACATATGGAGTGTGATAGTGACCATGACGCTATCGAGAAAAAAAAGAAAAATACTAACATGATAATTTCTGTTCCAAACGATTGGTACCAGTTGGTAAGGGATACAAGAAAAAAGAACCCCTTTGAAGTTGTTGTTATGAAACAACAAGATTTCTTTGCTTTTAACTATTTATTTAAAAGTGTATTTCAGAATCGGAAAATTAATATTCAAAACGAAAAATTTGGTTGGCCCGATGTTCAGTGGCTCCGTTACACAAAAGAGTTTGGCATGATTAATTACAAGAAAACTTTGGATTCATCCGCAGACTTCATGTCTCTTAATATAGCTAGAAAAACTCGAAAAATGGTGTTAGACGATGCCTTGAAAGTAATTTCAGATCAACCAATAGCTATAAGCAACGAAAGAAAAAGTGATTTAATTGATCTTCTACCATATATTGATAGCATTTACCATGATTGTTACCAGAAGTTATTTTCTAAACAAGATGTATGTAATACTGATCCAGACTTGCAATCTGACACCGAAATGGAACTCCAGGATGAGATCTAAGCTTTTTTAAAATCATAATCGTTAATAATTTGTTAGCAATTTTTGAACCATTTGAAGTGATTTTCTTTTAATATATTTTTCGATAATGAAATCAATAACAATTTATTATTGAAATTTTCGTTTATTGAATTAATGATTATTAATTAAAATCTGCTAAGTTGTTTATGTGAAAAACTTGATAATAATATTTCATTAGCTTGTTTTTGTCAATGTATGAAATTTAACATGTAATAAATTAGCTTGTGCAAAACGTAATAAGTAAATTAAATTATGGTTCAAATGATAATATGTGGAGATATTATATTCTAATTTAAATTTTTAACACAGGTAAAACTACATAAGTCAAGTTATAACATTTTACTCGCCCAAAGAAAATTCAGCATAAAGTCATAATTAATTATTATCCACAAAAATCATTTTAATCGTAGTTAATTTTAATTTTTTTAATGTTAACCAGTATAATATTTACCCATATCACATATACAAATATCCCACAGTTTAAAAAAAAGTAATATATGCCTTAAAAATTAAAAAGTGCTCTCCTGTAAAATCTTCCAAAGTGAACATATGACTTTTTACCCACTTACTCCAGAAATATACTTATTAAATTTGCATGTCAAATATATATATGTTGTGTTGTAATAAATTGACTCTAGTGTGTAAATTAACATTTAGGTACGTAGTTAATTTTAGGTTAATAACGAATGTATTTATAAAATAAATTTATTAATTTCAGTGCCTTGAAAAAGACTAAATATTAGTCGAAACGTCGGCAAATAAAATGGATTAAGAAAGTATACACTACAATCATTTGTCTATTTTTCCCAAGAAATATTTTTACATATCAAAAGTAACAGACAGATTATCCAATACATTATACATAATAATTAGGTACAGTAAGGCCTCGCTTAACGCTGTTTCAGTATTTCGCGGTTTCTTAAGAAAAATAAGTTAAACCACTATAACGTTTATAAAGAAAAAAATTAAAGAAAATGAATTAGAATCATTATTTTCTAGAGATATTAAAAATCTGTCGTCCAGTAGTAGAAATATTGTTGTAGATAAATATGATTTAGAAACTTTACAAGTTTCGTACGAAAATGAAAGAAAACACTACATCATTTTGCGCGACAAACAGTGAATCGATATCTAGATCGAAATAGACCTTATTTTTCACAAAATTGAAACCGTATTTTAATATTTTCTATCTCGATTCTGTTTACAGAATGACGAACCTGCGGTTGCTGGAGGATCGGGCGTAGCCCGGGCGCCTCCACGGCCCCAGACAAACGTAAGTTATTATACATAATAATTAGGTACAGTAAGGCCCCGCTTATCGCTGTTTCAGTATTTCGCGGTTTCTTAAGAAAAACAAGTTAAGCCACTATAACGTTTATAAAGAAAAAGTTAAAGAAAATGAGATTTTTAAAATCTGTCGTCCAGTAGCAGAAATAGTGTTGTAGATAAATAAGAAACTTTACAAGTTTCGTACGAAAATGAAAGAAAACACTACACCATTTTGCGCCACAAACAGTGAATCGATATAGATCGAAATAGACCTTATTTTTCACAAAATTGAAACCGTATTTTAATATTTTCTATCTCGATTCTGTTTACAGAATGAGGAACCTGCGGTTGCCGGAGGATCAGGCGTAGCCCGGGCGCCCCCACGGCCCCAGACAAACGTAAGTTATTATACATAATAATTAGGTACAGTAAGGCCTCGCTTAACTCTGTTTCAGTATTTCGCGGATTCTTAAGAAAAATAAGTTAAGCCACTATAACGTTTATAAGGAAAAAGTTAAAGAAAATGAGATTTTTAAAATCTGTCGTCCAGTAGTAGAAATACTGTTGTAGATAATTATGAAACTTTACAAGTTTCGTACGAAAATGAAAGAAAACACTACATCATTTTGCGCGACAAACAGTGAATCGATATAGATCGAAATAGACCTTATTTTTCACAAAATTGAAACCGTATTTTACACCTGGGCGAAGCCGGACTGGGCGGCTAGTTGTATTATAAATTTAAAGAGGCGTGTTGCAATAATGATGCATTTTTCTTATAGCTTGTGTAACTGGTAACAGCTATTGATATGTAGAGATTGATATGTAGACGGGTTCAAATAGAGACACAAGATAGCGGTTGGCAGGGACACACGTTGACGTTGATTCTTTATTTTCTTTACTTTTATGTTAAATAACTCACTATATTTCATAGGAACAACATAACAAATTCCCTTTTAGGGGAGATCAATTTTATGTGCAGGTGGTGCCGGCGCTGTGTCAGAACATTAAAGACCTAACGGTCGAAAATATTGACTTGGTAAGCACTTTTATCATTAGCCAATTTCTGTTTTGTGTTTGTGGTTTGAAGAGCAAACGTCTTTAGTTGGCCCGTTCCGCGATCACAAATATGTACCCCCTATACGAAAGGTTGTTGGGGGGAAGTTTCCGATTTCTTAATTTTTCCGTTGTTTATATATAAATCCTAGCCCCCATACAAAATTTCAGCCTTTTAAAACTCCCTAAAAATGTTGATGATCATCAGTCAGTTAGTCAGTGAGTCACTGATTCATTCCAGCCCCCAAAATGGCCACCCCGGTTGTTTTTAGTTTCGAGATTTTGTATAAGAAAAATGTATATAGTAAATGACTTGAGCTTACGGAAGATGCTAACGCCCCAATCTAGTATTTTAATGTCACAAAATTGAAACTGTACGTATTTTAATATTTTCTGTGTCAATTCTGTTTTCAGAAACGGCAGTTAGAACTACAACGAAGATTAAACGTAAGTTATTATATATAATAATTAGGTACAGTAAGACCTCGCTTAACGCTATTTCAGTATTTCGCGATTTCTTAAGAAAAATAAGTTAATCCACTATAACGTTTATAAAGAAAAAATTAAAGAAAATGAATCGGAATCATTATTTTCTAGAGATTTTTAAAATCTGTCGTCCAGTAGTAGAAATAGTGTTGTAGATAATAATTATGAAACTTTACAAGTTTCGTACGAAAATGAAAGAAAACACTACATCATTTTGCGCGACAAACAGTGAATCGATATAGATCGAAATAGACCTTATTTTTCACAAAATTGGAACCGTATTTTAATATTTTCTATCTCGATTCTGTTTACAGAATGAGGAACCTGCGGTTGCCGGAGGATCGGGCGTAGCCCGGGCGCCTCCACGGCCCCAGGCGGACGTAAGTTTTTATACATAATAATTAGGTACAGTAAGGCCTCGCTTAACGCTGTTTCAGTATTTCGCGGTTTCTTAAGAAAAAATAAGTTAAACTACTATAACGTTTATAAAGAAAAAAATTACAGAAAATGAATTAGAATCATTATTTTCTAGAGATATTAAAAATCTGTCGTCCAGTAGTAGAAATATTGTTGTAGATAAATATGATTTAGAAACTTTACAAGTTTCGTACGAAAATTAAAGAAAACACTACATCATTTTGCGCGACAAACAGTGAATCGATATCTAGATCGAAATAGACCTTATTTTTCACAAAATTGAAACCGTATTTTAATATTTTCTATCTCGATTCTGTTTACAGAATGAGGAACCTGCGGTTGCTGGAGGATCGGGCGTAGCCCGGGCGCCTCCACGGCCCCAGACAAACGTAAGTTATTATACATAATAATTAGGTACAGTAAGGCCTCGCTTAACGCTGTTTCAGTATTTTGCGGTTTCTTAAGAAAAATGAGTTAAGCCACTATAACGTTTATAAAGAAAAAGTTAAAGAAAATGAGATTTTTAAAATCTGACGTCCAGTAGTAGAAATAGTGTTGTAGATAATTATGAAACTTTACAAGTTTCGTACGAAAATTAAAGAAAACACTACATCATTTTGCGCGAAAAACAGTGGATCGATATAGATCGAAATAGACCTTATTTTTCACAAAATTGAAACCCTATTTTAATATTTTCTATCTCGATTCTGTTTACAGAATGAGGAATCGGAGGATGACGGCGAATCGGGCGCAGCCCGAGCGCCTCCACAGCCCCGGACCAACGTAAGTTATTATACATAATAATTAGGTACATTAAGGCCTCGCTTAGCGCTGTTTCAGTATTTCGCGGTTTCTTAAGAAAAATAAGTTAAGCCACTATAACGTTTATAAAGAAAAAGTTAAAGAAAATGAGATTTTTAAAATCTGACGTCCAGTAGTAGAAATAGTGTTGTAGATAATTATGAAACTTTACAAGTTTCGTACGAAAATGAATGAAAACACTACGTCATTTTCTCATTATATTTCACAGGAACAACATAACACATACCCTTTTAGGGGTGAAGAATTTTGCGTGCATGCGGTGCGGGCGCTGTGCCGTACAGTTAAGGAACTTAAGTTGGAAAACAATGACTTGGTAAGCACTTTTATCATTAGCCAATTTCTGTTCTGTGTTTGTGGTTTGAAGAGCAAACGTCTTTAGTTGGCCCGTTCCGCGATCACAAATATGCACCCCCTATATGAAAGGTTGGAGGGGGGAGGTTTCCGATTTCTTAATTTTTCCGTTGTTTATAATTAAATCCTAGCCCACATACAAAGTTTCAGCCTTTTAAAACCCCTAGAAATGTTGATGATCATCAGTCAGTTAGTCACTGATTCATTCCAGCCCCCAAAATGGCCACCCCGGTTGTTTTTAGTTACGAGATTTTGTATAAGAAAAATGTATATAGTAAATGACTTGAGCTTACGGAAGATGCTAACGACCCAATCTAGTATTTTAATGTCACAAAATTGAAACTGAACATATTTTAATATTTTCTGTGTCAATTCTGTTTTCAGAAACGGCAGTTAGAACTACAACGAAGATTAAACGAAAGTTATTATATATAATAATTAGGTACAGTAAGACCTCGCTTAACGCTATTTCAGTATTTCGCGTTTTCTTAAGAAAAATAAGTTAATCCACTATAACGTTTATAAAGAAAAAATTAAAGAAAATGAATCGGAATCATTATTTTCTAGAGATTTTTAAAATCTGTCGTCCAGTAGTAGAAATAGTGTTGTAGATAAATATGATTTAGAAACTTTACAAGTTTCGTACGAAAACGAAAGAAAACACTACATCATTTTGCGCGACAAACAGTGGATCGATATAGATCGAAATAGACCTTATTTTTCAGAAAATTGAAACCGTATTTTAATATTTTCTATCTCGATTCTGTTTACAGAATGAGGAACTTGCGGTTGCCGGAGGATCGGGTGTAGCCCGGGCGCCTCTACGGCCCCAGGCGGACGTAAGTTATTATACATAATAATTAGGTACAGTAAGGCCTCGTTTAACGCTGTTTCAGTATTTCGCGGTTTCTTAAGAAAAATAAGTTAGGCCACTATAACGTTTATAAAGAAAAAATTAAAGAAAATGAGATTTTTAAAATCTGTCGTCCAGTAGTAAAAATAGTGTTGTAGATAAATATGATTTAGAAACTCAACAAGTTTCGTACGAAAATGAAAAAAAACACTACATAGATCGATATAAACAAGTACATGTACTCAGCACGAATCAGAACAAAAAAGAAACCAAATCGATGTCTACGCCAACTGAACGGGACAGATGACTTAATTTCTAGGAAAACTGTGTATACAGAAACAAATGAAAAACCGGAAATGCAATCCATTTTAACGTCTAGTGTAAATATTTTATTATCTGTAATAGACCTTTTTTTTAATAACCAACGATTTATATCAAGTAAGACTATAGCCTTTCAACCAATTTTCGTCTAATTCCGGTCTTAAAGTTCTCACGGAAAAAGGCACTATACGAAATCCTCTCCTCGCTAGTTCGACTCGCACTTGACTGTTTTTTTATTTTTAATTTGCTAACATTCTTGTTTTCCCCCACTAAATCGAAACGCTATATTAATGTTTTGTGTGTCAATTCTGTTTACAGCGTGATGTTCCGGCGGCAAACCGAAGACCAAACGTAAGTTAGTCAAAGTCAAAGGAAAAAATATTACGCGACATAGTAATTCCCATTTGAATCCTAAGACAGCTTTAACTAAAATAAAAGAACGTGTGATAACAGCTTATTATATTCTTTTTTTCCAAATTAAGTATTTTATTTCTATTGTCATTGACGGTTTATAAAACAATTAACTCTGCGGCTGTATAAAAATATGTAACTAAACTGTATCTTAGTACAGTAAGACCTCGCTAACTCCGCTTAACGCTGTTAGCGAGCATACTCCTGCTACGTAAGTCGTATGTTTTCTTGAATTTTTTATTATTGATACAATGTTTTTTTTTACAGCGTTGTCAAATATGTAACTCAGAAGGTGACCACATGTCGAGCAAACACGGCCCTTGGGCCTGCTCGGCATGCCGGCTCTTTTTCGAAAGGGCGCAGGGTAATTATATTTTCTTTTATAATCTATAACGAATACAACTAAAAATTGTATGTATAATAATTCAGTTTTGAATAATTTAAAATGTAATTATTTTACAGCGCGAGTTGCGCCTTTTGAATGCGAGCAGCGGGCTGAAGGTTGCTCTATCAAATCTAAGGACAAGGCTCGGTACTGTCGCTCATGCCGTCTCGACCGCATGGTCGAGCGTGGCATGAGGCTTGAGTAGGTAAGTTTGAATGCTTTGAGAAATGTTACGTTTTTAATGACTTTCTGTTTATAATTTAATTTTCAACCCTAAAAAAATAAGCAAGTAAAAACAACTAAGTTCAGAAACGTGGTTTTAATTTAGCATGGTCCATTGTTGTTTTAAAATAAACCCAACCTTACTTTCGTTTCAGTACTCGCACAAGCTGGCACTCCAAATTGATTGTGTCATAAGTTTGATGTAAAATAATTATTCTTTATTAATTTATTAATGATTATTAAATAAGTTTATCTAATGTGACATTTATGTTAATTTTTTATAATGCAAGGTATTTATCTATTCTATTGTCTATCTACAATGGTTTCATGATTTGAAAATTATTAGTTTAAAGCACTGTATGATAGAATTATCATATAATTAATTTTGCTATCCAAACTATTTGTGACAATTTGTATAGAAATTATATTTTAATTAGAGTGAGCTATAAAAAATAATCTTGGCCAGTTTGATTATTGCCTATATAATATAATTTATATAATATAATTTTTGTATAAATTCGCCAAAATTCACAAAAAAGACTGCCGAAACGTCAATACAATAAATGCAACTTTAATAATCAGTATCCTATGCAACAAAGAATTTTTTTTTACTAAATTGTAATAAATAAAGTCGTAACTGTAATTGTAATTTTTTTATGAAATTTTCATTTAAACGCGACGTCAATTTCAAAGTATGCTTAGATCGAATTAGCCATTTTCTTAATTTTAATATTTATCTGTCTATTGGTCAATTTCGGGTTACTTCAAATACCACTAAACCAATTTTTGCTGATGTAGTATATTTTGTTAAACATTAAGAAATAGAATCAACTATGATATTGCGTTTTAAAGCAAAATTATGTTTATTGCTTAGTTCTGAAATAAAACCGTAAAATTAGCATGTTAAACTTATCCGAAAACAACAATATAACCAATAAACTGAAAAATTAACAAACAGAATAGTTTGTTTCGGAACTTATACTTCTAACACGTTTTATCTTAAGTTCCTTTCTAAAATAATTTTCGTTAAGTGCTCAATAAGATTTAATGTTGTAGCGGTGCTAACTTATGCACGCTACTGTACTCTTAAATGTTTTTTTTTTCTTTTAAAAATGACGATACTAATTTTACTGTTTTATTATGTATATATCGCAGTCCTACTTCTGATTTTCATCTTTTTTTACAAAAATTAGATAATGTCTTGTCAAGTGGTCAAAATCAAACACGACAATATTTTTAACGAGAGATTTTAATTTGGACTTTTCAACAAATATTAAACTTGCAAAATTTCATTGAACTTATCTATTCACATCACTGTCATTACTCAATAGCTGAGCCTACAAGGGTAACTAACATTTCAAGTAAGTGTATAGATAATATAATTACAAATTGTCAACAATATGACGCCTGTGTATTGCAGTGCAATATATCTGATCATTTCGGTACTCAAATAATATTTGAGGATTTAACATTTAACGATGACATTTCTCCTGTACACAAAAGATTTTTTTTTCTGAACCAAATATTAGCTATTTTTGCTATTTATTACAACATGAATCTTGGTCTCATGTTTTTAAGTCTGATGATGTTAATGCAAGTTTAAACAATTTTTTGAATGCTTTTCAATTTTATTTCAGTTCTGCATTTCCCAGTAACAAAAAAATTATAAAGAAAAAAAATATCATCGGTAATTACATACCATAAAGTAAAATTGATGGATTTATTTCATTTATCAAAGAATGGTATTCGTTTTAAGAATCAATAATTATCATATAAAAAATTCTATGAGGAGTTGTTGCGAAATTCCAAACAAAATACATTTGAGAATAATATAACTTCCAGTAAAAATAAAGATAAGACAATATGAAAGGCAATAAATTGAATTTAATTTTAAAACTAAGTAATGTAGAGCACATAGAATGGGATGGTGAAAAAGTGTGGAAAGTCATGCGTATGAACTTTGAATGGTGCAGATATTCTAATGTTAAATGAAAACAGTTTTAGAAAAGAAATTGATGTATTCAATAATAAACTTTAATGTCGTTGCTTTGTTATAGGTATGATTTTTGAACTTACTGTAATATTTTAATTAAATAATAAAATGAAATCTTTGTTATAGTTTACAGAGCAACACAACGTGGTTTATTTGACTTGTCAATATTAATAAAAAAATAAAAAACGATAAATAATCTTATATCAAGAACAAGTTTTGCACATCCCTGATAGGATGGTCCACGGCTAGCTTCAGTTGGCTGCGGGGTCGTGGGACACTTTCAAAAAAATGACAAAAAATTCGTTAAATATTTTATAACTTAAAACTGGACATCCCTAATGGTACGATAAAACAAATTCGAAACAAATTGCCCAATTAGGGCTTAAAAAAACCCAACCACCTACCACTCGACACAAAAAACGCAAGACAAGATAATAATCCAATAAAAATGTTCGATAAACGAACAGCCCCAATAAGAATGTTAAAACCCAACCACCTACCGCACGACAAAAAGACGAAAAGACAACACAAAATGCTAAAGTCACTAAGTATACAAGAAAAACTTAAGGTCGATTGTGGGCTTACGGATCTACCGACTGAAAATATTAGAGCGCCAGGACTCAAAATCGTAAGCAGCCACACCAGGGGGTCCAGACCTAGAGGCTTAGAGGCGATTGTTGTCCACATGACATAGCCTTAACTAAAACATATGCTGGAACTACAACAAAATACGGCAAAACACTAAAATGCGCCAATAACACTAAATATCGAAATCAACCATTTCAAAACGGGGCGAAAAACAATAATCCATATTACCCAAATCCGTTAAAATTCAAAATAAATACGCACTAGGCAATCAGTACCAACTCAAATACAAAAAACGGTAATACGATTCAATAGGTTGCCAAAATCCTTTGCGACACGAAAAACGGTACTTCAATAGCCAAAATCTCACAAATTCAGCCAACTTCAATTTACAATGAATTCGGTAACGGTAATAAATGCGGTAATACTTCACAAGAAACCGCCAAATAACTTTCTCAAAGAAACTTCATTCAACTGGGTCTCATAGCCAGTTTTACTTAAATATAACGGTAAATGGCAATACAGCAATTGGCAAATAAATCAAAAACACATTAAAATCGTTAGTCTCTGCGCCAGTGACTTTTAATAGTGGTTTAATAAAATCCCAATTTTATCGGACACCTTGTATAGTTTTTCAATAGACGATACGTAATGTTCCTAATAACACTGCAATATAAAACGTAAACATAACTAACTGTAATTTAAACTCAAAATTCTGTTCTCAATCACAACCAATAAACTTCAGTAATCCCCCAGGATCACTCATAAGAAATCCAGGATATCCGGTAGACAGAAACGTTCCTATAAAATCAACACATATAGTTGTTCGATATCAAATTGTCAATAACGCAGCTTAAATCGGTCAATTTGATATTGTAGAATAGATAGTTTTATTCCCGGAATTCCAGAATTTTATTCCACCAAAATCTGGCGAAAACTCCTACAGTGGTTTTAGAAAATGGGCACACGGAAAATTTGATTCCCTAATCAACAGAACAAAACTCCTATTCCAGATAATATTTCTTATAACAGGCCCTAGCAACAATGCACGACAATCGAACTACCAACAAAAATGGATTTCCAGGAAAACGGGTTAATTTTCGGGAACGGAAATAATTCAGTCGTGAAGATAACGGAAATTCAGGTGTAATAGCGAAAACAGGAACAATACAGCTTTAATAGATCCTCCAAAAAACTAAACTCAAGTCCGACAAAACAATATCGATTCTATTCGCAGTTTAAAATAACACACAAAAATTCAAATACATATATAACTAATCAATACGCTTTGTATCAACTATCAAGTGAGGAAAATTACTCTGAATTTGATAAAGAGGCAACAGCAACCGATCACCAAATCTCGTGATCGGTGTCTCACGAAGGCCAGTAATTCGGTCCATAACAAACTCATTTTTTGGCTATGACCGGAAAAACCATAGTCAAGAATACATCTAGATTTCTTGGGACTTTTTTTGAATATTTTTTTTTTATAATTGTGGATTCACAGTAAGTACAGATAAGCGTCTATTAATAAATTGCGAATTATGTATTTAATTGTTTCGGATCACCAAAAATAGTTGTCAAACAATGGAATCAAGTTCATTAATGCATTGTTTGCCAATTTTTATTACAGAAAAATATTACAGTACTGCTGATTCTTAACGTTGATAATCTAACAAGAAACCTAAAAAACCCGAGTCGCAGTGCCAAAACCCTGCCGACAATATAGTGTATTTGCTAATAGAGGCCGTGTGGCTTTATGTGAATTTAAGATGATTGTTGGGCAAAATAAAAAAAATTGACTCCTTAATACAACCCTTAAAATAACATTTTTTTTTCTTAATTGCAATATTATTATCAATCGAACTTCTATACCAAGTTATATACACCTTTCAGTAAATAATCCGCTATCTGCAAACTAGTGTTTTCATAAAATTTGTAAGTCCGGTCCTGTCGGGCCGATTTTATTAAAATTTTACGGACACTTTTTAATTACTACTGGAGGGTTAAATGTCAATTTTGAAACGATTCTGAGAATTTTTTCGGTATTTTGGGGCCCAAAAACGCTTTTCAACCCCTAAAAACTACCCTTGAAATGGCCCGATTACGCTCACTTTAAATAGGCTTCTTGCGGTATATATATACGCATTTATATATATATATATATATATATATATATATATATATATAAACATTTCTAAAAATGGTGCCAAAGTGTTTAGGAGGTTATGAAAGGTCGAGAAAATTTGGTCCGACCCCTAGGTCCCGCCATCCGACCGACGCCAGTAGTGTATGTTGCCATATGGCAAATATACTAATAAACATAGCGGACATAAATACCACCTACCACACGACAATTAAAACAAAATAACAAACACAATTTAAGTAGAAGTAAAAAAATTTTATTTATCACCCCAAAATAACAAAAGAATTATTGCAATAGTTGACAAAAAAAAATCAGAAACATAATCACCGCCCAAATGATTAAAAATGGACGCCAGAACCACTTAACGCTCTGATCCAAGATCAGCCTCTAGATCCAACGAGGTACATAATTACTGCAGCAGTCTCTGTATCCCAGAATGTAAGAAATTATAAATTGTATTCAGCAAGGGAAAATAAAAAACTAGACATAAAAGAGACACAATTGCACAAGGTCCTTATGAAAAAATATCATTGAGAAACTCCGCAATCGTTTAAAGTTTAAACGATTGCGAAGGTAGTACGCCAATAATAAGAGTAAAATAGCAATAAAAAACGGCAATAAATAATAACAAATATATAAAATTATTAACAAAATAATAACAAACAATTTCAACACAGGCAAAATATATAAATGGGACGCCACTGAACACACTAAAAACAATTAATGTTTTCTTTCTAGAATTCTACAATTTCCGATCGCAGATGTTCGGATGTGGGATTTGTCGAGAAAATAAGGCAAAATTTAACCATTGGCGAGGAATAAAAAAAACACATGTAAGAAATGAATAGAGATAATTATAATATCATGATTCCACGCACAGATCGAACATTCCTTATTAATTCCTATTTGGCGATCAGAACGCCATTCTACTAACGTCAACTAAAACAGGCAAGAATAGCAATAACCTAGGTCTTACACAACAAGAATAAAATTCAATATCCAAAAAAATTATCACCATTTAAGCGACCAACAATTGACTATCGTCACAAAATAGCTCCAAAACAACAATCAAATCAACAACAGCTGTCCCAAGCAGTCTTCAACAATCGATTTTATTGTTACATCAAAATTAACGGTCTAACATTTTTCTCGTTATCGGTGCACTTTTAAAATCGCGAGTCTAGTGACAAACACCTACTTTCTCTTAAACACGATGGGTGCGATGACCGCCTCTTTGTCGGTCAAATCATACGCCAAATGTTGCCAAAAAAATCTTATCTATTGCTTGTTTGTCAAATTCGCACTACTAAAGTACATTTATTTCAAAAAATTCATATAGGCTCGAAACTATTTATAATTTCGGGGTAACAAAAATTCAGTGATTTGGTAGGTAGTACTGACTATAATTTAGGATTTATTAAGACTGCACGAAATAAATTTAAAAAAATAATTTAGGTTCTACTGTATTCTCTATTTCAACGTTATTACGGTAGAAACGCAGAAATAATTGCCTTGGCAGGAACTGAGAACATTAAATCTTTATCTTCGAAGTTTAAGTCCATTTTTTTTTAATTATTAGTGTATTTGCCATATGGCAACATACACTATTGGCGTCGGTCGGATGGCGGGACCTAGGGGTCGGACCAAAATTTCTCGACGTTTCATAACCTCCTAAACACTTTGGCACCATTTTTAAAAATGTTTATATATATATGTATATATATATATATATATATATATATATATATATATATATTTATATATATATATATATATATATATATATATATGTGTACGCGCAATAACTTTCGAAAGAGTTAATTGATTTCAACGAAATTTGGACCACGTATTGAAATCCATCACCGCAAGAAGCCTATTTAAAATTGGCCTAATCGGGCTATTTTAAGGGTAGTTTTTAGGGGTTGAAAAATGTTTTTGGGCCCCAAAATACCGAAAAAATTCTCCGAATCGTTTCAAAATTGAAATTTAACCCTTTGATAGTAATTAAAAAGTGTCCCCAAAATTTTAATAAAATCGGCCCGACAGGACCGGATTTACAAATTTTATGAAAACACTAGTTTGCAGATAGTTACTTATTTATTGAAGGGTGTATTTAATTCAATGTAGACGTTAGATTGATAATAATATTACAATTAAGAAAAAAAATGTTATTTTAAGGGGTGTATTAAGGGGTTAAATTTTTTATTTTGCCCAAAAACAAACTTAATTTCACATAATAAAAGTGTAAAACCACACGGCCCTATACAAGCAAATACACTATATTGTCGGCAGGGTTTTGGCACTGCGACCCGGGTTTTTAAATCTTTATAATTAGTATATTTTGTTAATTTTAACTCTATCACAATTAATTTTATTTCTGATTAATTTTTTCGAATATTTGTTTACTATATTATATGGTGAATTATGTTTAAATTTGTCATATTACTCATATTATTACATATTCTTCGTCTATCAAACCAAAATTATTATTTTTGTTGGTTCTGTTTTATAAAAGTAGGCGTCTAATTTATTTTTTATAACGTTTAATAATGCATATTTATATTTATTAGACGGTACAAGTTTAACACAAATTTAACAATTATTCAAGGTTTTGACAAAAAAAAAGTCTGTTTGTAATCAACTTTGCTAATAGACAACAGGTTCTCAAACAATCCAAATGTCATATCCACGCCAACATTTCGGGAATAGGTAATTGTTACGTTTCCTTCACGTCAGAAAAATAGGACACATTATATTAACCACAATTTTACTCTGAACTTGGAAACAGATTTTCAGTTAAAGAGGAAAAAATGTATCATTCCGTCAAAAACTATGATTTTAATACATTGATCAACAATATATATATTTAATTTCCCTTAATCGTGTTTCTTTTAAGCCCCTATCAATTGTTAATTGGATAGAATGTTATTGTTGGTTCTTTTAGTCCCCGCGCAATTTTTATCATTGTTTAATTACACAAGTTTCTTTTATTCATGTTATATTTTTCACTTTTATATTAACGATATTAACTTGTAAAGAAGTACGGTTAGATCTTAAACACAAAAATCTGTTATAATTGTTTAAATACACATGTTTGTTTTTCAAATCAGCATCACAGTTTTTACAGTTTTCAAATGAATTACCCACATTATTTAATTTTTAAATTAATATTTACAACAGTAGCTTCTGTACAAGCACTGTTAAGTAGTTTCGAATTTTTACTTACTAGAACGGTAGTACACGCTGCAATTCTTTGGGATGTATGCAGCTATTATAAATTGTTTGCTTATAGATTTTTTAAATTTTTATTGTCCTTTCGCACTGTTTTTTACTGCAGATATAAATCATAATGTAAATGACCAGAAATCTAGGGAACAATGCATGTTGGTATGACTGATGTGCTAGAGTAGTAGAGAGTGTGGTAGTGTATGAAAGAGACGTAACGTGTGATCGTGCAATTGAAAATAAAAAGAAACTGATTTGTTTTGTTAATAATTACAATATGAAATGTATTTAAGTTTATTAATAAATAAACAATATGCAAATAAGGCCATCTCTACAGCTTCAGAAGTGGGATTGTGAAACTCAAAAGTGACATGTTCAACAAAATAGGTTAGAAAAAGCGGCAAAAAGCAGTGTTCAATGCATAACGTGGTTGAGTTTATACCCATAGACTTATACGTGTAGATGCGTGTGTGTTGGTAGTAACGCAAGTTAGGTGGCTGACAACAGCAAAGCTAGAACATACCGTGTTGTAATAGCGGTGAAGGACCTGAAGTAAACAACGGTGATTGTAACCATACATACCGGGTGTTAATAGAGGTCGCGGAACATTTTTAAAACACAAGCGATTTAACGACGAACTGTTTTATTGCGAGTGCGTGTAGTGGTCGAGCGATATTACGACGTACTGTTTTATCACGTTGACTACGGGAATAACTACCGTGACGCGACGTACTGTGTCATCGTAGTAATTTGTCAAAATGGAGTATAGACGAGACGGATCACCCTCGGGCGTAAACACACCAGAACCATCTAATGATGGAGCACAAGGACAAGTTTCAGCAGAGGTACGACTCCTTATCACTCAAATGAGTGGAATGATGGAAATGCTTTTACGCAAAGAAAGCGAGCTAGACAGGTTAAGAAGTATAACGAATGAAGCAGCTACCCAGCAGGCAACTTCGTTACCGAAAATACCAGTTGCAGAAGTTGGAGCGCAAATACCACCGATTGGACTGCCTACCGACACCATTGACGTTGAGATGTGGGTCGACAGGGTAGAAGAGGTCCAGAGAATGTACAATGTGTCAGACGAAGTGATTAAATTACTAGCTACGAATAAATTTAGCGGTAACATAAAGAAGTGGTACGAGACGAACACATCCGTTTGCTCAAAACCATGGTCTGAAATCAAAGGTGAGATCATTGATTTATTCTCACAGTATGATAACGTATTTGAATGCATAGAAAAACTGAGATCCAGGACTTGGAAGCGCAATGAACTATTTGAAGATTACTTCCATGAGAAAGTTCGCCTAGGAAACCGAGCAAGGTTGAGCGAACCAGAAATAGTATCTCACATAATCCGAGGAATTGACAATTTTACAGTCCGAACGCAGATGGTTTGTGCAAAATTTACGCGTTTGAGAGACTTGCTTAGCGCCATGAAGCTGATTGTGAGCGAAATGAAGCCATCGCGTCAGGATGATAATAAAAACCAACAGAGCGAAAAACAGACCAAAACCCCAGTTGCTCAAACAACGAATCAATCGACGACCGGAAGATCAACGATTACTTGCTATAAATGTCACCAACTAGGTCATATTGCTCGAAACTGTACGACCCCTAAGGTTGACAAAACAAGTGCGTCGCCGGCTGCGACCACGACGTCCGAAATCAGATGTACAACAGCTGAAAGCAAGTATCACAAACTGATACAAGTTGCCGATAAGGTAATGATAGCTCTAGTTGATACTGGTGCTGCAGTAAATTTAATTAAAGCAAGACATGTGAAAGATTTGAACCTTGCGGTGAGTAGTCGACCTAATACTCTTACCGGATTGAATGGTTCACGAATTTTTTGTAATCAAATGACGTCCTTCACAATGAAACTTGATGCGACAGAATACGACATTCAAGTTGTGATAGTTCCAGACGACGCTATCTCAACCGATGTCATATTTGGAAGAAATTTCTTAGACGACGTTTACGTAGAAATTTCTAAAAACGCCATTAACTTTAAGAAATTTGAGAAACCACAGAACGAAATATCAGAAATACTTTCGATAGAAGTTGACCATCGAGAAACAGAGATAGATGTAAATCAAACAATTCCGATGTCAATACAACAGAATTTCAAACAAATGGTCGAGGAGCTGATTTCCTCCAAGACGCAAAATTTACCTAATTCCGATGAAGTCCAAATGCGGATTGACTTGAAAACTACGAAGCCCATTTATTCGACTCCAAGACGTGTGTCGTTCTATGAACGCGAAGTCATAAATAAGCTAGTCGAAGATTTATTAGCAAGAAACATTATTAGACCAAGCAATTCAGAGTACGCTTCACCAGTCGTACTGGTCAAAAAGAAAAATGGAGAAATGCGTATGTGCGTTGATTACAGGCGCCTAAATCAGGAGACTGTCAGAGACAACTTTCCCCTGCCGCGCATAGATGATTTAATTGCGAACCTAAGTGGATGTCGCTATTTCACGGCATTAGACTTAAAGAGTGGATTTCACCATGTCCCTGTCCACCCGGATAGCGTGAAATATACCGCTTTTGTTGTACCTAATGGCTGCTACGAGTACCTCAAGATGCCTTTTGGTTTAACGAATGCCCCAGCCGTATTCCAAAGATATGTCAACAACATTTTCAAGGATTTAGTCCGAGAAGGTCGCATGCAGTTATACATGGATGACATACTAATAGGTACGAAAACTTTAGAAGAAAACGTTACGATAACTACCGAAGTGCTATCGCGAATGAAGCTTTACGGTTTACAATTGAGAATTGATAAATGCTGTTTTGCGAAGAGCGAGATAGAGTACTTCGGATATCAGTTGAAATATAAAAACGACAGCAGAATAAGTGAACTAATACAAGAAGAAATAGATGTCGAAGATTTCGAGAAGGCAAGGAAATCGTCAAGAGAAGAAGCAGAAGAAAACATTGGGAAAAATCAGAGAAGAAGTGAGAGGTTATACAGCAGATCTCGTATGAAAGCTACCAAGTATCACGAAGGTGACTACGTGATGATTCAGAGGGTTACTCCGCCAACCGACCGTAATCCTAAGATGGCTACGAAGTACGTGGGACCCTATCTTGTGAAGAAGGTCCTCGACAAAGATCGATACGTCATCGAAGATATACCAGGGCATCAGGTGACGCAAAAGCCCTATAGTGGTGTGCTGCCACCGGAGCGTATTAAACCATGGGTAACTGTAGGTGAAGAAGACGATGAATCGAATGACGATGAAACGGTGACCGAAGCCGATCTAGGCGATGCATCGGACGAGAGCGAAGCTGTCATCGAGGCCGATGAGTTGTCAGGAAGGGCCGACTGTAAATGACCAGAAATCTAGGGAACAATGCATGTTGGTATGACTGATGTGCTAGAGTAGTAGAGAGTGTGGTAGTGTATGAAAGAGACGTAACGTGTGATCGTGCAATTGAAAATAAAAAGAAACTGATTTGTTTTGTTAATAATTACAATATGAAATGTATTTAAGTTTATTAATAAATAAACAATATGCAAATAAGGCCATCTCTACAATAATTTAAATATCAACTGTTTATTTTTATATGTAAACGAATCCAATAAAAAGTCTGTTTGTAATCAACTTTGCTAATAGACAACCGGTTCTCAAACAATCCAAATGTCATCTCCATGCCAACAGCTCGGGAAAAGGTAATTTTTACTTTTCTTTCACATCAAAAAATAGGACACATTATATTAAAAATTCGGCAGCAAGTTTATATAATGAATGGAAAAATAACTACAATTTTACTCTGAACTTGGAAACAGATCTCCAGTTAAAAAGGAAAAAATTTATCATGCCGTCAAAAACTATGATTTTAATACATTGATCAATAATATTATATAAATTTAATTTCACTTAATCGTGTTTCTTTTAAACCCCTATTAATTGTTTATTGGATAAAATGTTATTGTTTGTTCATTTAGTCTTCACGCAATTTTTATCATTGTATAATTTCACAAGTTTCTTTAATGAACTGGCACCACAATTTTTACAGTATTAAGATGGATTGTTCATGTTATTTTTTCACTTTTAAATTATATTAACAATATTGACTTGTAAAGAAGTACAGTTAGATCTTAATCATAAAAGTCTTTGTTATAATTGTTAAAATACCCGTTCCTTTTACAAATCAGCATGACAATTTGTACACTTTTTAAAAATGAATTGCCCACATTTTTTAATTTTTGAATTAATTATATTTAGAATACTAACTTCTACAGAAGCACTGTTTGCAGTTTCAATTTTTTACTTGCCAGAACGGTAGCACACGCTGCAATTTTTTGGGTTGTATGCAATTATGAATTTTGCTTATAGATTTTTAAAATTTCTAATCTCCTTTTGCACTGTTTTTTTATTACAGATATAAATTATAATTTAAATATCAACGATTTACTTTTATAAGTATATGAAATAACTATGACCACACACTTATTACATTACGTCGTATTACCTATACCTACATGTTTAAACAGTAAACTATAGATTTGAAAAAGCACGCCGTGAAACACTTGCTCTCTCGTACACGCGATAGGTGCAATAGCTGCCCCTTCGTCGGCCAAACGCTGCACATGAATGTTATCAACCAATTCGTGTTTCTTACTTGTTCGTCAAAATTAGCACTAGGCACATAGGCTCGAAAAACTGTTTTAATTTTGGGGGCTACTGAAGAAACTGATATTCTACATATCTATTAAACTATGTCACATGTACTTACAAATAGGCAGATTAAAATTGAGGCGTTTTCATAGCCTCAATATAATTACCTTTAATAATTTAAATATTTTTTTTTTCAAACAGTAGTGTAATTTGTTCCCAACCGGTTATTTCATCTTTAAAAAATACAATTTTAGTATTATTACCTAATTATCTCGATTCCTTATATAATTTCAATTTTTAAACATTCTTGTCAGAAATAAAATATAAAATTATTATTACTTCTTGAACTGAATTTCTAGAGACCGGTCGCTTCACTAGCTATTTGGGGACAAATTACTTTACTCTTAAAACTTTCATTTCACCTTATTAATCGGTTATTTCATTTTTTTCTCTTTTCTTGGTGTTTATTGGTAAAATTAATTTTATTAATTAATTTAAGAACCTGCATTATAAAGAACAGGCGATTTTATCGTCAGGGTTTTTTATAATCAGGAGTAGTGTATTTTTGGTGCTTAGCTTCCTGTTTCATAAGTTTAGCGAGGCTTCACCTCGCCCAACTTCTTGAAACTATCAGGAACTTTGCGTTTAATTTTATGTATTCTGTATTAAATGTATTAATTTAAATATATAATTTGAAATATCAAATTGTCATTATTACTTTAGTTTCAAAATTAAGCCCGACTTGTGGAACTGGGTGGGCCCAGCGGTTCCGAATTTACTTAAACTTAAATAAAATAAATAACTACTTAGATACAAAAAAAATTAGCAAGTGGGTTTAGAAATGGTAGCAGAGCTATAGTTAAGTTTAAAAACTGTTCTTAACGAAGTAAATCTACGCGTTTAATTTGTTACATCCACTACAGTTCGTGTTGCGTAACCGTGAATATCTTATTACATCAAGTCTATTAATTTTTTCATCGCACTTTCAGTTCAAGAAGCATTTTAAGGTTTTTGTTTAATTATTTAAATTAATTTTGTGTCAAAAATGCCGAAACCTTCTCTTCGAAGTGAAACTACAATCAAGACTCCGATACCGTCAACTCAGTCACCAATATCGGACAAGAACGAGCACTTTCACACGCCAGAAGCTCAAATAAATCAACGTCAAACGGGCGCCATTCCTAAAACGACAATCAGTACCACAAGTTCTTCTACTAACGGACAGGATCAAGCTGCTTCATTACCAATGGAATCTAGTACTCCAGCGTAAACTGGATTTGATCAATCACCATCTCGTGTATTCCAGTTCTTGAAGACTCAAACTGAAATTAATATGAAGTCTCAGCAAATACTAAGCGACTTGTCTATGGGCTTAAATTCGCTATCGCAAAACGTCAGTCAACTCATTAAGGAACGCAGTATACAAGAACAATTATTAGTACTTCAAGCTCAAATTCAAGCAATGACACGCAGCGATACTGAAAATCGTTATCAAACCGCAAGTTTAACGCCTGTACCAATTAAAATGGGCATTGATATATCCGACTTATTGAAACCAGTACCGATTTGTGACGGGAAAAATTTAGACGTCATACTTCGTTTCATCGAAAAAGTAGAAAGAATTGTCGACAAAAAGTTGGTTAAAGAAAGACCGTTGATTTTTCAATTGATATCGTTATGTCAAGGCAGTTTTCTGGAATGGTTTACCGAAGCCGCTCATCATATTGAATCCTGGAATGATTCGAAGACACAAATACTTGAATGTTTCTTGACGCCAGTTGATAAAACTCTGTACACTGCATCGCTTATAGAGAGATGGCAAGGTTCAAATGAACAATTTGATGATTACGTGGCAGATATTCGTCGAAAAGCACGTGTTCTAAATTCTTCACTAGCGGAACAAGAAATTATTGTCAATATTTGGGCAAGACTCAACAAAGCAACGTATGATTTCTGTCGACTTCGAACTATTCCGTCCAATTTCAATGAGCTTGACACACTAGCAAGAGAATATGCTCAAGTTTTAAGAAGAGACCGAATTCACTCTGAAGCTGAATCAAATAAATTTGGCAAATCTAAACAGTCAAAAAACTGAATAACTATGAAATAACCGAACAATCGTCATCAAGATATCCGCATAGTCATTGTAAATATCCAGTCATTAAATTTTTAAAACAATCAACACCGATTACAACTTTACCTATAATTAAACTGTCAATAGGCCATTTGATTTTCGATGCTCTTTTGGACTCAGGAGCTACGCATTCTGTTGTTTCCAAAAAAGTTGCCAACACCATTAGTGTGTTGAAGTTTGGTAAGATTATACCTGAAGCAACTCGGATAACCTTAGCTGACGGTTACTGTACATCTGTCAAACATCGTCTTAAATGTCATATCAAGATTGAAGAGTTTTCGTGGAACATTTCGCTAATCATTTTACCTAATCTATCGCACGACATTATCATTGGCGTTAATACACTTCGTCGACTGAAAGCTCAACTTGACTTTTCAAAACTTGAAGTCAAATTCGATTTCAAGCCTGAAGTTGCAGTTCCATTTACGTCAGACTCACGAAGCGTTAAACTGTCCAGCATTCGAGATGACTTATCAATTAACGCTGAACTTTCCGATATTCAGCAAACTCAACTAAATGAATTGTTGACATCTTACAGCGACGTAATTAACAAGAATATCCTGGGCCGAGCGAACGATTATACTTACACGATACATATGAAAGATAATATTCCAGTACGCCGTAGTCCATACCCGATGAATCCAATCAGAGCTCGAGAGATGGACGACCACATTCAAAAACTATTGGACCAAGGAGTCATAGAGAAGTCATGCAGTCCTTATGGAGCTCCAGCTTTCTTTGTACCTAAAAAAGATGGAACTAATAGACTCGTCATTGACTACAGACATTTAAATTCAAAAGTTGTCTTCGACGCATTTCCATCTCCGAATATGGACGCCGTCTTTCAAAGTCTTCATGGATCCAGAATATTTTCGTCTATAGACTTAGCCAGCGCTTTTTACCAAATTCCTTTGTCTCCTGAAAGCAAAAAATATACAGCGTTTGTTACTCCAACCTCTCAATATCAATTCCGTCAAGTTCCTTTTGGTCTTAGTGTTAGTCCACAAGCTTTAAATCGCATTATGTTTCAGATATTCTCAGACCTGCGTTATAAATGCTGCATACCGTACTTTGACGACATACTGGTCCATAGTTCAAGTTTCAAGGAGCATCTTGAACATTTGAACATCGTCTTCAGTAGGCTTAGACGAGCTGGGTTCACCGCCAACCTGGATAAAATGCAGTTATGCCGTCATCGCATCAAGTTTCTGGGCCACGTTATCTCCGGCTCAGGTGTCCATGTAGATCCAAACAAAGTTTCTGCAATTAATGAACTTCCTGCTCCGAGAAATCTAAAACAGCTTCGTCAATTTCTTGGCATGGCATCATTTTTCTCTCGATTTATTGAGAATTTTTCGCTTATTGTCGCACCGCTCAATCAACTAAAAAAGAAAGGGGTTCGCTTCCACTTGGGACCTGATGAACTGAAGGCCTTCGAAACAATCAAACGAAAACTAGCTGGCGCACCTGTACTCACTTATCCTGACTTCTTAAGACAATTCATTGTTCAAACTGACGCCAGTCAAGAAGCTCTCGGCGCAGTGCTGCTACAAAAATTCGACGATGGCCTCCATCCGATACAGTTTGCAAGCCGCAAGCTCACTGATGCAGAACGACGCTATTCGACATACGAACTAGAAGCCTTAGCTGTGGTGTGGGCTCTGGAAAAATTCAAGGAGTACTTATTGAGCGGAAAATTTCTTCTACAAACCGACAGCTGCGCACTCACATGGCTGTTGAAACATCCTCGACAACTAGGACGCATTGGAAGGTGAGTTCTGAAGTTGTCGCACTTCAATTACGATGTCTAACATATACGCGGCAAGCTCAACGTCGTCGCTGATGCGCTAAGTCGACTGTACGCTGACGAAGACGTCCAAGGCGACAAGAATCATGCTACCTGTAACGCAATTCATGTATCTGAAGCCTCCATCAACTTGCTGGATGAAGTCCCGCAATCATTTGTCTTAATTCGAACACACCAGCTCTCCGATCCGGACTGCCAACTCATCGTTGACCGAATTAATAACGGTAACAATGATGTCACAAGTTATCAGTTACGCGACGGGCTGTTGGTGCGACTTGTTGGCAAACACAAATTGAAAAGAGTCGTTGTTCCGAAATCAGTTCAAAAGATGGTCATATTTTATTTTCACGATACGAAGACGAGTGCGCATCCTGGAATAACTCGTACCTACCGACAAATCGCTCGCCGCTTCTGGTGGGCTTCTCTATACAAAGACGTCCGAGACTACGTGCGTTCGTGTGATGCTTGTCAAAGCTGTAAGCCGCACAACCAACGAATTGTTGCTCCACTGGCCTCCACCTTGCCAAGAAATGTTTGGGAGCGAGTCTACATCGACCACATTGGACCATTGACTGTCACCAGCACCGGGTGTCGCTATGCACTTGTCGTCATCGATGGATTCAGCAAATGGCTGGAAATCATACCAGTCAAACGAACCACGTCAGCCGCCACCATCCAAAAGCTAACCGCCGTCTGGACAAAATACGGACCACCCAGAACGCTCGTTTCTGACAACGCCACATGTTTCAAGAGTGCAAGTTTTCGCTACATGTGTTTACAATGGGGCATAAGTCAAGTCTTCACGTCTCCATACAGGCCCAGCAGCAACGCCGTCGAACGCGCCAACCGAGATATCAAGGCCGGGTTGTCAATACTGCTGAAAGAGTACGGCAGTTCACACAAACAATGGGACAAATTCACTTCGTTCGTGGCTTACTCTCACAACTCCACAATTAGCGAGGCCACAAACACATCTCCGGCATCGGTGTTCCTTGGTCGCGAGCTCACACAGCCGTTAGATCTTAAATGGGATATTGCAAGTTTTGTAGACGATGGAAGAGTCGACGTCGAGAGGGTACGCACCGCTTTGGAGAAAAACCATTGTAAAATTCGCAAATACTATGATCGCCATCGACCAGCTCAGCATCCGTTCTACATCGGCCAATTAGTACTGCAGCGTCTCCACCAATCCACTACTCCAGGAGATGACGTACGGAAGTTCCAAGCCCGTTGGTCCGAGCCGCGCCGAATCACAAGATTTACATCGCCTGTTTCATGCGAGCTAGCGGATCTACACGACGCCAACCACAAATATCGCTGTCACATTGAAGACCTGAAACCATACATACGACGAGAAGCTGCCTGAAGCAGTTCTCTATCACGCGGGGGTGCCTGAGGCGTTTTTATAGCCTCAATATAATTACCTTTTATAATTTAAATATTTTTATTTTCAAACAGTAGTGTAATTTGTTCCCAACCGGTTATTTCATCTTTAAAAAATACAATTTTAGTATTATTACCTAATTATCTCGATTCCTTATATAATTTCAATTTTTAAACATTCTTGTCAGAAATAAAATATAAAATTATTCATTACTTCTTGAACTGAATTTCTAGAGACCGGTCGCTTCACTAGCTATTTGGGGACAAATTACTTTACTCTTAAAACTTTCATTTCACCTTATTAATCGGTTATTTCATTTTTTTCTCTTTTCTTGGTGTTTATTGGTAAAATTAATTTTATTAATTAATTTAAGAACCTGCATTATAAAGAACAGGCGATTTTATCGTCAGGGTTTTTTTATAATCAGGAGTAGTGTATTTTTGGTGCTTAGCTTCCTGTTTCATAAGTTTAGCGAGGCTTCACCTCGCCCAACTTCTTGAAACTATCAGGAACTTTGCGTTTAATTTTATGTATTCTGTATTAAATGTATTAATTTAAATATATAATTTGAAATATCAAATTGTCATTATTACTTTAGTTTCAAAATTAAGGCCGACTTGTGGAACTGGGTGGGCCCAGCGGTTCCGAATTTACTTAAACTTAAATAAAATAAATAACTACTTAGATACAAAAAAAATTAGCAAGTGGGTTTAAGGCTATATCGATGATTTTGAAAATGATTTTAAATTTCAGGAATTATGTCGTAAATTATCAAATAATTCATTGAATAGCACAGATTACTCAACAATTGTCAATACTTCCAGGAGTTCAAATATCGAACCTCGACTAGGTTTTTAAGAAAAAAAAATCACCTAAAAGTAAACCTCCCTGTGATGGCAATAACACCACGTCTTTTGCAAAATCCATATTATATAGTAACGATAAATAAACATCTCAGAAACATTAATAAAAAAATTAAGTATACTTTTGTAACGAGTCGACACTGCTTGCCAGGGAATTGTCGACCCAAGACAGACGGGAAGTCAACAGAGTAAGACGAGCAGTGCACGTGCGTGGATTTTGCAAAAGGCGGAGTTGTTTCCATCGCTGGGAGGTTTACTTTTAGGAGAATTTTTTGATGTTGAATACAATATTGTCTAAATTACTATTATTATTCTTTTTGAGCTTTTATTAAAAATTTGAAGTTTGTAATTAATAAACAAAAATAAATAAATATTTCTAAAAAATTCTAGATTGCAACAATTAATTCACTTTTTACATATTTTTACCGACAATAATTTTGACAGATATGAATGTGAAATAAACTACATGTGATTTAGTGTGCCCAAAAATTACCAAAGCACCGAGCTTTTACTAAACGCAGTACAGGAATTTCAACTTTCTGCCCTTACGGTGTAATATACTATTGCTTGTACATGTATTTGATAATAGTGGACTCGTATTCAAAATGGATAGAGGTATGTAAAATGAAAAAAAACTAACGCCTCTAATGTTTTAGATCAATTCAGATCTGTTTTTGCTCGTTTTGGGATTTGCCGGGAATTAGTTACGGACAATGGTCCACCATTCTCATCAAAAGAGTTTAAAGATTTTATGTGCAAAAATGGAATTAAACATACTTTAGTATGCCCATATCAGCCGAGTAGCAATGGGCAAGCTGAAAGTTCGGTTAAAATCATTAAACAAGCTTTAAAAAAAGCACTGTTGGGTAAAAAAAATTGCGATATTGCGCTCCAAAATTTTTTACTGCGGTACCGAAATTGCCCACAATCAACAACTGAACAAAGTCCTGCACAATTATTATTAAATAAAAACTTACGTTCTAGATTTGACCTATTGTTACCGTTTTCGAGAACTTTTAAACAAAATAAAAAATTGAAACAAAAAGTTATCTCTAATCAACTAAAGCAAAAGTTATACAGAAAAGGAAAAACTATAATTCTAAAAATAAATGACAGTGTTTTAGCTAAAATTTACAAAAATAACAAAACAGAATAGCAAAACGGTACAGTTGTAAAAAAAACCGGCCCAGTTTACTATATTTAATAAATATTTCAGGAAAAATTGTACGTAAACATATTGATCAACCAATTAAAATAGAGAATGAAAATGAAATTTTACCGAGCACAAATTTCGCTTATCCCTTATATAGATATATATGTAATGATAATGAACACAAAATTCAGGAGATTAAAGTCGACAGTACATCTGAAACTGAAAGTTCAGACGACAGCATTGATTTGAATGATTCAGTGTGGATATTTAGTGAAGACGACACTTATATACCGGAGGAAGAAAGTGAATTAGATGATTCTGGGAATTCGATTTTAATTCAGGAAAATCCTTACCCAAAACGCATCACTAAACCTGTCGACAGATTTCAGATTTAGTTATAATATTTTTCAATATCGTTTTTATAATTTATAAAGTATTTGCGATAATAATTTGTTAATTAAGAACGGAGAGATGTTATGTATTGTAATAGTGTCAAAAGGACAATTATGTTATGTAAGCTATTTTGTAGTATATTTTTGAAAATAAATGAATCACTCTTGATTTAGACAGCAATAAGAAAAGTTATTATTTACAATTTAACAGTAATTTGAATGTTCACATACCGGTGAGCAATAGTATCAATTTAACGATTGCGAAGTTTTGGATTCGATCAACTTGCTTTTAAAACTCACGAACACAAATACGGGTGGAAAACCATAAATGTAACAAATTGAATACCCAGCCTCCATTTTCTTTAAATTCTCACTATGCAATAATTGATGCAGTTTAAAAATTCGTGCTTCCATTTAAAAATCGGCGATATTGTGCGAAATGTAACAAATATTAAAATATTATGCAATATTATCTTTCAAACCGCTTTTCATTGACTTAATTTTCTAGCATAATATATACAAACTACAAACGTTCAATATATTCTACAAAAAAACGATAATTTTTTTCAATATTAAATGTATTGCAAGGGCCTCTTTAGACCTGCAGTTTATATATTTATAAGTAAATATGACGTAGTTTAATAAGTATGTAGTGTACCAGTTTCTTCAGTAGCCCCTAAATTAAAATAATTTTTTGAGCCTATGTGCATTTTTCCAAATAAATGTATTTTGTAGTGTCAATTTTGACGAACAAGTTAAGAAACAGGATTTGCTTGGTAACATTCATGTGTATAGTTTGGCTGACGAAGGGGCAGCTATTGCACCTATCGCGTGTACGAGAGAGCAAGTGTTTCACGGCGTGCTTTTTCAGTCTATAGTTTACTGTTAAACCATTTATAGGTGAATACGACGTAATTTAATAAGTGTGTGGTTAAAGTTATTTAATTTACTTATAAAATTAAAACGTTGATATTTAAATTGTGATTTATATCTGCAATAAAAAACAGTGCGAAAGGACATTAAAAATTTAAAAAATCTGTAAGCAAGAATAATTCATAACAGCTGCATACATTTCAACCAAAGCATTGAAACGTGTGCTAGCGTTCTAGCAAGTAAAAATTCAAAATATTGCTTGGCAACGCTTCTGTAGAAGTTAGTATTATAAATATAACTTTAAAATTAAAAAATATGAATAAATCATTTGAAATCTGTAAAAACTGTAATGCTGATTTGTAAAAAAACATGTGTATTTAAACAATTATAACTGAGATTTTTGTGTTTAAGATCTAACCGTACTTCTTTACAAGTTAATATTGTTAATATAAAAGTGAAAAAATAACATGACCAATTCATCTGAAAACTGTAAAAATTGTGGTGTCACTTCGTTAAAGAAATTTGTGTAGTTAAACAATGATAAAGAGACTATAATGTCTAAAATCGGAAAGCTCGATGAGCGTAGGTACTTATTGTATAAATTGTTCAATATAATATTTTCCAAACAAACGAGAATATTGTACAATAATAAGTATAATTCTAAATATTGTAGTATCTAAGTGCTTCTTCAGACCTGTAGTTTAATCATGATACGCATTTTATTCTGCGTATGTATAGGTGAATACGTTTAATAAGACAGTATGGAATTATAGTTATTTCATTTACTCACAAAAAGTAAACCGTTGATATTTAAATTATGATTTATATCTGCAATAAAAAACAGTGCAAAAGGACATTGAAAATTTAAAAAATCTATAAGCAAGAATGATTTATAATAGCTGCATACAACCCAAAGAATTGTAGCGTGTGCTACCGTTCTAGCAAGTAAAAATTCGAAACTGCTTAACAGTGCTTCTGTAGAAGTTACTATTGTAAATATAATTAATTTAAAAATTAAAAAATGTGAGCAATTAATTTGAAAACTGTCAAAACTGTAATGGTGATTTGTAAAAGAAACATGTTTATTTAAACAATTATAACAGAGACTTTTATGATTAAGATTTAACCATGCTTCTTTACATGTCAATATTGTTTATATAATTTAAAAGTAAACACATAACATGAACAATTCATCTCTATACCTTAAAAATTGTGGTGCCAGTTCAATAAAGAAATTTGTGTAATTAAACAATGATAAAAATTGCGCGGGGACTAAAAGAACCAACAATAACATTCTATCCAATTAACCATTGATAGGGGCTTAAAAGAAACACAATAAGTGAAATTAAATGTATATATTGTTAATCAATGTATTAAAATCAAAGTTTTTGACGGCATGATACATTTTTTCCTCTTTAACTGGAAATCTGTTTCCAAGTTCAGAGTAAAATTGTAGTTATTTTTGCATTCATTATCTAAACTTACTGCTGAATTTTTAACATAATGTGACCTATTTTTCTGACGTGAAAGAAAAGTAAAACGTAATAATTACCTATTCCTGAACTGTTGGCATGGATATGACCTTTGGATTGTTTGTGTCTATTAACAAAGTTGATTACAAACAGACTTTATTAGATCAAAACCTCGAATAATTGTTAAATTTGTGTTAAACTTGTACTGTCTAATAAATATTAATATGCATTATTAAACGTAAAAAAAATAAATTAGACGCCTAATTTTGTAAAACAGAACCAACAAAAATAATAATATTGGTTTGATAGACGAAGAATATGTAACAAGTTGAGTAATATGACGAATTTAAACATAATTCTTGCAACCATATAATATAGTAAACAAATAATCGAAAAAAATAACCAGAAATAAAATTAATTGTGATAGTGTTAAAATTAATAAAATATACCAATTATAAAGATTTAATGTTCTCAGTTATTTCTGCGTCTCGCCAAGTATCTCGACCTTCTACTGTAATAACGTTAAAATAGAGAATAGAGTAGAATCAAAATTATTTTTTTAAATTTATTTCGTACAGTCTTAATAAATCCTAAATTACAGTCAGTACTACCTACCAAAGCATTTTAAAATTTTGTTACCCCGAAATTATAAATAGTTTCGAGCCTATATGAATTTTTTGAAATAAATGTACTTGAATAGTGTGAATTTGACAAACAAGCAATAGACACAATTTTTTGGCAAAATTTGGCGTATGATTTGACCAACGAAGAGGCAGTCATCGCGCCCACCGTGTGTGGGAAAGAGTAAGCGTTTGTCATTAGGCTTGCGATTTTGAAAGTGCGCCGATAACGAGATAAATGTGTGACCGTTAAGTTTTGATGCGACAACAAAATCGATTGTTGAAGACTGCTTGGGACAGTTATTGTTGATTTGATTGTTCTGTTGGAGTTATTTAGTGACGATAGTCATTTATTGTTGCTCGCTTGAATGGCGATTATTTTTTTGGATATTGGATTTTCTTCTTGTTGTCTAGGACCTAGGTTACGGTTATTCTTGCCTGTTTTAGTTGTCGTTAGTAGGATGGCGTTCTGATCGCCAAATAAGTATTAATAAGGAACGTTCGATCTGTGCGTGGAATCATGAGATTATTATCTCAATTCATTTCTTGCATGCGTTTTTTTGATTCCTCACCAATGGTTAAATTTTGCCTTATTTTCTCGACAAACGTCATATCCAAACATCTGCGATCGGAAATTGTAGAATTCTAAAAAGAAAACAATAATAATTTGTTTTTAGTGTGTTCAGTGGCGTCCCATTTATATATTTTGCCAGTGTTGAAATTGTTTGTTATTATTTTGTTAATAATTTTTATTCGTTATTATTTATTGTCGTTATTTATCGCTGTTTTAGTGTTATTGTTGGCGTTTACTACCTTCGCAATCGTTTAAACTTGAAACGTTTGCGGAGTTCCTTAATGGTATTATTTCATAAGAACATTGTGAAGTTGTGTCTCTTTGTTATATTATGTCCAGTATTTTATTTTCCCTTGCTGAATACAATTTATAATTTCTTACATTCTAGGACACAGAGACTGCTGCAGTAATTATGTACCTCGTTGAACCTAGAGGCTGATCTTTGATCAGAGCGTTATGTCGTTCTGGCGTCCATTTTTAATCATTTGAGCCGTGACTATGTTTTAGATTTTTTTTTGGTCAACTATTGCAGTAATTCTGTTATTTTGTGGTGATAAATGAATTTTGTTTACTTCTACTTAAATTGTGTTTGTAATTTTGTTTTAATAGTCGTGTGGTAGGTGGTATTTATGTCCGCTATGTTTATTAGTATATTTGCCATATGGCAATATACACTATTGGCGTCGGTCGGATGGCGGGACCTAGGGGTCGGACCAAAATTTCTCGACCTTTCATAACCTCCTAAACACTTTGGCACCATTTTTAGAAATGTTTATATATATATGCGTATATATATACCGCAAGAAGCCTATATAAAGTGGGCGTCGTCGGGCCATTTTAAAGGTAGTTTTTAGGGGTTGAAAAAGGTTTTTGGGCCCCAAAATACCGAAAAAATTCTCAGAATCGTTTCAAAATTGACATTTAACCCTCCAGTAGTAATTAAAAAATGTCCGTAAAATTATAATAAAATCGGCCCGACAGAACCGGACATACAAATTTTATGAAAACACTTATGTACTTTGCAGATAGTGAATTATTTACTGAAAGTTGTATATAATTTGGTATAGAAGTTTTATTGATAATATTGCAATTAAGAAAAAAAATGTTATTTTGCCCAACAATCATCTTAAGTTCACATAATAAAGCCACAAGGCCTCTATTAGCAAATACACTATATTGTCGGCAGGGTTTTGGCACTGCGACCCGGGTTTTTTAGGTTTCTTGTTAGATTATCAACGTTAATAGTCAGCAGTACTGTAATATTTTTCTGTAATAAAAATTGGCAAACAATGCATTGATGAACTTGATTCCATTGTTTGACAACTATTTTTGGTGATCCGAAACAATTAAATACATAATTCGCAATTTATTAATAGACGCTTATCTGTACTTACTGTGAATCCACAATTATAAAAAAAAATATTCAAAAAAAGTCCCAAGAAATCTAGATGTATTCTTGACTATGGTTTTTCCGGTCATGGCCAAAAAATGAGTTTGCTATGGACCGAATTATTGACCTTCGTGAGACACCGATCACGAGATTTGGTGATCGGTTGCTGTTGCCTCTTTGTCAAATTCAGAGTAATTTTCCTCACTTGATAGTTGATACAAAGCGTATTGATTAGTTATATATGTATTTGAATTTTTGTGTGTTATTTTAAACTGCGAATAGAATCGATATTGTTTTGTCGGACTTGAGTTTAGTTTTTTGGAGGATCTATGGAAGCTGTATTGTTCCTGTTTTCGCTAATAGACCTGAATTTCCGTTATTTTCACTACTGAATTATTTCCGTTCCCGAAAATTAACCCGTTTTCCTGGAAATCCATTGCTAGGGCCTGTTATAAGAAATATTATCTGGAATAGGAGTTTTGTTCTGTTGATTAGGGAATCAAATTTTCCGTGTGCCCATTTTCTAAAACCACTGTAGGAGTTTTCGCCAGATTTTGGTGGAATAAAATTCTGGAATTTCGGGAATAAAACTATCTATTCTACAATATCAAATTGACCGATTTAAGCTGCGTTATTGACAATTTAATATCGAACAACTATATGTGTTGATTTTATAGGAACGTTTCTGTCTACCGAATATCCTGGATTTCTTATGAGTGATCCTGTGGGATTACTGAAGTTTATTGATTGTGATTGAGAACAGAATTTTGAATTTAAATTACAGTTAGTTATGTTTACAAAATTAGAATATCTGCACCATTCAAAGTTCATACGCATGACTTTCTACACTTTTTCACCATCCCATTTTATTACTTAGTTTTAAAATTAAATTCAGAATTTATTGCCTTTCATAATGTCTTACCTTTATTTTTACTGGAAGTTATATTATTCTCAAATGTATTTTGTTTGGAATTTCGCAACAACTCCTCATAGAATTTTTTATATGATAATTATTGATTCTTTAAACGAATACCATTCTTTGATAAATGAAATAAATCCTTCAATTTTACTTTATGGTATATAATTACCGATGATATTTTTTTTCTTTATAATTTTTTTGTTACTGGGAAATGCAGAACTGAAATAAAATTTAAAAGCATTCAAAAAATTGTTTAAACTTGCATTTACATCATCAGACTTAAAAACATGAGACCAAGATTCATGTTGTAATAAATAGCAAAAAAAGCTAATATTTGGTTCAGAAAAAAAATATTTTGTGTACAGGAGAAATGTCATCATTAAATGTTAAATCCTCAAATATTATTTGAGTACCGAAATGATCAGATATATTGCACTGCAATACACAGGCGTCATATTGTTGACAATTTGTAATTATATTATCTATACACTTACTTGAAATGTTAGTTACCCTTGTAGGCTCAGCTATTGAGTAATGACAGTGATGTGAATAGATAAGTTCAATAAAATTTTGCAAGTTTAAACTATTTGTTGAAAAGTCCAAATTAAAATCTCCGGTTAAAAATATTGTCGTGTTTGATTTTGACCACTTGACAAGACATTATCTAATTTTTGTAAAAAAAGATGAAAATCAGAAGTAGGACTGCGATATATACATAATAAAACAGTAAAATTAGTATCGTCATTTTTAAAAGAAAAAAAAAACATTTAAGAGTACAGTAGCGTGCATAAGTTAGCACCGCTACAACATTAAATCTTATTGAGCACTTAACGAAAATTATTTTAGAAAGGAACTTAAGATAAAACGTGTTAGAAGTATAAGTTCCGAAACAAACTATTCTGTTTGTTAATTTTTCAGTTTATTGGTTATATTGTTGTTTTCGGATAAGTTTAACATGCTAATTTTACGGTTTTATTTCAGAACTAGGCAATAAACATAATTTTGCTTTAAAACGCAATATCATAGTTGATTCTATTTTTTAATGTTTAACAAAATATACTACATCAGCAAAAATTGGTTTAGTGGTATTTGAAGTAACCCGAAATTGACCAATAGACAGATAAATATTAAAATTAAGAAAATGGCTAATTCGATCTAAGCATACTTTGAAATTGACGTCGCGTTTAAATGAAAATTTCATAAAAAAATTACAATTACAGTTACGACTTTATTTATTACAATTTAGTAAAAAAAAATTCCTAGTTGCATAGGATACTGATTATTAAAGTTGCATTTATTGTATTGACGTTTCGGCAGTCTTTTTTGTGATCTTTGGCGAATTTATACAAAAATTATATTATATAAATTATATTATATAGGCAATAATCAAACTGGCCAAGATTATTTTTTATAGCTCACTCTAATTAAAATATAATTTCTATACAAATTGTCACAACTAGTTTGGATAGCAAAATTAATTATATGATAATTCTATCATACAGTGCTTTAAACTAATAATTTTCAAATCATGAAACCATTATAGATAGATAATAGAATAGATAAATATCTTGCATTATAAAAAATTAACATAAATGTTACATTAGATAAACTTATTTAATAATCATTAATAAATTAATAAAGAATAATTATTTTACGTCAAACTTATGACACAATCAATTTGGAGTGCCAGCTTGTGCGAGTACTGAAACGAAAGTAAGGTTGGGTTTATTTTAAAACAACAATGGACCATGCTAAATTAAAACCACGTTTCTGAACTTAGTTGTTTTTACTTGCTAATTTTTTTAGGGTTGAAAATTAAATTATAAACAGAAAGTCATTAAAAACGTAACATTTTACATTTTTTTACATTTTAAATTATTCAAAACTGAATTATTATACATACAATTTTTAGTTGTATTCGTTATAGATTATAAAAGAAAATATAATTACCCTGCGCCCTTTCGAAAAAGAGCCGGCATGCCGAGCAGGCCCAAGGGCCGTGTTTGCTCGACATGTGGTCACCTTCTGAGTTACATATTTGACAACGCTGTAAAAAAAACATTGTATCAATAATTAAAAATTCAATAAAACATACGACTTACGTAGCAAGAGTATGCTCGCTAACAGCGTTAAGCGGAGTTAGCGAGGTCTTACTGTACTAAGATACAGTTTAGTTACATATTTTTATACAGCCGCAGAGTTAATTGTTTTATAAACCGTCAATGACAATAGAAATAAAATACTTAATTTGGAAAAAAAGAATGTAATAAGCTGTTATCACACGTTCTTTTATTTTAGTTAAAGCTGTCTTAGGATTCAAATGGGAATTACTATATCGCGTAATATTTTTTTCTTTGACTTTGACTAGCTTACGTTTGGTCTTCGGTTTGCCGCCGGAACATCACGCTGTAAACAGAATTGACACACAAAACATTAATATAGCGTTTCGATTTAGTGGGGGAAAACAAGAATGTTAGCAAATTAAAAATTAAAAAACAGTCAAGTGCGAGTCGAACTAGCGAGGAGAGGATTCCGTATAGTGCCGTTTTCCGTGAGAACTTTAAGACCGGAATTAGACGAAAATTGGTTGAAAGGCTATAGTCTTACATGATATAAATCGTTGGTTATTAAAAAAAAGGTCTATTACAGATAATAAAATATTTACACTAGACGTTAAAACGGATTGCATTTCCGGTTTTTCATTTGTTTCTGTATACACAGTTTTCCTAGAAATTAAGTCATCTGTCCCGTTCAGTTGGCGTAGACATCGATTTGGTTTCTTTTTTGTTCTGATTCGTGCTGAGCACATGTAATTGTTTATATCGATCTATGTAGTGTTTTCTTTCATTTTCGTACGAAACTTGTAAAGTTTCATAATTATCTACAACACTATTTCTACTACTGGACGACAGATTTTAAATATCTCATTTTCTTTAATTTTTTCTTTATAAACGTTATAGTGGCTTAACTTATTTTTCTTAAGAAACCGCGAAATACTGAAACAGCGTTAAACGAGGCCTTACTGTACCTAATTATTATGTATAGTAACTTACGTCCGCCTGGGGCCGTAGAGGCGCCCGGGCTACACCCGATCCTCCGGCAACCGCAAGTTCCTCATTCTGTAAACAGAATCGAGATAGAAAATATTAAAATACGGTTTCAATTTTCTGAAAAATAAGGTCTATTTCGATCTATATCGATTCGCTGTTTGTCGCGCAAAATGATGTAGTGTTTTCTTTCATTTTCGTACGAAACTTGTAAAGTTTCTAAATCATATTTATCTACAACACTATTTCTACTACTGGACGACAGATTTAAAAAATCTCTAGAAAATAATGATTCCGATTCATTTTCTTTAATTTTTTCTTTATAAACGTTATAGTGGATTAACTTATTTTTCTTAAGAAAACGCGAAATACTGAAATAGCGTTAAGCGAGGTCTTACTGTACCTAATTATTATATATAATAACTTACGTTTAATCTTCGTTGTAGTTCTAACTGCCGTTTCTGAAAACAGAATTGACACAGAAAATATTAAAATACGTACAGTTTCAATTTTGTGACATTAAAATACTAGATTGGGTCGTTAGCATCTTCCGTAAGCTCAAGTCATTTACTATATACATTTTTCTTATACAAAATCTCGTAACTAAAAACAACCGGGGTGGCCATTTTGGGGGCTGAAATGAATCAGTGACTAACTGACTGATGATCATCAACATTTCTAGGGGTTTTAAAAGGCTGAAACTTTGTATGTGGGCTAGGATTTAATTATAAACAACGGAAAAATTAAGAAATCGGAAACCTCCCCCCTCCAACCTTTCATATAGGGGGTGCATATTTGTGATCGCGGAACGGGCCAACTAAAGACGTTTGCTCTTCAAACCACAAACACAGAACAGAAATTGGCTAATGATAAAAGTGCTTACCAAGTCATTGTTTTCCAACTTAAGTTCCTTAACTGTACGGCACAGCGCCCGCACCGCATGCACGCAAAATTCTTCACCCCTAAAAGGGTATGTGTTATGTTGTTCCTGTGAAATATAATGAGAAAATGACGTAGTGTTTTCTTTCATTTTCGTACGAAACTTGTAAAGTTTCATAATTATCTACAACACTATTTCTACTACTGGACGTCAGATTTTAAAAATCTCATTTTCTTTAACTTTTTCTTTATAAACGTTATAGTGGCTTAACTTATTTTTCTTAAGAAACCGCGAAATACTGAAACAGCGCTAAGCGAGGCCTTAATGTACCTAATTATTATGTATAATAACTTACGTTGGTCCGGGGTTGTGGAGGCACTCGGGCTGCGCCCGATTCGCCGTCATCTTCCGATTCCTCATTCTGTAAACAGAATCGAGATAGAAAATATTAAAATACGGTTTCAATTTTGTGAAAAATAAGGTCTATTTCGATCTAGATATCGATTCACTGTTTGTCGCGCAAAATGATGTAGTGTTTTCTTTAATTTTCGTACGAAACTTGTAAAGTTTCTAAATCATATTTATTTACAACAATATTTCTACTACTGGACGACAGATTTTTAATATCTCTAGAAAATAATGATTCTAATTCATTTTCTGTAATTTTTTTCTTTATAAACGTTATAGTAGTTTAACTTATTTTTCTTAAGAAACCGCGAAATACTGAAACAGCGTTAAGCGAGGGCTTACTGTACCTAATTATTATGTATAATAACTTACGTTTGCCTGGGACCGTGGAGGCGCCCGGTCTACGGCCGATCCTCCGGCAACCGCAGGTTCCTCATTCTGTAAACAGAATCGAGATAGAAAATATTAAAATACGGTTTCAATTTTGTGAAAAATAAGGTCTATTTCGATCTATATCGATCCACTGTTTGTCGCGCAAAATGATGTAGTGTTTTCTTTCATTTTCGTACGAAACTTGTAAAGTTTCATAATTATCTACAACAGTATTTCTACTACTGGACGCCAGATTTTAAAAATCTCTAGAAAATACTGATTCCGATTCATTTTCTTTAATTTTTTCTTTATAAACGTTATAGTGGCTTAACTTATTTTTCGTAAGAAACCGCGAAATACTGAAACAGCGGTAAGCGAGGCCTTACTGTACCTAATTATTATGTATAATAACTTACGTCCGCCTGGGGCCGTGGCGGCGCCCGGGCTACACACGATCCGCCGGCAAACCGGTTCGTCATTCTGTAAACAGAATCGAGATAGAAAATATTAAAATACGGTTTCAATTTTGTGAAAAATAAGGTCTATTTCGATCTATATCGATCCACTGTTTGTCGCGCAAAATGATGTAGTGTTTTCTTTCATTTTCGTACGAAACTTGTAAAGTTTCATAATTGTCTACAACCGTATTTCTACTACTGGACGACAGATTTTAAAAATCTCTAGAAAATACTTATTCCGATTCATTTTCTTTAATTTTTTCTTTATAAACGTTATAGTGGCTTAACTTATTTTTCTTAAGAAACCGCGAAATTCTGAAACAGCGTTAAGCGAGGCCTTACTGTACCTAATTATTGTGTATAATAACTTACGTCTGCCTGGGGCCGTGGAGGCGCCCGGGCTACGCCCGATGGGCAGGAACTGCCAGTTCCTCATTCTGTAAGCAGAATCGAGATAGAAAATATTAAAATACGGTTTCAATTTTGTGAAAAATAAGGTCTATTTCGATCTATATCGATCCACTGTTTGTCGCGCAAAATGATGTAGTGTTTTCTTTCATTTTCGTACGAAACTTGTAAAGTTTCATAATTATTATCTACAACACTATTTCTACTACTGGACGACAGATTTTAAAAATCTCTAGAAAATAATGATTCCGATGCATTTTCTTTAATTTTTTCTTTATAAACGTTATAGTGGATTAACTTTTTTTTCTTAAGAAGTCGCGAAATACCGAAATAGCGTTAAGCGAGGTCTTACTGTACCTAATTATTATATATAATCACTTACGTTTAATCTTCGTTGTAGTTCTAACTGCCCTTTCTGAAAACAGAATTGACACAGAAAATATTAAAATATGTACAGTTTCAATTTTGTGACATTAAAATACTAGATTGGGTCGTTAGCATCTTCCGTAAGCTCAAGTCATTTATAAATACATTTTTCTTATACAAAATCTCGTAACTAAAAACAACCGGGGTGGCATTTTGGGGGCTGGAATGAATCAGTGACTCACTGACTAACTGACTGATGATCATCAACATTTCTAGAGAGTTTTAAAAGGCTGAAATTTTGTATGTGGGCTAGGATTTGTATATAAACAACGGAAAAATTAAGAAATCGGAAAATTCCCCCCTCCAACCTTTCGTATATTTGTGATCGCGGAACGGTCCAAGTAAAGACGTTTGCTCTTCAAATCACAAACACAAAACAGAAATTGGCTAATGATAAAAGTGCTTACCAAGTCAATATTTTCGACCGTTAGGTCTTTAATGTTCTGACACAGCGCCGGCACCACCTGGAGATAAAATTGCTTTCCCCTAAAAGGGAATTTGTTATGTTGTTCCTGTGAAATATAATGAGTTACTAAACATAAAAGTAAAGAAAATAAACAATCAACGTCAACGTGTGTCCCTGCCAACCGCTATCTTGTGTCTCTATTTGAACCCGTCTACATATCAATAGCTGTTACCAGTTACACAAGCTATAAGAAAAATGTATCATTATTGCAACACGCCTCTTTAAATTTATAATACAACTAGCCGCCCAGTCCGGCTTCGCCCGGGTGTAAATGCAATATATAGAATTTTTTTTTTTTTATTTTTTATTTTTTTTTACTTCTCCAGAGACAATACAAACATTGTATGGATTTGTCAAATACAAAAGAAATACAATAAGAAGTTCATTTCTAAAATTACACTAGACGTATATATATAAAAGTTACAATAAAAAATTTATCTTAAAAATTCATAAATATCATAAAAACACCCCTCTATTAAATACTTTTTTAAATGTCGTTTAAAAATTGTGGTGTGTATTCATCTTTAAATTATATAATGGGTAATGATTATAAGTAATATTATGTAATTAGAATTAAGAATTTTGTTTTAAAAATTATAAATGAATACTTGTAAAATACCTTCCAATAAAGTAACATAAAAATAAATTCTAAGATTATTTCAAAAATACATTACATTGGCGACGAGTTTGATAAAAAAAAAAAGTATTTAATAAATTATTGTAGTGGTGATAAAATAAAAAATGTCTGAAAATAAAACGCAGGTCGGTCACATTAAATCGTTTGACCCAGAACTAAATTGTTGGAAAATTTATTATAAGCAATTAAAACGGTTTTTTTTGGCAAATGATATTACGGTTGCTGAGAAGAAACGTGCTATTTTGTTATCTAACATAAGCGAAACGGCATATAAATTACTGATGGATCTTTGTGTTCCTGATGATCCTGAAACTATGACGTTCGACAATTTAGCTAAAATAATGGATACGCATTTTTGTCCAAAAAAGTCAACGTATGCGGAACGTTACAAATTTTATTCAGCAAATATTGAAGGCGGCGAGACAATTTCTGACTGGTGCGCAAGACTGAAGTCACTCGCAAGTTCCTGTGAATTCGGAAATTGTTTAGAAACGATATTATTGGACAAATTTATAATGGGCTTAATGAAAGGTCCAACTAAGGACAAATTATTTATGGAAAGTCCTAGTTCATTAACATTGGTTAAAGCTTTAGAAATAGCAGAGAATCTGGAATCTATCAAACACCACTATGATGTTCCTTCAGCCCACGTGAAAACTGAATCTCCAGAAGTGTACAAGCTACGGCAAAGTTTCAAGGCCAGAAATCAAAAGGGAGGCAGTGACGACACACCGAGTAGCGGTCTATGCGGAGTTTGTGGATACAAGAATCACTCTTCACTCCAATGCCGGTATCGTGATCGGAAATGTCACATCTGCAACACCAAGGGCCACATGAAGCAAGTATGTCCTAAGCGCAAAAGTGATGGAAGCGGTAATTCTAATAGTGATTACAAGTCACACAGGTATTTAGATATAGCTGATGTAGAGATATATCAAATAGGCAGCAGCAGTAACAATCAAGATGAGACTATTAATGTAAAAGTAATTTTGAATAATATACCTTTAGAAATGCAGGTTGACTCGGGAGCAGCGGTATCAGTCATTCCAAAAGAATTATATTTAGAAAAATTTAGAAATATCCAGTTAAATGAAGCCACGGTTAATTTGATGTCATATGGTGGTAATATCATAAAGCCTGTTGGGTTATGTAACATGAATATTCAATATAAAAATAAGTCTAGCCCAATACAAATTTTTATAATGGATGGTAATAGTCCTTCGCTTTTAGGTAGAGATTGGATGAGATCGTTCAATATAGGAATTTCCGAGGTTAATGCAATCACTAAGTCTGTAGAAGTTAACGATTTGCTTAATAAATTTAAAGATGTTTTTTCGGATGGTATCGGAACGTTTAAGTCCGGTAAAATAAAATTGGAACTGTTAGATGACGCAACACCTAAGTATTGCAAGCCTAGATCGGTGCCCTTCGCATTAAAAGAAAAAATTGAAGTTGAATTAACAAAATTATCAAATTTAGGGGTAATTTCTCCCATTGTTTATAGTGAATGGGGTACTCCGATTGTTCCGGTCCTTAAACGCGACAATACTGTCCGTATTTGCGGTGATTATAAAATAACTCTTAATCCTGTTTTAAAAAGTGATAAGTTTCCGTTACCGCGAATAGAATATTTGTTTCAACAACTTCAAGGGGGGCCGCAATTCAGTAAAATCGATTTGTCTCAAGCGTACAATCAAATATGTCTTACCGATGATTCAAAATATTTGACAACAATCAGCACCCATAAAGGATTGTTTGTCTATAATAGATTACCGTATGGAATTTCAGTAGGTCCTGCAAAATTTCAGAAAATTTTAGAGAAGGTATTATTAGGTCTCAAATGCACGGTTAACTTTTTGGATGATATTTTAGTGACCGGTAAAACAAAAAAAGAACACTTATGTAATTTAGAATCTGTGTTAAAACGTTTATCGCTTCATGGCCTTAAAGTTAAACCTGATAAATGTAGTTTTTTTCAAAATTCGGTTTCGTATTTAGGATACATTATAGATAGTGAAGGGCTACACACGTGCCCGGATAAAGTTAAGGCAATGGTAAATGCACCTAGGCCTACTGACGTAAACAATTTAAAAGCATTCTTAGGTCTGGTAAATTACTATCGTAGATTCCTTCCTAATGTTGCTTCAACTTTAAAACCTCTCTACAGTTTGTTACAAAATGATGTTAAATGGAATTGGTCTGACGACTGTGAGAAGGCTTTTATTGAAATAAAAAAGAAATTAATTTCTAACGATGTTCTTATTCACTACAATGCGGAACTCCCATTGCGATTAACGGTTGACGCATCTAAATTCGGCGTAGCTGCGGTTTTGTCGCATGTTTTTCCAGCAGAGGTGGAACCTCCAATTGCTTACGCATCTCGGACGCTCTTAAAAAGTGAATTAAATTATTCAGTTATTGATAAAGAAGCTCTTGCAATCATTTTTGGAGTTTCAAAATTTTATAATTATTTATATGGACGCCATTTTGTCTTAGTTACTGATCATAAGCCTTTGGTGAGTATTTACGGTCCTAAAGTAGGCATACCCCAAATGGCAGCGAACCGGTTACAGAGATATGCGGTTTACTTATCAGTTTTTGACTTTGATATTAAATATGTTTCGTCTAATAAAAATGTAGCAGATAGTTTGTCACGTCTTCCAATACCATCTGAAACAATATCTGATTATAATGTAAACGATATTTTTATTAATTATATTTCTGAATCTTCTCAATCTTTACCTATTGATTTAAATTTAATAAAAGAAGAAACAAAAAAAGATCCAGTTGCTCAAACTGTTATAAATTATTTAAGAAACGGTTGGTCTAATAAAATTCCCGATGCTTTTAAAATATTTTATACCAAAAGAAATGAACTTAACATAGAAAATGACTGTTTATTTTGGGGCTACCGTATATATATACCATACGCATATAGAAAACACGTTTTAAATGAACTACACTCTAGTCATATGGGTATCGTGAAAACAAAAATGTCAGCACGATCTTACGTATGGTGGCCTCAGATTGATAAAGAAATTGAAAATCTAATTAAATCATGTCCTTCATGCGCTAAATGGAAAACTGATCCGCCAAAAAGTTTTTTAAAACCATGGGAATGGCCATCAACACCTTGGTATAGAATACACCTTGATTTTTTAGGTCCATTTCATAAAAAAACATTTCTAGTTTTAATTGACGCTCACTCCAAATGGATAGAGGTTTTTGAAATGAAAAATATAACATCTATTACAACTATCAAAGTTCTAAGGGAAGTTTTTGCAAGGTTTGGATTGCCAAATGTAATTGTAACAGACAATGCAACAACTTTCACTTCAAAAGAATTCAAATTTTTTGTAGATAAAAAATGCTATTCAACATATTACTAGTCCTGCGTATCACCCAGCTACAAATGGCGCAGCCGAAAATACAGTAAAAATAGTTAAACAACAATTAAATAATGCTCTTACTATAGATTCAAATGTTGATTTAGATTTTGTAATACAAAATTTTCTATTAAACTATAGGAATTCTGTGCATTTGTCTACAGGTGAAACGCCGGCTAAATTAATGTTTGGTCGAAATTTAAGAAGTAGATTATCATTAATGAATCCACATAATAACGATTTTAAAATAACCGAAAACCAGCAAGAAGTAAAAAATAACGTTGTTAAAAGTCAAAATAATCAATGTAAATATTATAGAGGGAGAAATAGAAAAGAATTTGAAATTAACGATTTGGTTAGTGTTAAGGACTATCGTAACGTAAATAAAACTTGTTGGGTTGCGGCTAAAATAATTAAAAAATTAGGTTCACGTACATACATTGTGCAAACTCAAGAAAGTGATCTCATTTGGAAAAGGCACATTAACCAAATAAGATCATTGTCTGAGAATTCCACTGATAACTCGTATAATGACTTTATTATTCTTAGTGATCTAAATCGGTATAATACAAATAATATTATCCATAATGATGAACAAATAAATGAACAAAATATAGAGCCTGTTGATGAAACTGTCGAAGTTAAAACCGAAGATGATGTTGAATCTAACAAAAGTTCAGATTCGACTGTTTCAGAAAGAAGTTATAATCTCAGAACGAATGTCAGAAATCCTAACCGTCTAGATTATATATAAAAAAAATTGTTTGTTTTTGTTAAGTATTAAAAATTTATTTTTTTGGGTTTGTAAAAGACTTGTGGTGGAGGAATGGTGTGTATTCATCTTTAAATTATATAATGGGTAATGATTATAAGTAATATTATGTAATTAGAATTAAGAATTTTGTTTTAAAAATTATAAATGAATACTTGTAAAATACCTTCCAATAAAGTAACATAAAAATAAATTCTAAGATTATTTCAAAAATACATTACAAATTGCAAAACTGTTGATAGTTTTCAAAGAATTCGGAAGCTTATTAAAAAACCTAGAGCCTGCGCACACAGGAGTTTTACTATATGTTGTCGAGTTAAATTTGTGGTTCCTTAATTGCGCAAACTGGCGAGTGTTGTAGTCATGTATAGTAGAATTAACATCATACAATTCTTCTTTACATTTAAAAACATTTAATAATAATTTATATAAATATATGGACGTAAGTGTCAAAATATTGTATTTTTTGAAAATTTCACGACATGATTCACGGAACTTGACATTAAAAATCAAGCGTAATAATCTTTTTTGCAAAATAAATACGCGATTCACGTCATTAGACTGGCCCCACAAAACTACATTATAATTAAGATGACAATATACTAGTGCATAGTACATGGACAATAACTGATCGACATTTAAGTAAGATTTAACAGTTTTAATGGCAAAATAAGCACTATTAAGTTTTTTGCAAATTTTGTCAGTATGCAGAGACCAAGTTATTTTTTCATCAATTATACATCCCAAAAAGACACAAGAATTCGTCAGATAAATGTTGACAGAATCGATTTTCAGATTTATATTCGGCGTAGGTCTACGTTTGTGAAAGTAAAGACATTTTGTTTTGGTAACATTTAAAACTAGTCTGTTCTTTACACACCAAGTGTGAAAGTCATTAAGAACCGTATTAACTTTAATCTCCAGGTCTTCAATGGTAGATGTACTGACAGCTATTGAAGTGTCGTCTGCAAATAGAGTTAAGTGTCCTTCTGATATATTTAGAGGCAGGTCGTTAATAAAAATTAAAAACAATAGTGGGCCCAGTACCGAACCCTGAGGCACACCTACGTTACAATCATACTCTATCGATCGACAATAAATTACAGATGTCACAAGTTTTCTGTTGGAAACGAATGACATTATCCAGTTATTTATATCTCCACGAATACCCAAACAATGTAGTTTTTCTTGTAAAAATGTATGATTTACACAATCGAAAGCACGAGTGAGATCAAAAAAAATTCCTATTACATGTTTATTTTTGTCCAAGTTGTTGTTAAGGAATTCAACAAAATTAAAAGCTGCCGATTCACAAGAAAATTTTGCTCGAAATCCATGCTGACGAGGTGAGATAAGGTTATATTTATTTAAAAAGTTAAATATGAATTTATACATAACCTTTTCAAATAATTTTGAAAAAGTTGAAAGCAAAGATATGGGACGATAATTAGCTAAATTTAACCGATCACCCTTTTTATGAAGTGGTTTAACTAAGCAAGTTTTGAGCAAAGATGGAAAAACTCCGTTTTTTAATGATAAATTTAGTAAATATATTAGAGGAGATAAAATAGATTCTACAGTAGCTTTCAAGATTTTTATTGGCACTTCATCAATACCGTATGAGTTTTTATTGGATAAATTTTGCAGAGCCTCTAATATGTCACTTTCTTGAACTTCCAGGATATAAAGAGAATTGCAAATATTAACCGACGTTGTGCATTCCGTTGACAATGTGTTAGCATACGCAGACTCTATTGTCTCTTTGGCAATATTAGAAAAGTATTTCCCGAAAATGTTTGATATTTGAGCAGGATCATCCAATTCAACACCCTCATGGGTTAACTTTATTAGATTATTGTGCTCAGAATTATTTTTCGGTTTAATTGCTGAATTTATCACCGACCATAATTCCTTTGTATTATTTATGGAATCACTAATTTTTGTCTGATAAAATATTTTTTTAGCCTGACTTATATTATCTTTGTGAATTTTCTTAAGTGACTTGTAATAGTTCATTAACTTGATATCATTAGTGTTTTTAACCAGCCAATAAAGGTTTTTTAACTGACGTGATTCATCGATAATTGCACTATTGATCCAGTTCCTATTATTGATTTCTTTCATTTTCTTGCTATTGCATAATTTCTTAGGAAAGCATATGTTCATGTACCATCCGAATTTAGTCCAGAACAATGAAAAAGCATTTTCTATGTCGTTACATTCTAATATATCAGACCAATTTACATTAGATAAAACCGTTCGAAAGCACTCAATATTAGATTGATTAAACATTCTTCGAGGCTCTGTGTTCACACTGTCCTCATCTGTAACTAATTCCTTATTAATATCAGTCCAGATACAAATCTGTGCACTATGATCTGATAATCCTGGATCATCGATGTAGACCTCACAGTCAGTTATATGGACGTTAGACACTATATAATCTATAGCACTGTTAATTCGAGTAGGTACATTCAACAAGCACTGTAATTTAAAGCTATCAAATAAATCGAATAAATGGTCTTTATCATTGCCATCTTTAAGCATGTTAATATTGAAATCTCCGCAAAGAAAAATTGACTTGTGACTTTGCATTACGTCATCAAGCACATAGTTCAGTCTTTTAATAAAGTTTTTGATATTAGATTTATTATAATTACTGCGATATACACATATTAAGCACATGTCTTTAGCTGATAAGACCGCACACTCAAAATCGAACTCAATATTATACTTTTTTAAATGCTGTAGTTCTTTACAAACCAGTCCTGCTTTAACATACACAGCTACACCACCATGAATATGTTTTGTTCTATAATAACAAGCAGCTAATTCATATCCTTTTAGATGCATATATTTTACCGAGGACTCCTGCATCCACGTCTCGGTCAAGCAGAGAAAGGATGGATTTTCGTTATATAGGTAGATTTCCAATAAGTCCAATTTGTTAGATAAACATTGAATATTGAGATGTATAATTTTAATTTTTTCCTGATTCCTTGTATCTTGATTTAAAATTTTCATCTGTTGAGATTTATTATTTTTCAAATTTGGCCGCGGCTTGTTTTCGAAAAATATATCTCTTAATAATAGCTCCTTGGGGCCAGTTGTTACTATCATACAGTTCATTCAATAAATCTTGATCAGCACCAATTCTAAAACTTTTAAAGTTACCTTTGCTTGCTAAATCCTCTACAGTAAATTCCCTGTTTTGATACTTAAATCCCAGATATCTGATTATATCATCTGTGGATGTTTTTGACGTGCATCTTCCTAAAAATATCCAGATTTTTGATTCTGCGCATTGCAAATTCTCATTTATCGGGCCGCTTCCTCTAATGATTCTTGATTTACCTTTTTTACGTCTAACTGTTATGAAACCATCCGTTTCAGGCTCAATATCGTTTGACGAAGGCTCCGTTAATAGTTGTACTTCTGAAGAATTAGTAGGGTTTGGGATATTTTCTGCAATTAACTTATCATTTATGCTATGCTGGCTGCCTAAATTTGTTTTTACATTATCTTGATCGTTGTCATTTTTAACCCTACTTGGTTTAGGTATTTGTTTAGATTCTGGATTAAGTATTTGTGAATATGATGTTTTTTCCCCAATATTTTCCACTTTTGTTACTTCAAGTTTTTGTTTCAATGTTTGAATTACTATTTCTTTTTCTTCGTTAATCTTTAAGATTGTTTCTAATCGGCTTGTTAAATCTTTAATTTTATCATTCATCTTAACTTGATTCTGAAGTATTAAGTTTATCTTTTCTTCCATTGTTAGCTCATTTACGCTTTCTTTACTGATATCAATGATTTTGTTAAATTTACTCACATTTTCAGTTATTATTGTTCCATTTGTTACACCTGCTGATGTTTTAAAAGAGGTTATGTTCTTATCACACTTTTCACAGTACCATTTATTTATTTCTCCGCTCGTATTCATATCCGAAAATAGTTGAGTTGACATTCCAATACAATAAATATGGTATGCATTTCCACAATTATTTGCACAAATGACAATGTCTTCATATTTATTAAATTTATTATTGCACTTAGTACACAACGCACCTCTCGTGAGCGGCGCCATTTTTCAGGCCCGGTTCGGCTTCGCCCGGACTAAAAGCCAATTCAGTCTAGCCGTTCTCGGTTACGATTCACCGGTCCGGTTCGGTTTTCGATTAATCTAGGCTGCTCACACTATCCCGATTCGGTTCTACGATTATTCTCGGTGCGCATGCGCCATTTTGAAATATGATTTGACGTTTGATATGTAGTTAAACGTCAACAAAAACAGCTGGCTAGTCCCGTGACTCCAGCAAGCGTTCTCATTGGCTACGGTTGCGAACGGTCCGGTTGAAATTAGAGCTGAACCTAAACGCTCGAACCGAACCGCAATCGGGAACGTTCTCATTAGCTTAGTGTGCCTCAGTGCTGGTGTCCAAGTTTTACTGAGGTGCAGACCCTCCTCCTTTCGGTTGAAATTGTGCGTGTGTTTTTGTATTTCTATGGCTTCCCTGAATATGCGCGGATAGTAATTCACTGTTTTGTCTATTACTTCTGTGTCCTCGAAAAGGATCTTGTGGTTGTCCAGCGTTAATGTATGTTCGGCTATTGCAGATTTTTCACCATAGCCCAGTTTGCATGTATTCAACATCAAAAAATTCTCCTAAAAGTAAACCTCCCAGCGATGGAAACAACTCCGCCTTTTGCAAAATCCACGCACGTGCACTGCTCGTCTTACTCTGTTGACTTCCCGTCTGTCTTGGATCGACAATTCCCTGGCAAGCAGTGTCGACTCGTTACAAAAGTATAATTTTTTTATTTATGTTTCTGAGATGTTTATTTATCGTTACTATATGGATTTTGCAAAAGACGTGGTGTTATTGCCATCACAGGGAGGTTTAGTTTTAGGTGATTTTTTTTCTTAAAAACCTAGTCGGGGTTCGAAATTTGAACTCCTGGAAGTATTGACAATTGTTGAGTAATCTGTGCTATTCAATGAATTATTTGATAATTTACGACATAATTCCTGAAATTTAAAATCATTTTCAAAATCATCGATATAGCCTAATTCATTTTCTCTTGATACATGATGCGTGCAGACTCCTAGAGTTCCTGAATTTGTGGGTGCTTCCAGGTCCTCATTATTTATAATAAATTTTTGTTTTTGACCCAAGTGTTCTCTTATGGTCCTCCAGATTGTTGTTAAAGTTCTGCGAACTGTGAATTTACAATTTGATCAAAAACAATTGTATTTATCATGAATATTGTTTATTCTTCGCAACAAATCAATTAACAATTAAAAACTAAAACCAGTATTTTTAAACGGTTTTATTTTTTGGGTCAAATCTACTAATTAAAATTTCACCCCCTTCCTGTTGACAGATTGATCAGATATTTGGCGCACACATTTAGTTCTGATGACAATTCAATTTAATACATTTTGAATATTTCTAAATCCAAGATGGCCGCCGACACAGAATGGCGGATTACATATTCTTTCCCAACTACCTCAATATGGGTATCAAATGAAAGGGCTTGAATAGAAGAATAAAGTTCGCTATGAAATAAAATAAAAAACTAAAAACTTGAAAATAATTCGGTAGGTTCTAGGTACCACTCATAACACCACTCTCCTCATCAATCTAGGGCATTAATCAGACAAAAAATAAAATCTTTGGACTCGTGAAGTTTCTATCAAGTCAACGCCTAACGATTTTATTTTTATGTCTGATTAATGCCCTAGATTGATGAGGAGAGTGGTGTAATGAGTGGTACCTAGGACCTACCGAATTATATTCTTGCTTTTAGTAAAAATAAAAGCAAGAATAGTTACTTCTTACCACAACAGTTTTATTCAGTGGATGTACATTTCGAGAGCTAAGCTCCCATTTTCAGCAAAAGAAGATGCTGAAGATGGGAGCTTAGCTCTCGAAATGTACATCCACTGAATAAAACTGTTGTGGTAAGAAGTAACTATTCTTTCTTTTATTTTTATTGTTTCAACCACAGTGCTCTTAATATTTATATTGCTTTTAATACTTTATTAGCATCATTATTGTTTTAATTTTAAATAAAACCGTTTAACTTAAAAATCGTTTTTACTTTATATAATAAAATGTACTGTAGTACATACCTGTCCCCAAAAATTGCGTTGGACTCCACATGATTTGAATATATATATATTATTACCGACAAATAATACAAAATATATATTTCTGGAATTTCTATTAGTTGGCAGTTGATCTGTTAACCTATAAGTTCAAAGTTATTACTCGAGATGTTTGAAAGTTTCAGGTTAAAAAATCACGAGGCTTATATTATAATATAAATCAAAAAGTCAGTTACAACTGTTATATATATTTATATTTTGACAAATATATAGTTTATTTATTAGAATTAATAACGTAACTGAATACAAACTCTTTTAGAACAATGATATAATGAATACAAGTTATTTGTTTGATATTAATTGTCTATTTCGCTCAGTAACTCTCATAAACTCTCTAGTTTTTCACTCGTTGTCACACAGACTCTCTTCACAAGTTCACTCCTTCACGTCCGTTCTCTTCGCCGTCATCTTACCCTCTCTCTCAATTCCGTTCTTCTTTGTCATGTCACGTCAGTCCGTTTACTCGTCAAATATCAAAAGTCACTAAGTCGTCATAACATAATAAAATAAAAATATCTAACACTCGGTCATTCCTGACTAAAAGACGACCTCGGCTTTTGTCGGTCAACGATGTAGTCTCGGAGGTATCGAGGGGCTCTTCGGACTCGTTTCGTCTCTCGTGAACCTCTTCGGTCTTCTCCTCCTCGGTGCATTCGTTCTCAATTTCTTCCTCGCTGTCCACTTTCTCATTCTCCTTTTCGGACTCTTCTTCGCTCTCATCTATTTCCAGATTCACCTTCACCTCAGGATTACGATAACTCTTTATTTGTGTTACAGGTATCGTTGTGCTGAATTTTCGCTTTCCCTCTGGGTTTAGGTGTTGAATACGATATATGTCCCCTGGCAATTTTTCCGTTATCATATAAGGTCCTTTGTATTTTCCCTGTGTCTTCGTCGGTGCGCCCGTCTGCTCGGTTGGTTTTCGTATCACAACAACCTCGCCCACATCGTAGGATAAACCTTGGTATCTTCGTTGATCATAGTATCGCTTCATCTTCTCTTGTTGCTTTAAAATATTTTCTCTCGCCTTCTTCCGTATATTCTCAGGTCGTTCATACTGAATATCGTCTCCTTCTGCATGCGCGCTAAGTTTTCCATCATAGAAGTTCGGAACATAGCCATGAAGCATCTCGGAAGGTGTTCTTCCCGTGGTTTTGTTTTCCATTGAATTGAAGTCTCGTTCCACTTCCTACAACTTTGCGTCCCAACGCCTTTCACTATCCATTTTGCTCATTATCATTGTTAGAATTGTTCGGTTCACTCTCTCAACTTGTCCATTTGCTTGTGGGTGTCGACTCGAGTTCAACGTATGCATTATTCCCTTTTCACAACAACATTTTTGAAACGACTCTGCAGTAAAATAGGTACCTCGATCGGTTACTATGCCCCTCGGTATTCCATAATCATTAATGAATTTCTCCATCGCCTTTATTACAGACTCAGAAGTTGTCCTTTTCATCGGGTATAATTTACAGTATTTCGTTAAGCTATCGATAACAACCATAAGAAATACGTTTCCTTTTGTACTGACCACGAATGGTCCCAGATGGTCTATATGAATTCGTTCTAGTGGTCTAATCGGCGGTGGTATCGGATGAAGTTCACCAGGTTTCTTGCCTGCTGGTATTTTGTTGATTAAACATTCAAAGCATCCTCGAATATGTTGTTTTACATAGCGTCTCAGAGATTTAAACCAGTATCGCCTTAATATTTTAGTGACTGTCCCTTCAACTGATGTACTATGTCCCATTAGGTCGTGAAATTTAACACCGATCGCTTTCCTGACTGAATCGGGTTAACATATAGTGTACGCTCTTGTCCTCGAATTACGATTTTTCTAAAAAGTTTTCCCTCTTTTAATTGATAATTTTGAACTAAGTTTTTCTCGTATGCGTTTCTCGGTGTTCCGCTGATGATATTAATAATTGCATTCAATTTTCGGTCACTTCTCTGGATCATTGTGATTTGCTCGTCCTCTTTGATTGTCATCAATACATCAAATCTCTCGTCGTATATTTCGTCCATTGTGTCCTTGGCTTGCCCTATCGGTGCTCGACTCAGAGCATCGACATGTGCCATTTTCTCTCCCTGTCGATATTTAATAGTAAAGTCAAATTCTTGCAAAAGTTGACTCCATCGAGCAATCTGTGGATTTATGGTTTTGTTGGTATTTAGGTAAACCAACGCTTGGCAATCTGTTACTATTACAAACGGTATACCCATTAACAGGATTCGCAGTCGGTCAACTGACCACACAATTGCCATCAGCTCCAGTTTGCTGCTGTGATAATTTCGCTCCGCGTCTGTCGTCTTTTTGGATACGCATTGTACTAAATGCATTCGCTCATCGCTACCTTTTTGCAAAAGCATGCCGGCCAGTCCTAGTGCACTCGCATCAGTATGCAACTCGGTGTCTGTGTCGCGGATTATATAAGTGTAATACGGGGTATTTCAAAAGTTCTTGTTTCAAGTCAGCAAACGCGTTTTGTTGTTGAGCTCCCCAAGTAAATTTTGTTCCTTTTCTCGTCAGATCACTTAGTGGTCGCGCTCGTACAGCATATTTGGCGATGAATCTTCTAAAGAAGCCCGTTAATCCTAAGTAACTTCTGACTTCGGTCGTATTGGTCGGAGCTGGAAACTTTTCCGCTGCCTCGACTTTGGACTTGCCTGGTCTGACGCCCTCTTCTGTGATTGTCATCCCTAGGTAGCTCACCTCTTTTCTTCCGAATTCACATTATCGCAATTTTAAAGTTAGTTTTGCTTTTCTCAAAGCCTCAAATACAATTTTTAATTTTTCTCTCATTTCATCCCAGTCAACTGCTGGTATTAACAAGTCGTCAAAATAGCACATTACAACTTTATTTCTTAAACTTCCCAAAGTGATATTCATTAATTTCGAAAATTCGTATGGCGCGTTTGTGAGGCCGAAAACCATTCGCTCAAACTGTCCTACTTCATCGGGTGTTATGAAGGCAGTTTTTGGTTTTGATTCGTCATCAAGAAGTGGTACTTGTAAGTATCCATGCGCAAGGTCAAGGGTTGTAAATAGTTTGCGTCCACTTAAATTCCCAAACTTGCTACGGCGGTTTCCTGCTACGGCGGTTTCCGAGGGAGAGTGAAGTGAAAGAGGGGGGGTTTTAGCCGGTAGGAGTCCGGCACTACCGTTAGGTGTCCATGAGAATTTCCCCTCCTTACAAACAAAAAAAAAAAAAAAATTCCCAAACTGTTCCTCTAAATTAGGTATCGGATAGTTTTTCTTTACTGTTTGACGACTCAATTTTCTAAAATCAACTACAAGTCTGGCCTCACCATTTTTCTTTCTCACCAATACTACTGGACTCGCATATGGCGACGAAGTATCGGTAACTATTTTATTTTCTTTCCATTCTCGAAGAATATCCTTGATAGTTTGTCTATCTTCATTGGAGACTCGATATGGCTTTGAACGAACAGGCTCGTTATTGTCATCGATGTGCATTTTCATCAAATTCGTACATCCTAACTCTATTAATGTTTTGCGCAAAGCAATCTCTATAATCATTGATTAATTTCCATAACTCATTCATGTCTGCGTCGCTTGGCGTTGTTTCGACTCGGATCTCTTCTTTCGCTATCGGGGCACTTCGTGGATGTGCAGTTTTCTCTTTCGATTCACTCTCTGGCAGTTGCAAGTTTGCAAACGGTTCTTCCGCTCTCTTCCCAATAAGAAAATGTTCACCAAACCTAATGTATGCTAGGTCCGGACGCTCGGTTATTGTTTGTCCAACTATGACGTCGGTTAATTGTGCATTGTCAGGCACGATGTGCATCACAACATTTTCAATCTCTACTCCGTCTAATGTACACGCTACCTCTATAATTTTGTTACTCGTCAAACTACTGTCTGAACCAAAACCTCTTAGCTGACACGCATTATTTGTTGCATTATAAGTCAATTGTTGGGCGCCACTGTAACATTTTTATTTTTTAATTGAAATTGAAATAATAAAATCAATTATAGAATCTTTTATCACTAAAAGTATTAAAATAAATGATCAGCGCGTTAATAAAAATGTATTATGCAACCCATAAAAATAAAAACGAACTTGCGTAATAACTAATTTTTGCAAAGATTCTTTTCAAAAATTAACAGTATATGTAGTAAAAATTTTAATGTCGTAGAAAACAGTTCACGTTAAGTTTTCTACGGTAGTTGATTATCGTTTTATTTTAATTCCTAGTCTATTTTACTCACCTTAATTTTTCTCATTCATACCTACCTGATTTCTTCTCTCCTTCCTGGTGATCTCGGTTTGGCGAACCAATAATTATTTGTACACTTCATTTAAATTCCTATTGTAATTAGTTATTAGCTGTTGTCGAAAATAAAATATTTCTAGTAGTATGGTAATTTGTATTACTTTATTCCAGTGATTTCTATCGGGGTAATTTACAGCAACTCAACTTCAATTTATTGAATTCATAAGATTTACGACGTGGCGGGTACTCTGCAACGTTTACTGTCAAAGATAAAGATACTTTTTTTTTTGTTTTATATCTCCGCCTGAACGTCACACCACTATGTTTAATTGTACATACACTGCTTCCGGTGTCAATAAGTGCTGAAAACTGTTTATCATCAATCAACACTGTTCTATTTAGATGTTCGCACTTTTTACTGGGTTTCAAGTTTATTAGCATTGCTGTATTTTTAGTTTTTAGGAACTGTATTGTTATGTGTCCTTTTTCATTGCATTTAAAACAGGTTAAGTTAGTATTTTTCTGGCACGCACTCGCAATGTGTCCAACTTCCTTGCAGTTTATGCATTTTATCACTTTCTCTTCACCACAGTCGCGAGCGACATGTCCGTACTTTAAACAACTATAGCATCCTAATGATTTCGTAGTATTGTTAGTCACTTTGCTGTCATTAGTTTTACCTGAATTCTCTCTGATTCGCTGCGAGCGATTGCGCTCAATCCTTTCAAAGAGTTTCACCTCCTCGAATAAATCGTCCAGCTCTCGCGAGTTTTGCTCGTGGTCAAAACGTTGATTAAAAAAATATAATTTATTATTTTTATTACTTATTTATTAATGTTCTATTTATTTATTATTACATTTGTCTTACAAAAAAACTTAATATTAATTAACCAAAATGGAGATATGCGCTCCCCAGTTTAGTTGTTGATCCAAAGTCGTTTATTACCTGAATGTCTGTCTTTTGTTTTATTCATACTCATCAGAGCTAATCGGTTTTCTTATCACCGGATATTCTGAGATTATAATATATGTTAAAAGTGCGATCTGTCATGTACCACATATCATATACATATATAGTTACATATCCTGACACATATAACTCCTCCGCCGTTAAGAAGAAAACTACATGAGGAGTTTTCTGAGAAATTAAAATAAAAAATTTAATTTTAAATTTATTAGACAGAACTATGCATTCCAACATTAAGATCTCTTTGTGTATCAATTTCTTCTTGCTTGTTTTTGATAAAACGGTAGACAATAGACTTACGTTTATAAATAACATATGCAATTAATGCTAATATTATAATAATGTAAATGGGTATAAAAGAAAATTTCATGAGCCTTTCCGATAAATCGATTAACTCAGTTGGATCTTCCTGTATATCCATATTCAACTTATGTATTTCTGTTAATTTTATTTTATCTAACATAATAGGCTTATAGCTATTATTAAATCTATAATTATGAATATTAGATATTATAATAGGAATCTCGAATTTATTTTGTTGATTGTTGATATAAATTTCTTCATTAATTTTCATATTACAACCTTGCGGTAAAATGAGAAGGTTTGTTCCTTTTGTTAATATGTTATCTTTACAATTAGAATGAATTTTTTGCGTGTTTTTATTTATAATTAAATAATGTTTTTCGTCCACAATTTCTATCAAAGTTCTGTTAGAATTGATTCTTACAGGTAAGAGTTTACAATTTACTGATTTTTCGTGTACAATAAGGTTGGGTATACATTGTTCAACAATTTGTTACCTTGTTTCTACAAATTCGGATGTTATAAGAGTTGTTTTTAAAAGTATTTTGCAATAATGTGACAATTGTTTCTGTATATTCCGGTTCTTCTATATACATGGCTATTGTTTGGTTGGGCTTAACAAATTGCAAAAATAAAGAGATTAAATCGTTTTCTAAACTTTCTTTGTTCAGATAAAATTTATATCTAGTTTTCTTTTTGTCGTATAAATGGATTATTTCGTGATCTTTAATTAAGACGTTTTTTATTGTTATGAATATTTGAGTTGAGAAGTTATTTATTGGTAAGTCAGAATAGGGTATCGTTAAAATGGGATCTTCTAAATTAGAATGTTGAGATTCTGATAGATTTTCTATGGGAGGTAAATTATTTTCTCGAGAGGTCGAAGGTTGATTTATATCATTATCAATTACGTTAGTTTCAATAATTTCTTCTATTTCTACAGGTGGATTATCTGGTAAAAGTGCTAAGAGTTCATCGTCTGTAATTTGGGGTAAATCGTCGATATTTATTATCATTGAGTCACTATCAATGGGGACTTTGTCTATTTCTCGTATATTTATTTCAATTCGTGATAGGGCATCAGCATTCGAGTTAAGTTTACCTTTTTTATAAATTATGTCAAAATCGTAATCCATTAATTTAATCTTCCATCGCATTAGTCTAGAATGAGGTTCTTTAAGACTATGTAAATAAGTTAGTGGTTTATGATCTGTTATTAGTGTAAACTTTCTGCCGAAAAGATATGGTCTAAATTTATTTATTGCCCAAACTATTGCGAGAAGTTCTTTCTCTATTGTACTATAATTACGTTCATGATCATTAAGAGTTCTGCTTATGTAGGCGATAGGTTTATCTTTTCCTACGGGACCTTGGGATAAAACAGCACCAAGTGCGAAGTTACTTGCGTCGGTTGTTAATAAGAAAGGTATATCAAAATTTGGATGAATCAATACTGGGTCATTGGTTAAAATATTTTTACAAATCTCAAAAGCTTTTATAAATGCTGGATTATGATCTACGGAAGTATTTTTTTTCAAACACTGTGTCATAGGTTGTGTAATTTTTGCAAGATTGGGAATGAAACGTCTATAATAGCCTATTAAGCCTAAAAATGCCTTGATCTCTTTTTGCGTCTTTGGTATTGGGTACTTTTGAATAGCACTGATTTTTTCTGGGTTTGGCTTAATACCTTCTGGGGTAATCACATGACCTAGGAATGCGACTGATTTTCTAAGAAATTCGCTTTTGTCTAATTGTATCTTTAGATTTGCTTTTCGTAATCTTTCGAAAACAGTTTTTAAGTTTGTTATGTGCTCTTCTAGAGAAGATGAAAATACAATAATGTCATCCATATATACTAGGCATATATAATTTTGAAGACCTCTTAGGACATTATCCATGACACGTTGGAACGTGCTTGGAGCATTTTTTAAACCAAAAGGCATACGTGTGAATTCATAATGCCCATTTTCTGTGATAAAAGCTGTTTTCTGAATATCTTCGGGGTCCATTTCTATTTGATGAAAACCACTGGTTAAATCAAGTGTAGTAAAATACATTGATCTGCCCAGCTTGTCTAAAATATCCTCAATATTCGGTAAAGGGTATTTATCAGGGATAGTTTTTTCATTTAATCGCCTGTAATCAATTACCATACGCCACTTTTTTATTCCACTAGCATCGTCTTTTTTGGGAACTACAAGTATCGGAGATGACCATGGCGAATGACTTGGTCTAATTATATTTTGATTTAAGAGTTTCGATATTTGATCCTGTATTTCTATCTTATGGACGTGGGGTAATCTATACGGTTTTGAATAAACTGGTACTTCATCTGTGGTTCTAATTCTGTGTTTTACGTCATTTGTGAATGATAAAGACGTTTCGTTTGTAGACAGAATGTCGAAATATTTGCAGCAAAGGTCATTTAATTTTTGTTTTTCCATGGGATTCAAATGTTCAGTTCTAATAAGTTTTTCAACTTCTCGATCTAATTTTTTCTTTTTAAGAGATGTTAAGTTATGAATTTCGAAAATATTTTCATTGAAAGTTTGAAATTTAAATGGTTCAGTCATTTTAACATGGTATGGTTTGTCATTATTATTGGTTAATTCTATAGTGACTAAATTATTTTCTACTTTGGCTAACATTGGAGATGTTTTAATTTTTCCGATTGTTTGACAGTCAATGAACACTTCTGTGTCTAAAGTATTTAGCGGAATTTTACAAATTTTGGAAGTTTTCGCTGGTATTATATCTTCGTATATAATAAATTGTCCAGGCTTAAGAAAATGAATGGGTAATTTTATTTGATCAGGGGTGGTCAAACAATTATGTTGTAGGTCAAGTTGAATTTTTAATTTTCTTATTGCATCTAGTCCGAGAATGCCATCAAATATAGGATGTGCATTTAGCAACAAAAATTCTAATTCAGTTTTATTTTGTTTGAATTCGGAGAATGCAGGAATTGATATTTTTCCATTACCTTTTATCGTTTTTGATAGGGCAGTTACCGCATAATCGTAATTTTTAATATAATTTTGAAAATAGTTTTGAGCTATTTGGGGATTTAGAAATGATCTAGTTGCACCGGTATCAATCAATAATTTCAAAGGCGGGTCATTTATTAAGATATAACTAAGATCGTTTTGACAGTTAGCAATTGGAATGTTTTCTTTCGTGATACAGTTTAAATTTACATAGTCAGATCTGTTGAAAGATCTGGATTCTGTTCTGGTGTTACAAGATTGACTTCCGAGGCTTCTATATGAAAATTTTCAGTTTCATAATTAATTTCGGGTTCATTAAATGAATGGGTTTCAGGTGGAATATAATTATTATGTTCGCTCTCGTTATAGTTTAATTCGTAATTATTAGGGTCGATACTTTCAATATTTCTGAGTTCTTCAGAAATAAACTGAGGTGGTCCAGTTGATTTAAAGAAATTGTTTCGATTTGGTGTATACTGTTGTTGATTATTTGGTCTTACGATTCGTGTATTGGAATAACCGATTGACATAGGGGTTGGTTGAGGTAAATTAGGTCTTTGTGTCGTGTTTGGTTTAAACACATTTGTTTGTTGCGGACGATTATTTTGACCGAAAACTTGATTTGCCGTTGGAAATCTTTGAGGCACGTGACGTGGTTGTAAATTAGCAAACGGATTTGGTGATAAATTATGCCATACGTTATTGTTTTTGTTTTGATTGTTAAATGGTTTTTGTACATTATTACTAAGTGTATTTGTTGTTTTAGTAAATGTTGGATAAGTATTTTGTTTTTGTCCTTGCCTTGGGTAAAAACCAATATTTTTAGTTTCATTTTCTATGACTTGTCTAATTTCTATCAAATCTTTTGGATTTATAGTTCTAAGCATAGTGCCAATGGGTTCAAATGAATATTTGCAGAGATTTTTAATTGCAAATGTATGGGCTAACTCTTTCTTTACTTCTTTTTCTGTTCTATTACCTGTTAGTTTTGATATATATAGTGTTACAAGTTTGTGTGTATCATCATAAAATTGCATATAGGGTTGATTAGGCTTAGGTCTAAGGTTAATTAATTGGTATATAAGTTCAAATTCGTCTCTAGAGTCTGCGAAAGTACGTGTTAATATATCTTTGATACTGTTCCAATCTGTACATAAATTTGCAGTAATACAATCTTTCGCTTTCCCTTTTAGTTTTGCTTTTATGCCATTCAATAAAACATGATTTTGATATATACTGTCAGGACTTAAATTTTCACCAGTTACAGCAAACCTATTGACTATTATTTTAATACTATCTAGGAAACTATTAAGCTCATCTGGATTCGTACCATCGAATTCTGGCACAAAATCAAAAGCATGACGGTCCAAAGCTGGTGTCGACATGATTTCGATTTGAGAACTATTATTGTTAGATGTTTCGACTTCTATTTCAACTAATGCAGCTAATATATCTCTAAAGTTAAATTCAGAACCTTGTGACATGAAAAAGTTACAGGTCGAAAAATCTAGCCTTTTTTTTTTTTTTTTTTTTATAATTATTATACTTAATATAAACTTACATTAAGATGAACAGTAAATATTTCATAACGTCGATTTGTGTAGATGTGTAGATGTTCAGCAAAGATGTGTTTGGTTGACGTCGTCGTCGTTGTTGTTGTTGTTGTTGTTATTGGAAGGTGTTACTCTTCTTTACTTGGATACGTTGTGAAGGGCTTACCGGCCTTCGGAGCAATATGGCTCTAATTTTTCTTCACTTAATTTTAATTTGTAAAAATTGTTGGTTTACACAATTTTGTATTTATTTTATTTTTTAAATTGATTTCGTTTAATATATTATTTATTTTTCGGTTTATTTGTAGTTTCTTTTGATTGGCAAGGGTCTGTGTCGGATATTCGTTCTAACACAGATTTACAATTGCTAGCACCATTTTCACTGATAACTAGTAGTTTACCCGGTTATTGTATTTAGATTTACGTTCTTTTACAATACACTTTGCCAGTCCTACCGACTGCGCCAGTTTTGCTCGTGGTCAAAACGTTGATTAAAAAAAATATAATTTATTATTTTTATTACTTATTTATTAATGTTCTATTTATTTATTATTACATTTGTCTTACAAAAAAACTTAATATTAATTAACCAAAATGGAGATATGCGCTCCCCAGTTTAGTTGTTGATCCAAAGTCGTTTATTACCTGAATGTCTGTCTTTTGTTTTATTCATACTCATCAGAGCTAATCGGTTTTCTTATCACCGGATATTCTGAGATTATAATATATGTTAAAAGTGCGATCTGTCATGTACCACATATCATATACATATATAGTTACATATCCTGACACATATAACTAGCGGTACTGTAACGTTATGTTACAGGACCTAGGGGTCAGACCAAAATTTATCGACGTTTCGTAGTCTTCTAAACACTTTGGTACCATTTTTGGAAAAATTAAATCCATTCTCGATGCTAGAATTTTTTTTGAAGAATTGTAACGACGATTAATTCTCGATCATTGAGGATAAAAATTGCGTTTTCATGTTTTGCCTTGCTCCCAGAAAAGTATTTTTAGCTTTTATTATCGTTTATACTGAGCAAGTGTTTAGTTTCCGTGGTAACGTTTTCCTGTTCGGAAAAGCTAAGTTAGTCTGGAAATTTGGCTTCCATTTTAAAGCAAATAATGCTTCAATTGATCATTTTTCGAACAGGTTCGATTTAAATTTCTACATTGCTTACAATCTAAGATCGTTGCCAAATCAAATTTTTTGACAATGCTTTCTGCAACTCAGCATAGTGTATGAGTGATTTATACACTATGTTGGGTAGCAGAAAGCATTGTTCAAAAATTATTTTCGGATTGAAAGAGTGACATATCTGAACTAATAAATATTAGGAATGTTGCAGATGTCTGCATTCGCAACCGCGAAACATTCGCTTCTTTTTTGACATCCGCGACTATCGTTGTTGAATTTTTTGCGGATGCGGATGTGGAGACAAAATTTATCAGAGGCGAGCACTTGATGCCTGCTCGAGTTCTTTACCTGCTTCACGAATAGAAACCTAGTTTGTGTACCTACCTCTATGGTCAACGACAAGTGTTTTTTAGTGTATTTGCCATATGGCAACATACACTATTGGCGTCGGTCGGATGGCGGGACCTAGGGGTCGGACCAAAATTTCTCGACGTTTCATAACCTCCTAAACACTTTGGCACCATTTTTAAAAATGTTTATATATATATGTATATATATATAGATATATATATATATATTTATATACGTATATATATATATATATATATATATATATATATATATATATATATATATATATATATATATATATGTATATATTTATATGTGCGGGCAATAACTTTCGAAGGAGTTAATTCATTTTAACGAAATTTGGCATACATGTTGGAATCCATCACCGCACGAAGCCTATTTAAAATGGGCCCAATCGGGTCATTTTAAGGGTAGTTTTTAGGGGTTGAAAAAAGTTTTTGGGCCCAAAAATACCGAAAAAATTCTCAGAATCGTTTCAAAATGGAAATTTAACCCTTTAGTAGCAATTAAAAAGTGCTCCTAAAATTAATAGCAAATCGGCCCGACAGGACCGGACTTACAAATTTTATGAAAACACTAGTTTGCGTATACGAATTTACTTACTGAAGGTCGTATTTAATTTGGTGCAGATGTTGGATTGATAACAATATTTCAACTAATAAAATTATTATTGTAAGGGGTGTATTAAGGGGTTCAATTTTTTTTTATTTTGTCCAAAAACAAACTTAATTTCATTTAATAAAGCCACAATACCTGTATTAGCAAATACACTATATTGTCGGCAGGGTTTTGGCACTGAGACCCGGGTTGTTTTATACCTGCTAAACCTTTAAAAGACCTTTGCGTCCAAACATTTCTTTAGTAGCATTCGATTAAACATTGCTCATTTGTGAAAAGCAGTTTTAAGACGTGAAAAATATTTTAAGTGGAAATTTTCGTTTACGTAAATAAATCTTCCTATATTTTGGACAATTTCAAGTAAGTGTTGATTTGATTTTATGTTTTGTAATTTTATATGTGTGTATCGTACTTCAGTATAAATATTATTGACACAATTACTTTTGTTATGCAAAAGTGTAAGATGTACTGAATTTTTTGGTATTTCAGTATCGAACTAAAAGTGTCAACAGTCCCGATTGTTGAGCAAGGGAACGTTGTGTAGTTTAGGTTACGTTATAAAATTATTGCTGGAACAAATTGGTACTTTTGGTAAACCAAACGCGTAAATTGGGTGTAAATATAACAAATTGCATTTTTCCATTTCAGATTAGTTGCCATGGCATTCCGAAGACACAGTCGCTCACGAGGAGTCTGTAAGAGTTTATTTTTTTCACCGGAAGAAACCCAAACGGTGTTCAAAGATTTTGACGAATCGATAAAAAATTCGACGCCGGTAGAAGATACAATCTACAAGTCGCCAGACGATAGATCGAAAAACAATTTATTTGATGTCGATTATTCGCCTTGTCTTAAGATGTTGCCCGAAACACCACCGAATAATGTCGACAACAATCGATCAAAATCGTTCGTAATTAGTGCTGCAAATGCCTCTCCGATTTTTCATCAGTCTTTCGAGATGTCTGAGGCGAGAAAGAACCGATCTGAGTTGAACTTGAATGTATCTGAAAGTGAAGATCCTGAATCCTTGGCAATTAAGGCGACGCCTTTTATTGCCCCGCAAACGGAAGATAGCCGCGAAAGACGGCGACAATACATGCAAGCGAGATTTAGAGAACGACGCGGAATGCGAAGAAGATTTGAAGCGAGGACTGGACTTTCGGTGAAACAGCTGTGTGGAAGAAAACCATATTAAGTTTTCGATGTTTTAGATTTATTCTTTTGACACGATCATGTATTATGTATACATATAGATTTAGAAATTTTGTATATTATTTTGTAAATAATATTAAATTGAATAATAAATTATGTAAAAATAATAATACTGTTTTTGTTATTTGTATTGCCCTGTAAAACTAGACAAACAGATTAAAGACGCTTGACAATTTTGGTCATTAGACCTACAAGGGCGTATGGTTATTTATCAATAATAATAATAATTTATTCCACCAAAATATTGATTATACACAATGCTATATTTACAAAATCATTTAGAATTAACCTATCCAACTTGGCAAGGCCAGTGCTAGGATAGGTTAAGAATACATATTTTGAAAATTGTGCAGTGTGTATGGTCACTCGTGCGCACGTACTATATATATATATGAATGTGGGTGTGTGTATGTGTATGCACTATGCATGTGTGTGTGCGTTTTGTATCTTGTAAAAAAATTTAAGAAAAAGAAATAATAGAATTTTAGAAAGATAGAAAAAAAATATGAAATAGAATAATTGAATATAGGTACTGTAACGTCTCTTTTTTTTGTGAAAAAGACGCACACAATACCCCACCCAGAGGGTTTGATCCCGGCCAGCTAGCGGGGGGTCGCAGGTTGAGAGGCAACGTCGGGACAAAGGGTCCTTACCTTAATCAGATGATAATCAGAGATAGGGGACGCAACTAACCATACGGTCTAAATAGAAAAGTTGATAAAAAGACAAAATGGGCGCTAATCCTTGAAATTCCTCTACCTCTGCCGTGTCTTCCAGATGCAGGATTCAACTGGAAGAAACAATTAAGGAAAAGCCCTAACAAAAAATAACTCCAACGTAATTTAAATAAAATTTAATACAATAACCAATGCTGCAGGTTTTCATAAAGTTAATAATAAGGTTTTAAAGTTTCATAAGGTTAATTGAGCAGTGAGGGCGTGAAAACCCTTTCTAGTTGTACACACGAAATAATTAATCAGATCAATAACAAACACAATAATAGATTCTAATCAGAATCTGACCGTGTATAAATCACCAACAGGAGCAGTGAACCAACAATATCTGAATGGACGAAGCTCAGGATAGATGAGGTTACTCGACAGATGAGCGGATAACTAATCTAACGATTGAAACTAATGTTCGTCACACAGTTTGTCAATTGTCAGTTGTTATTAGTTCACAGTGCTCGAAATAATTTTAATAAAATTAACATCAACAACAATTAAATTCAAAAAAATAAATATTAGAAATGGCCTTTAAAAGAGATTATATAATATTTCAGTTTAATGTTTGGCCAATCAAAAAGTTATTTTTACGTTAAAAATAATACTATATGTTACCATAATTTATGAGATTGAATTGTAATTAAAGTAACACCGCTGTGAGAACCTAATAACCTAAAGATGGATTTACAAAACAATAACAACTATAATTTAACAATATTATTAGCTGAACACTAACAAAGCAGGAGAGATAATAGCAAACGGTTGTAAGTATAGAATACGTGAATTATATGAAACTTCACCCGTCAATCAAATGCTTAATAGGGTGAAAGGCCAGAAACGCGGCTTTAACTAGAGTTAAACTTCACAAATAACTGAGCAGAAAGTAAACACAGACTCCAGCGTTCTTAGCGTCAGCTCAAAGTGAACAAAACAAAAACAATTAATATGACACGTTAAAATAATCGGCCAATAAGACTGGAATCCAATTACAGAATAGATTTAAATATTTAAGTTTTAATATTTTATAATATTTTAATTTGAGAGATAGCTGTCAAAAAACACAAGTATAACTTACAATATAATGGTCAAGGTCAGCATTCTAATTACACTGCAAGTCTGAACGGAGTTAGACGTATTACGTACAGAATTTACTGTTTTGCAAAAAAAATTCTTTATCAAAATTATCAACCGTCAAAATTAAATCAACAACATCATAAATTTACACTCAACATTAATCAGTACGTTTTCACTAATGCAAATTTGATTCACATTAACATTTCCCTTTTAATATTGTCTTGTGGACAAAATAAATAAAAATGATACTGTACCTTAAATCAGGAAACTCGTACCAAGTTTTACTGGATGTGACGCGATCAACTGTAGGGCGTTGTCCTGATGATCTGGTAGGTACGGCAGAGATATTGTAGAATTTCGTAGGGCAGAACCAACGGTAATCGGATTGGCAAAAAATAACAGCTTCCGATGAAGAGATCAGCACCCTCCTGGATGATGCTAATGATTTCCAACACTTCCTACGCTTTCACAGAGTAGAATTTTATCCACAAGGTCACACAAGGTCGTAATGTCGGCTTCGTGAAAAAACGTACAATTGCGCCGTTTTATTTATCCCGCATTTACAAGCGAATCGCTCCTGTTGTTTGAACAGCACAACAACCACAATCAACAGTGCCTCAATTAGGCCCAAAAGAACACACAATTCCATAAATTAAAATCATTTAGCAGCGAATTAAATTCGCGCAAACCAAACGTCAGTGAACAGCTTGCTGGCCACACCTTGACTGACGAAAAAATTTTCAAAACCAAAAAAGACAAAAACGTTCCGGTCGCATGTCTATTGCGTAAAAATCGTGCGCAAGTTATATGTACGTGGTTTCGAGTAGTTTTAAATAATTAAACACTTTTTAATTGATTTCAAAAATCTTTATTTTTATTAGTTGAACATAGATAATAATCTTGATCTTAGCTCACTGATTACCATCTGTTCCCTCACAGGCAGAAGTCAGTCCTATTTATCACATTAACATGCTTGCCACTGTGACCACTTTCCCATGGGAAGTCATGAGGTTGCAAAAAGATAGTCACGTATGTAAGAATGCTTAATATGAGGATCCCACATAATATATATGGTGGATCATAGGATGGTTACGTAACTTCCCCCTCCTTAGGTCAGAAAGTTATCATGGAATGATAATCTTTTAAACAATAGAGAAAAAAAAAATTATTATCATTTCATTTTTTTTTTTTTACTTAGTTATGTCTGTGGTAACGAACAATTCTTACTTTGTTGTGCAAAATTTGTTTCTAAGAGTTGTTCGTTTTACATGTATAATTACAACACAAGTTCCAATAATTATTACTACATAAAGTGGGAATGATAAATATTTAAAATAATGCCACCGAAAGTGGAAACTTCATATACATATATATTTTTTTTTATTTGAATGGACTTATATTTAAGTAGTAAGGACATAGTTGTCAGGAATTTGTATATTCGGGATTAAAACAGGAATTTTGTTTATTTCTTTTTTTTTCATTTTCATTGTTTAAATGATATATTTGGTTGATTTTTATATATCAGCCTTGTGGTAACGTTAAAAGATTTTATCCTTTTATTAATAAATTGTCTTCACAATTTGAAAAGAATTTATAAATATTTGATGTTAAAATTTTGTAATCAGTCTGATCTATTGATTCCTTTGGTATATCTATTTCCTCGAAAGGTAATATTTTATACATAGAAAACTATGAAGAAAGTGCAATCACTTTTTATGTATGATAAAACAGATATTATGTCAAAATATGAATGTTGTTTTCAATTTTATCTTCTAGGTTAATTTAGTTTCTTTTTGTAAGTGCAGTGATAGTTTTTCCATTTTTATGAGTTAATTCTTTATAAATGTAAAAAATGTGTAATTGAACTTATCATTTATTAATTATTTTTATGAATTTTATGATACAATTTCTCATAAAGTAATGAGAATTTGTTTTTCATTTCATCTACATAGTTCTGTAAAAAGTGTTTATTGATATTAATACATTCAAAAATTTCATTGTTTTGGGGGAAGTGTAATTCATATGGTGTATGACCTGTACTAGAGTGTATTGATGAATTGTATGCTATAATCGCAAAATCGATTTTATCGTTGTAGAGCTCTGGGTGTGAGGCTGGAAACTTGTCTTGTAAAATACGACAATGTTCTATTAATGTCGAATGAAACCTTTCAATTGTGGAGTTTGATTCATGGTGTTTTGGTGTAGTTAAATGATGAGCAATATTAAAAAAGTCAAGAAATTCTTTAAAAAGTGTATTGGTGAACTCAGCTGCGTTATCTGATTTTATAACTTGAGGTATTCCATGGTGTGTGAAAAAATGAAGTAATTTTTCATTTATTACGATAGTAGAATTAGATGAAACTGGTAAAGCGTGTCCGTATTTTGTAAATTCGTCTATGAATGTAAGGTATTTTTTTCCTAAAATATGAAAAATATCTATGGCAATGACCTCCATAGGCCTTTTTGGTGTAGGTGTTAATTCTAAATACGGTTTTGGCGGTGTTCTGTCGTATTTATTTGTTTGACAATGATCGCAATTATTAATTACACGTGTTACAGTGTCTTTCATTTTCGGCCAAAAATATTTTTTTTGTAAATGCAAAATTGTTTCATTGATCCCTCTATGATTTGTTTTCCCGAGGTGATAAGTGTTGACGAGATTTTCTTGTGTTTCTAAGTCTTGTATGTCTTTTAAAATTTGATTACATATACGGATATTGTAAGCCTTGTAGCTAAAATGCTTTTGTAAAGTGTTTACAATTACCGGTATGTTATCATGAGATGTGTAAATTGCTGTAAGTTGCGTGGGTTTTATGTGCTGATTAAACAGTTTGACTAGGTCATGTTCATAATGTTGTTTTGCAATGAAGAATTTTAATCGACGTTTTTTCTTTTGATGCAGGTATTCTTCTTTATGGCTAGTTTTTAGGATATTCTTTGTTATAATTTCTACTTGATTGCAATAATAATTTAGTGGTTGTTCGGAATAGGGAATTTCTAAAATTGGGGATTCTGTATCAGAATGCACGGTTTCGTCCGAATCTAGACTTTTATTATGTTCAGGTAAATTAAGGTTTTGAGTAGAAGTACTCGGTTGTGGTTCTAAAAAATTTTCGGATATTTTTTCGTGGGGTGATTTAAGAATATCTAGGAGTTCTTGGTCGGACATGGTAGGTGAATCGTTGATATTCGGAAGGATAGAAACGTTGTCTTCCTCGATTTCATTTTCATCATCAGTGGTTGCGACATTTAAAGATGGAATGCGTGATAATGCATCGACATTACTGTTACGTTTACCCTTTTTGTAAATTATTTCATAATCGCTATAATCCATTAATTTTAGTCGCCATCTTGTAAGTCGAGAATTAGTATTTGGTTCTTTTAAGTTTTTTAAGTATGTAATTGGCTGATGGTCGGTAACAATTTTAAACGGTTTTCCGTAAATATATGGTCTAAATTTAGAAAGAGCCCAAATAATAGCCAGTAATTCTTTTTCTATTGTGGCATAGTTCTTTTCATGGTCATTCAGAGTTCTGCTAATATAAGCAATAGGTTTATCTTGACCAATTATGCCCTGTGAAAGTACTGCGCCAATAGCTGTATTACTAGCATCGGTAGTTACTATAAATGGTTTTTCGAAATTCGGAAAAGTTAAAATTGGTTCATTAATTAATAATTTTTTACATGTTTCAAATGATTCTATAAATTTTTCTGAATGGACGACTTTCGCATTTTTCTTTAAACAAGACGTTAAGGGGTGAGTCAGTTTTGCCAGATTGGGTATAAAACGGCGGTAATAGCCTAACAGACCAAGAAATGATTTAATTTCCTTTTGCGTTTTGGGGATCGGATAATTTAAAATTGCGGAAATTTTTTCAGGATTGGGCTTAATGCCTTCAGGTGTAATAACATGTCCAAGGAAATTTACTGTCTTTCTTAAAAATTCAGTTTTGTCTAGTTGAATTTTTAAGTTTGCTTGCCTTAACCTTGTGAATAATTTACTAAGATGTACAATGTGTTCTTCTAGACTTGCCGAAAACACAATAATATCATCCATGTAAACTAGACAAAAGTGGTTTTGAATGCCTCTCAGTATGTTATCCATCACTCTTTGAAAAGTTGATGGAGCATTTTTGAGTCCAAATGGCATTCTTAAAAACTCGTAGTGACCATTGTCTGTTACAAATGCTGTTTTTTGTATGTCATTCGGGTCCATTTCAATTTGATGGAACCCTGATGCAAGATCTATTGTCGTAAAGTATTGTGCACGTCCTAGTTTGTCTAGAATGTCTTCGATGTTGGGAAGTGGATATTTGTCTGGTATTGTTTTGTCATTGAGTTTACGGTAGTCAATTACGAGCCTCATTTTTGTTAGACCAGAAGCGTCTTGTTTTTTTGGAACAAGAAGGACGGGACTTGACCATGGTGAGTAGCTAGGTCGGATAATGTTTTGATTGAGGAGTTTGGATATTTCATTTTGAACATCTATTTTATTGGCGTGTGGAATACGATAAGGTTTTTGATATATTGGAGATTCGTCGCTTGTTCTTATTTGATGTTTGACATTATTAGTGAAAGTGAGAGGACTATTACCGGTATAAAACACATCCTTGAATTTGGTGCATAACTGTGTTATCATTTGTTTTTCATGAGATTGCAGGTGTTGTGTTCGGATGAGTTGTGCTATATTAATGTCATAAGAAGCGTGCCTCTTATTTGACATGTGTATGCTGTAATTGTGTTTCAGTGGGATTGATTTCAAACGTGATGTTAATTGTACAAGATACGGAGTATTCCCATGATTAGTGAATTCAACTGTCGCCAAACCATTCTCAACAGATGTTAACATAGGCGTTGTTTTCATAGTGCCATTGTATTGACTATCTATAAATATGTCTCCGTTTTCATGTTCTACAGGAATTTTTACAACTTTTGAACTATTGGCTTGAACAATCGTTTCGAAAATAATTTGTTGCCTTTGTTTTTGAAAATGAATTATTGTTTCTGAATTGGTTGTTTTTAGAATATTTTTATCGTAATCAATTTGAGCATTAAGGTCACGCAGGGGTTGTGTACCAATTATTGCATCAAACTTGTTGAATTTTGGTATTATTAAAAAATTTATATTAGTGTTTGGTGAATTGAATTCAGGAAAACAGGGTACCGTTATTTGACCTTTGGCTGTTATTTTTCCTCCTGCTGTATCAATTGTGTTATTTGAGGGGGTTATATAATTTCGGAAAAAAGATTGTGCAGCCTTTTCTGTTATATATGAGGTAGATGCACCTGAATCTATTAGAATTTTTAAAGGGGGTTCATTTATCAATATATAAGGAAGCGAATGGGGATCGTGAGAGTTTTTTGAGTTGGTCTGTATAAAATTTAATCTAGTTGTAGGAAGTCCAACAAATTGGCACTGTTGTTCACTTCCGTTGTTTTGTCTAAAAAAATCAATTTGAGTATAGTCAGCGTTTGTAAATGAATCGTTATTGTCTATTGTTTCAAAGTTTGGTTCAAAATTTTCGTGAATGTTTTCAGATTCAATCTCACTGTTAAGAATAGAATAGAGTTCATCGTGTATCATTGCTTTCAATGTTCGCATAGTTGGTGTTTTAGGATATTGATATGAAATTTGAGTCGACATAGGTGTGGGGTTTGCTCTATATATAGGGGGCGGATGTTTTGGGGCAAATACGTTTGGTTTGTTATTTAGAATTGATACGCCTTGAGGCCTAATTTGATTTTGAAATTTTTCATAATTTTGTTTTGGTTGCCTAAAATGTTGAGGGTTCTGATTTTGTGTAGGTTGAAACGTGTTTGGAAGCTTAGTGTAATTAATTCTTGAAAATTTTGGTGGATATTCGCCTATTGCTCTACTTTCCTCAATTATGAGAGTTTTTGCTTCAGCCATTGTTGTTGGTCGTCTGAATCTTAGCATAGTGCCCATAGGCTCTAAGGTATACATTATTAGGTTATGTAAAGCTGTTTCAAGAGCAGATTTGTTTTTAAAAGCTTGTTCCTCATTGACGGCAATTTTTGAACTATAAATACTAACTAATGCGACAAGATTTTCGTAATATTTTATGTATTTTTCTGTGTTTGGGACGTAATTGTTGAATTTCCGCTTTAAGTTGTAGTTCGGTTCGAGGGTCAGAAAATGTTTCTTGTAAAATTTTTTTAATGGAGATCCAGTCGTTTGCTAAATGTGCACGAATAGAATGTTTGGCATCTCCGTGTATTTTTGATAATATGCCATATAATAACTGTACGTTATTGTAAATTTCATCGGGTGTATTTTGCCCGGTGGCAGGTCTAGGAATTGCATGTTTTGCGACAATATAATCGATTAAATTTATGAATTCGTTGAGATCATCAGCGTTGGATCCATCTATTGATGGAACGAATTGGAAAGTGTCTTTACTAATTTGTGTGATTGACATTTTGATTTAGTTGATGGATAGGTTTTCAATTGTAAGGATTGAAGCTATATTATTTTCTGTGTCCAAGGTGGAAGTTAGGCCAGGATCGTCTTTTGCTGTTTAGCATTATTTCTGATTCTAATTCGTAGTTTTCTGAACTAATTAGTGATTTTATTGTCTGACAGACATGAAAACCAAAGACAAATCTTATAATCTAACTTACATTAAAATAATTGTAGTCTTCATGCTTCAATAAAATGTTTGTGAATGTTGATTTTGAAGGTGAGCTAGGTTTGTTGGCTGCTTGGCTTTCTTCTTTTTTGATTCTAGCTGCACGAGAGGGCTTACCGGCCTCTTTGGAACAGCAGTTTTTCTTTGTTTTTTAAAGATGATACAATATGTAGTATATTTATTTTAAATTAAATACGATATTTGCTGTATTTTATTTTACGATAGATATATTTATTATCTATTATAATATTCAATTTTTTGTTTAATGAGTGTAGGTTGCAACTTGAAGATTACTTTTTAAAAAATTTTCACTTGTTTTAAAAAGTTGTCTTGATAGCTTTTTATTATTAACAATTTTCGCTTGATTAATAATTTTGCTTCTTCAAGCCGGAAGACAGCGCCAGTTATATGCACGTGGTTTCGAGTAGTTTTAAATAATTAAACACTTTTTAATTGATTTCAAAAATCTTTATTTTTATTAGTTGAACATAGATAATAATCTTGATCTTAGCTCACTGATTACCATCTGTTCCCTCACAGGCAGAAGTCAGTCCTATTTATCACATTAACATGCTTGCCACTGTGACCACTTTCCCATGGGAAGTCATGAGGTTGCAAAAAGATAGTCACGTATGTAAGAATGCTTAATATGAGGATCCCACATAATATATATGGTGGATCATAGGATGGTTACGTAACTCGCACTATCAGCGTACCGTTCGTTCACAATTTTAAAGAGCTGGTTCACCTACTAAATGACTGCATAAAGTGAAACATCGACGATGTATCGTTAGAGGGGAACTTTAAGAAGATGTTTAAGGACTAAATTAACTCATAGGGGGGCAACAGAAAGGAAAAAACGTGACAGTACACAACGATTACGTAGCGAAGCAAAGAGAGCTCATCATATTCTCAGGTGAGAATATGGTTAGCGCTCCTTGCTTCATCGGTTACTAGCCATTTGGTCATATGTTTATTGAACCGTTTTATATTTTTTATAGATTTGATTTCAATGGGAACTTGATTGTATATTTTTGGGGCTAGGTAAATCATATGTCTCTGGCCAAAGGTCTTCGACATTTTCAGCGTTTGCACATAATTTTGAACTTGAGCTCTAGTATCGTGGGGATGGGTTAAGGGATTTTGGAAGGATGGAGTTCGGTGATATACGTTTAATATGGATCTTAGGTATAACTGGATATCCACTCTCAGCTGTTTTGAATGTTTCTACCCAAGTCACACCTGTGAAATATAGCGCTGTATCGTCTGCAAATGATGTTATGGACCCATCAATGTTCAGATTGCACAAATCATTTACATAAATCAAGAACAAGATGGGTCCAAGCACCGTACCCTGTGGAAATCCGTATCTAATCGGTTGAGTTTTGCTCAATGTTTTATTCACAGATGTGACTTGTTTTCTCCCCGAGAGGTAGCTGTTAAACCAATCCAGAGCCATGCCACGAATACCCATGTTAAACAGCTTTTTAATTAGTATTTTGTGAGACACTGTGTCGAAGGCTTTAGCCAGATCTAGGAAAATTGTCAAAACTTTTAAGTTTAGTTTAGTCCCTTGTCCGTGTCTAAACCCAAATTGGTTACTTGATAATATGTTGTGTTTGTCTAAGTATTGTATAAGTCTTTTTTTGATAGCTTTTTCTAGAATTTTGGTCGTTGTATTTAAAAGAGAGATTGGTCTATAGTTCGTTACGTCAGTCTTGTCTCCAGATTTGTATATAGGGCAGATGATTGATTCTTTAAAATGATCAGGTACTACGCCAGTTTCAATACTTAAATTTATTATGTATGCTAGTGGGTTGGCAATATAATTTTTAGTTTTTTTAAACAAGTCGGGTCGTAATATGTCTGGGCCAGGTGCACTACACGTCTGTAAGTCGTTAATGATTTTGACAATTTCCCCAACGGTGACAGGTGTAAGGAACAATGAATTAGTTAGATTCCGGGAAGGTGTTATCATGTCAGCTAAGTCTTCTTCAGTCGTCTGTAGTTTTTCGATTAGTTGTGTCGCTAGTCTGTTTCCTATGCTGGAGAAATGGTCATTAAATGCGTTGGCAGCAGTCGTTGGGTCTGTATCTGCATTTATGGTGGAGTTGTCTGTATGTATGGTTTGTATATTTTGTGTTATGTTTTTATTTGTGTTGGAAATTGCGACAGCCATGAATTAGAAAAACAAATAAGTCGGATTAGCCATGAATATAAAAAAAAATAATAATAAAAGTTTTTCAGTTTTTGTCAATATATAAAAATGTAATAACGAAAATTGTTTAAAATAAAAATAAAATTATCAGAAACTAAAGCGATTCTGAACATGGTCCATTCGAACCGGATATAATATTACGTGGAATTTATACTGTGTTGCTAAAATCAAACGGTAAAAAATTCACTAAATGTGAATACATATAAACAAAGTTTAAACACAAACGATAGAACGTAAAACCATATTCCTATCTTAAACAAGAAAAACATACTTGTTATCAGCCAATTTAATTCTGCTTAAGGCTGTCGGAACGCTCTGCATTTAAGCCAAAAATAGAGCTTCGGCTGTCATCATGATTGTTGACTTTTTGGTCAACATTTTGCAAAAATTCTTTCTTTATCAGGAAGATAAAGGACAAATCTAGGTCTCTAATGGACTACTTTTGTAATTTATGTACGATTTACTAGAAAAAAGTTGGCATTAATTGTGCCAAAAAAACACACGTTTTCAATGTCACACTATGACCTTATTCGTACTTATTTCACAAAACTGTTCCATCACAAACCTAAAGTGACTCTTCCTTTTTCGGAAAAGTTTCTTAAATCTTCAAAATATTCCCAAAAATGAGAGTAATCTGACTACAGCGGCACCCTTACAATAACATCTTTTAGCCTCGTAGTGTGGCACTAGCTGGTGGCCACAAGTTCAAACAATATTTTGCTCCGCCTACTTTATTTACTACAAACGCTTTTGTATAATATAGTTGATATAGTAGAGGAAAGTGGGCAAAGAGATTACTGATTTTATTTTTATGAAGTATTTACCTACGGTGTGAAGCAGTGTTTTCAACATTAAATGAAAAATATTAATAATAGAGATGAAATTTTTCTAGCTTAATTAGATCTAGTCGAAATTTACTCAATTTATGAAAATATAACAATTGAAAAAATCACAACTTAGTTAACAATATGACAACAAAGAAAAATTTTAAGACAAGGAAAAAAAATATTAAATTTTTTTAAAGCGTACCTTTTATTGAAATGTATTTAAAAGAAAAAATCTGAAAAACGGTTGACCCTGCAGGCCATCCCTGGAACTTCCCGCTGTTTCCGATCTATTGAGATGTGGCTTACCCCTACGGTGTTTGTTAAAAGCTATTTTAAAAAATTCCAGGCAAATGGGCGACAGGATCATTCCAACTTCATAAATATTGACATTTGAAATATTATAATAAAATAAAATATAAAAATGATTTTTCGGGAAAAAGGACTTTTTGGTTTAATTATGAATTGTAATAGATACATTCATAACTCTCGCATATGAGTCGATGCATGTCTAGCTGTTTTCTAGATAATAAATTGCTCTCATATGTAGTGTATTTTACGTTACAATTTGCTATATTATGAAGAATTTAAAGTTTAGATATCGCACCGTAGAGTAATTTGATTAACTCATTCTGCCGCGAATGTGGAAAGATTCTGGTTTGAATCCAGACGGTGTATGGTTGATAAAAAATAAATTTTTCTGATTTAGCATTGTAACAATTGATTATTTAACAATCTGACGTTCTGCATGTTGTAGATAAAATTTAATATTTCTTATTCTCTTATAATGTACCTATGGTGTAATATACCGGTACGTATTTAACATTAATTTGTTACTATATACGACAATTTATTCAAAAGACTAATTTAGTGTTTGAATAAAAAAATGTGTTTAGCTGTATTCCAACAAAAAATTTCTTATATATATCTTACCAGCTGTAAATAAAATCAAAATATAATTATTATATCAACCAAGTAGTTGGACTTCTGGTTAATTATGAATTGTAATAGATACATTCATAACTCTCGCATATGAGTCGATGCATGTCTAGCTGTTTTCTAGATAATAAATTGCTCTCATATGTAGTGTATTTTACGTTACAATTTGCTATATTATGAAGAATTTAAAGTTTAGATATCGCACCGTAGAGTAATTGATTAACTCATTCTGCCGCGAATGTGGAAAGATTCTGGTTTGAATCCAGACGATGTATGGTTGATAAAAAATAAATTTTTCTGATTTAGCATTGTAACAATTGATTATTTAACAATCTGACGTTCTGCATGTTGTAGATAAAATTTAATATTTCTTATTCTCTTATAATGTACCTATGGTGTAATATACCGGTACGTATTTAACATTAATTTGTTACTATATACGACAATTTATTCAAAAGACTAATTTAGTGTTTGAATAAAAAAATGTGTTTAGCTGTATTCCAACAAAAAATTTCTTATATATATCTTACCAGCTGTAAATAAAATCAAAATATAATTATTATATCAACCAAGTAGTTGGACTTCTGGTTTTAATTATGAATTGTAATAGATACATTCATAACTCTCGCATATGAGTCGATGCATGTCTAGCTGTTTTCTAGATAATAAATTGCTCTCATATGTAGTGTATTTTACGTTACAATTTGCTATATTATGAAGAATTTAAAGTTTAGATATCGCACCGTAGAGTAATTGATTAACTCATTCTGTCGCGAATGTGGAAAGATTCTGGTTTGAATCCAGACGGTGTATGGTTGATAAAAAATAAATTTTTCTGATTTAGCATTGTAACAATTGATTATTTAACAATCTGACGTTCTGCATGTTGTAGATAAAATTTAATATTTCTTATTCTCTTATAATGTACCTATGGTGTAATATACCGGTACGTATTTAACATTAATTTGTTACTATATACGACAATTTATTCAAAAGACTAATTTAGTGTTTGAATAAAAAAATGTGTTTAGCTGTATTCCAACAAAAAATTTCTTATATATATCTTACCAGCTGTAAATAAAATCAAAATATAATTATTATATCAACCAAGTAGTTGGACTTCTGGTTAATTATGAATTGTAATAGATACATTCATAACTCTCGCATATGAGTCGATGCATGTCTAGCTGTTTTCTAGATAATAAATTGCTCTCATATGTAGTGTATTTTACGTTACAATTTGCTATATTATGAAGAATTTAAAGTTTAGATATCGCACCGTAGAGTAATTGATTAACTCATTCTGCCGCGAATGTGGAAAGATTCTGGTTTGAATCCAGACGATGTATGGTTGATAAAAAATAAATTTTTCTGATTTAGCATTGTAACAATTGATTATTTAACAATCTGACGTTCTGCATGTTGTAGATAAAATTTAATATTTCTTATTCTCTTATAATGTACCTATGGTGTAATATACCGGTACGTATTTAACATTAATTTGTTACTATATACGACAATTTATTCAAAAGACTAATTTAGTGTTTGAATAAAAAAATGTGTTTAGCTGTATTCCAACAAAAAATTTCTTATATATATCTTACCAGCTGTAAATAAAATCAAAATATAATTATTATATCAACCAAGTAGTTGGACTTCTGGTTTTAATTATGAATTGTAATAGATACATTCATAACTCTCGCATATGAGTCGATGCATGTCTAGCTGTTTTCTAGATAATAAATTGCTCTCATATGTAGTGTATTTTACGTTACAATTTGCTATATTATGAAGAATTTAAAGTTTAGATATCGCACCGTAGAGTAATTGATTAACTCATTCTGCCGCGAATGTGGAAAGATTCTGGTTTGAATCCAGACGGTGTATGGTTGATAAAAAATAAATTTTTCTGATTTAGCATTGTAACAATTGATTATTTAACAATCTGACGTTCTGCATGTTGTAGATAAAATTTAATATTTCTTATTCTCTTATAATGTACCTATGGTGTAATATACCGGTACGTATTTAACATTAATTTGTTACTATATACGACAATTTATTCAAAAGACTAATTTAGTGTTTGAATAAAAAAATGTGTTTAGCTGTATTCCAACAAAAAATTTCTTATACTTAATTTTTTATTTCCAGCGACGTTTCGTTAAAAAAAAGTCCATTTTCCCGAAAAATCATTTTTATATTAATTACCAAGGACAAAAAAAAAATAAAGTCAATAAAATAAAATTTCTGTTAACGGTTTACAGTTATGGTATTTGTTTCCATGGTTACATAATATGATTTAACGTAAAAATTAATCAAAGCATGCTTGTCAGCTACCTAATTTATTTTTGACAGATCTTCGGAACAAAAGGACATCTGATTTTTTTTTATTTTCAAAATATTTCCAAAACTATGAAACTATAAACCGTTATAAAATTCTGACAAAGATTTGGAAAGATATATTGAAAAAACACTTTTTTGTCAACGATATCTCTCGAACGAATCAACCAATCGAGATGCTGTTTACGGCAATCGAAGCAGTTTTTCAAGCACAAAAAAAAATTTATTACAAAAAAATCAATCTAACGAAAATTTGAGAAGATATTTTGAAAAACCATTTTTTTTCAAAACTTTTCTTCAACGATATCTCTTGAACTAATCAAGTGATCGAGGTGCCGTTTGTGGCAATCGACGCAGTTTTTTAAGCACAAAAAATAACTTTTTACAAAAAAATCAATCAAACAAAAATTTGAGAAGTTATTTTGAAAAAACTTTTTTTCAGAATTTTTCTCCGACGATATCTCTCGAACGGATTAACCGATTTTGATGCGGTTTGCGGCGATTGACATTATTTTATGAAGAATAGAGCTGATTAGATTAATCAGTACGGTAGTTTCGAAAATATTTCAAAATATTTTTAAAAAACTGGTTTCCAAAAAGCTTTATTTTTGAGATTTCTCAAAGTCTACCTGGCCGAATCAGTTCCAATTTTCAGAAAGTCTAAGTTCAGCAAGTTCCTTTCAGATGCCGCAATCCGTGTTTCAATGGGTCCACCCATTCAAAAGTTATGAGAGATTTCCATACACACACACACACGCACACACATACACACATACACACACACAGTCATACGGACATCATTTTAAAAATCGTCACAATAGCTTCCTAGGATCTCAAAACGTCGAGATCTGACAAAAACTCAAATTTCGAAAATCGGGGTGAAACCAATAACTTCCCAATTTTTGGAAATTTTCAATTTTCTTAGCGGGAAGTTAAAAAAATAATTTTTAATAATTTAGATTCATAGTTATAAAATCGTGGGCTATAAATTCTAAGATCATTTATTATTCACAATCCATGCTTTAGAATTATGAACTAAAATTTATAAAAGTCACTTTTTAGTACATTTTAATAAAAGCTTGTTTTCAAAAAGTTTTTTTACTAATATTTTATTTTATTTTTAGTCTTAAAATTTTTATTATTAAAGTGTACAAAATTGTGTTGACGGAGGCATCGGATAAAAAAATGTTCCAGACAAATGATGCATATTTTTTAACGAAAAATCATAATTTGTGATAAAAAGTAGGTGTTCCTATTAAAAATGTCAAAGTCATCCCTGCGCAGGGGTTGGGGATGAAGGGTGATATTTGTATTTAAACGACGCTAGAAACGTGACACTCATTAGAGAGAAAATAAATAAATACAATAATATCAACATATAAGGTTCCAATATTGTTGTCGCAGTATAAGCATTGTACTTAGTATTATATGAAAGAAAAATATACGAGACCCCAGACATGCGCCCGCCACACCCATGGATAAATTCGGTACTGCCAGTATAGGCATTTACCTAAATTTAAAATGAAATATTACCTCATCAGTATCAATATAATATGTAGAATTTTCACTGATTTGTTCAACTTTATTATTTTCCTCAGTATTGAAAGAACACCCGGCTTCTGCATTTTGATAAACATCGGAATGCTGGGTTTAATTTTCTATATTATTTTGGAAACCAAAAGCAAAACTTTTAAAATAGTACGTACATCTTCAATAATTACTTAAAATTGTTTATCTATGAAAGATGTATGCGACTATTGAAAACATTTGTACCATTTTACCCTATATTTACAAAAGTCGACAATTGAAATGTGCCGATGATGTGAGTGAGACAGAGCTATAGAAGGTCACACCCCGAGTATGTCTTTTGCCTACCTCGCCTCTTACCGCTGTGCTACAGCACAAACTGTGTGAAAGTGATCCGACAGTGTTAATTGGTTTTATAGTTACTCGTATAATCAATAAAATTGTGAAGTGTTGGGATCTATACTGGAGCATTGTTGAGCACCCTGGACGTTGTGCTGCTTCAGTGATCAAGTAACTGTAAATAAATAGTACTTTGGCGAAATTAAAATTTATTTCAACTATAAAATAGACATCAAATTATAAGTAAAAGTGATCGTGTCAAAAATTGTTGGTTAAAATATCGCCGCATAATTTATTTCGTTTATTATTATTAAAATGTATTTTTGTTAATATAAGAATTGTATTTAATTTATTATATAATTTTTATTAATGTCATAATAATTATTTTAAAAGTTAAAAAATATTATATAAACTGATTCTGTTAAAATTATAATTTTTTTTGTGCAATAAATACTTGCTGTTTGAAACTCAAATAGTTAACATAAAATATTTTTTTATTTAATTAAACTCTACAAGGGTTATGGGCCCAGGTTGTGCCTGTGATTATAGTGAATTTATAAATAATATTATTATCAAGTATTTAACGATGGCTTCTGGATTAAGCGTCATGATAAAAAAACTTTCTAAAGACAATTACGACACGTGGCGAATACATATGGAGGCAATTCTTGTTAAAAACAACAATTGGCAATATGCAGACGGTACTGCCATAAAACCAGAGAATGCAGCTGACGCGCTAACATGGACTTTGTCTGATAAAAAGGCAAAAGCTGATATAGTGTTAGCAACGAATCCTTCAGAACTTTGTCACGTACGTCATTGCAAAACAGCTCATGAAGTCTGGATGAAATTAGAAGATATTTATCAGCCAAAGGGACCGGCAAGAAAAGCAACACTTCTGAAACAATTATTGTTTACAAAGATGAGTGAAAACGGTGACATGGTTGAGCATTTAAATACCTTTTTTACGACTGTTGACAAGCTAGCTGAAATAAAAATAGACGTCGCAGAAGATCTCTTGGCAATTCTTTTGTTATACAGCATTCCTGGAAGCTACGAAAACTTTCGGTGTGCAATAGAAACACATTACCAACACCGGAAGCTCTAAAAATCAAACTTTTGGAAGAAGCTGAAGCTAGAAGAGGAATGAGAAAGGAACAAGAGACTCAGGAAGCATTCATCGCAAAATTTAAAAGAAATTCACGTAGTAATCAAGGAAATGTAAAGTCTGAAACTGAAAAAGAACAGTCAAGTACGAGCACCAATGATAATTCCACTGTCAATAGGAAGTCTTATAAGTGTAACTACTGTCAAAAACCGGGTCATAAGGCTGCAAATTGCTGGAAAAAGGCAGCAGATAAAAGACATAAAGCCTGTAATACCGAGGAGGAAGCAATGTTTGCCTACGTTCAGAAAATTGCACACAATGCATCAGTTGCTGACGCACTGAATACGACGAGCATGCTGAAAAACGAGTGGTGTATTGATAGTGGGGCCACATCTCACATGTGCAATGATAAAAACAAATTTTCAGTACTGAAACCAGTGGCAAATCAAAAAGTAAGACTAGCGATCGATGAAACTACAGACGTTGAGGGAATTGGAACCGTTCGTCTTACTGTGTCAAACGGAGGCAATGTTGGAACAATAAGACTTGAAAATACATTGTACGTACCAAATTTAAAGACAAATCTGCTGTCTATCTCGAAGGTTGTAACTGGTGGAAAGGAAGTCATATTCACAGAAGAGCAAGCTATAATTAAAAATAAACAAAAGAAAACAATAGCTGTAGCATTAAGAAATAATGATTCATATTTTATTAAGCCGACTCAAGAAATTGCATCGACAGCAAAAGATGAGATGGGACAGCTGGAGAGTTGGCACTGGCGTTATGGGCACCTGAACGAAGCTGACATGAAAGCTTTAATATCGAAATCAATGGTAACCGGCATTACGATGAACTCAAATGAAAAGCTATCGATCTGTATGTTTGCATCAAGGGGAAGCAAACTGTAGTGCCATTTAAACCATTTAAAAATAGAGCAAAAAATATACTGGATCTAATCCATTCGGATGTATGTGGACCTATGAGAATCCAATCCATTGGTGGAGCGTGCTATTTCGCAACCTTTATTGACGATAAATCAAGATGGGTACAAGTATATTTTCTGAAATCGAAATCTGAAGTCAAAGAAGCTTTTAAAAAGTATAAGGCCTTAGTAGAAAATTTGAAGGAACGAAAAATAAAAGTTCTCAGAACGGATAATGGCCTGGAGTACTGTGCGGAAGATTTCAATAAGGAGCTTGAAACTTGGGGAATACAACGGCAACGGACCGTGGCGTACACTCCACAGCAAAACGGGGTTGCAGAGCGCATGAACCGAACTTTAGTAGAAATGGCAAGATGCATGCTAATACAATCCGATATGAAAGTTAGTTTTTGGGCAGAAGCAATCTCAACTGCTGCTTATTTACGAAACAGATGTCCTACAAAAAGTCTTGTCAGTACCACGCCGTATGAAGTTTGGTCTAACAGGAAGCCAAATGTATCACATTTAAACATTTTTGGCTGTAAAGCATACGCCCTGGACAAAACGCCTGGAAGAGATAAATTTAAAGCTAAATCCAAAGAATGCATTTTCGTTGGGTATTCTGATGAATCAAAGGCATATAGACTTTGGGACAACGAATCCAAGAAAATCATCAAAAGTAAATCAAAAGTAAACTCTGCAAAAATAAACAAAATGTCTGTTCAAAATCCACCGTTCACTGTTGATTCTCTCATCAACGCCGATGACACGTTCGATGAAACTCTACGGTTTTTACAAAGAAAAATAAAGCTTGCTGATGCTTTATATGACTCATTTGTTAAACGACCACCACAAGAAAGAACTGTGTCCAGAACAAACGCTCTTTTACAGCAACTAGACATCATTGCACAAGAACAAAGAATTTTGGATAGACAAATATATCAACTTGCGGGTGAAGAAGATTTAAATAATCGATTCATTATTGGAGGTTCGTATTTTTCGGCATACAATCGCTATATTGAAATGCGCGCCAATTTAACGGATTTAATTGACACGTTAACCCCAGATTCTCCAACTATTCAGAATGAAACACACATTTCTTCAAACAATTCGTGGTTCAAACTTGAGAAGCTCAAACCACCAAAATTCGACGGTGACTTCACAAAATGGAATAATTATAAGGAACTGTATGTATCTCTTATACACAATGAAAGAATGCCTACTGTTCAAAAATTCCATTTCTTGCGTTCGAGCCTAGAAGGAGAAGCATTTGCATTGATTGAAAACCTTCAAATTACTGAAACGAATTACAATACAGCTTGGCACATCTTGCAGGATCGATACGAGGACGAATGTGGACTCGTATGGGCTCATCTGAAGACGCTTTTCAGTGTGAAGAGAATGAAAAATGAATCTCATGAAGAAGTTCGAAAATTATTTGACCAAACAACACGAGTTTGCGAATCATTGAAAAATCTAGGAAGAAACGTTTCGCATTGGAGTGATTTGCTGGTTTTTCTCACAGTCAACAAAATGGACGTCGAAACTAGAAAACATTTTGAACTTCACGCCAGCACTATTACAACATTCCCGGTGTTTGATGAAATAAAGACATTCTTAGAAGAGCGAGCCAAGCGGATGTCGCGTATGCCAATCAGCGCGACAAGTTCAAGCTCACTAGTCAAACGACCTGCTAAAACTTACCATGTCACACAGGATACCAAGGTCGTATGCCCTCTTTGTACGTCAAATCATTCGTTAAATTCATGTCCATCATTTAACTCATTATCTATCAAAGACAGACGAGAATTTGTCAAAACAAGAAATTTATGTTATAATTGTTTTCGAAGCAATCATGGAGTCAAAGATTGTGACAATAAAGGACGTTGCCGAACGTGTAAAAAGAAGCACCACACCATGGTTTGTTCATTCATTGCAAAATCAACAAGAAGAAAATTAGAGGATAACGTCGCTCGAATCGCGGTTAATCCAAATAATAATGAGTCAACCGAGGAAGAAATCTCTGGCGATGAAACTTCCAGCGAAGAAAACTCGGCAGAAGACGAAGTAACTGCATGTCAAGCAAACCCATTCACCAGGAGAGAGTCATCCGTACTGTTAGCGACTGCGCTTGTCCGTTTACGTACTGTTGATAGCAAACACGCGATTGTGAGAGCTCTAATCGACCCAGGCTCGGAGCTATCATTTGTTAGTGACTCCATTGCTCGAGCTTTGCGAGCGCCCAATTTGTCTATTACGGGAGTTGGTGGCGAAAAGGCTGAATATTGCAAGTACGCAATCTCATGTGCTATTGAGCCGTGTGACACTCGACCGGCACAAACCACAACAACTAGTTGGAAACATTTACGTGGACTTAAATTTGCTGACACTGCCGTTGGTGACAAACGAAACATTGATGTAATTATCGGTGCTGATCTTTATTCGGCCATAGTTCTTGAAGGTGTACGAAAAGGTTCAATCAGCACACCCATGGCGCAAGAAACAATATTTGGATGGGTAGTTTCTGGACCGCAGAATTTGACATCAACAAAGGACGGAACAACAAAGACATCTGTTCATCACTGTGTCACTCAAGAACCGATCGACACGTTATTACAACGGTTTTGGAAACTTGATGACATTACACCGTGTATCAAGTTAACTCCACAAGATGAAATTTGTGAGAAACAATTTCGCGACACTCATTGCAGATACGTTGTGCATCTTCCATTTAAAAATCCACTGCCATTGAATATGGGAAATTCATATACAATCGCAAAAAAATGTCTGGAACGGCAAGTAAATCGATTTAAAACCAACCCTCTGTACCAAAGCGAGTATGATAAGTTCCTTCAAGAATATCTGGATCTGGAACACATGACATTATCTCCAAGAATGGAAGAAACAAATCAAAAACCCGTTTATCTACCACACCATGCAGTGCTTCGCGAAGACAGTACTACTTCACCGCTGCGAGTAGTATTCAACGCGTCAAGCCGTACCACAAATGGAACCACTTTAAATGACCACCTTTATGTTGGTCCACAATAAATTACTACCTGACCTACTCGATGTCATGCTGAAGTGGAGAAAGCATAAAGTCGCATTGCGCGCAGATATTGAGAAAATGTTTCGACAAATTCTCGTGTCACCAGAAGAAAGACATCTTCAACGTATTCTGTGGTTGAATCCTAAATCGAAACAGATTAATTCATACGATTTGAACACCGTCACTTATGGCACAGCTCCGGCTCCGTTTTTGGCAAATCGCGTTTTGAGACAGTTATCAGAAGACGAAATGAAGAATTTTCCTAACGCTGCTCAAATCTTGAATCACGATTTTTACGTGCATGATTTATTAACTGGCGCACCGACTATTACGGCTGCTGTCGAACTGCAAAGAGAACTCCTGCAGCTATTATCAGCGGGTCAATTTAATCTTAGGAAGTGGTCTTCAAATCATCCCGAAGTACTAAAAAATATACCAAAGGAACTACTCGCCAGCAAACTGGTCTCTCCTATCAATCAAGACGAATCAGTAAAGGTGCTTGGGATTAGGTGGGATATGAAATGTGACGCATTCAGATTCTCAGTCTCACTACAAAGCGCAAAAGGTTCCACAAAACGCGAAATTCTATCAACAATCGCGAGAATTTTTGATCCAGCTGGCTGGCTAGCTCCTGTGACAATCGTAGCTAAAATTTTTATACAAGAACTATGGTTGCTACGTCTGGATTGGGATGATGAGATCCCCGACGAGATGCAGACTCGCTGGAAAAAGTTCCACAGTCAATTGACTGAACTTCGTCAAATCAATGTGCCAAGATACATAAATTGGAAACCGGACTCCAAAGGCTTAGAGCTACATGGATTCTGCGATGCGTCTAAGCAAGCTTATGCAGCTGCTGTTTATTTACGAGTAGAAGAATCGAATAATGAGATAAAAATCAGCCTCATCGTGGGTAAAGCCAAAGTTGCTCCAGTTAAACATCAAACTATTGCTAAACTGGAATTGTGTGCGGCTCATCTATTGGCTCAAGTCATTGAACGAGTCCAAAAAGTCTTAGAGCTGACTTCTGTTCCAGTCCATACGTGGTCGGACTCAGAGATTGTATTGGCATGGTTAAAGAAACATGCTTCACAGTGGATTTGTCGCAAACCGTGTATCGGACATCCAAACACGCATTTCAACCGCTGCATGGCATCACGTACTCACAACATCAAACCCGGCTGATTGTGCTTCTCGAGGTATTTCCCCGGAAGATCTTAACAACCACCCTCTTTGGTGGACGGGTCCTCAATGGCTCAAGGACAAACCAAGTAAGTGGCCTCTAGCGATTAAGCAAAAAAATGCGGAGTTGTTACAAGATGCTAAGGATGAAAACCAGGAGATTATTGGATGTTTGGCTTCAAAACAACGAGATCAGATAGATGTCATCCCACGTGAAATTTTTAATTTGCACCATTTAAATTCTTCATGGAGAAAAATTCTGCGAATAACAGTCTATTGTCTGAAATGGTTGAATGTACGAAATCTAAACGAGAAACGCTCGTTCAGTGAGCTCATAGCGATTGCGAAAATATATTGGATTAAACAAGCTCAAAAGGAAGCTCTTGATCGACCACTTAAGATCCTGCAACGTAATCAGGAATTATCACGTCAAGACAAATTAGTCAAATTACACCCAATCATTGACGAACATGGCGTTTTACGTGTTGGTGGACGAATTTACAAAGCAAACATCCTTTATGACGAAAAACATCCCATAATACTTCCGATGGGAAGAATTGCTGAACTAATTATCGCCGAGGTACACCAACGTACAAATCATGGTGGAATACGGTTAGTCATGACTACTTTGCTGCAAAACTATTGGATATTGAACGCAAGACGTTTAGTGAAGAGTCACATCCACAAGTGTGTAAAGTGTATTCGTTATGATGGAAAACCTATGTTTCAAATTATGGCGCATCTCCCATCGCCTCGTGTCACGCCATCTGCACCATTTTCCCACAATCTATGTAATTTGATGGATTACGCTTTTAACAAAGATGATTATCATGTTGTTAATTCTTTTACATTTGTTGATTTTATTAAAAACGTTACTATACCGAAAGAACATAAGGTTTGTTCATTAGATGTTATAAACTTATTTACAAATATTAACACAGATTTGGTTATCTCTGTTATAAATAATAGATGGAGTTTTATCGAAAACCATACTACAATTAAGAAAGAATACTTTAAACACATTATTTAAATTTTGCCTTAACACAACATATTTTGTGTATAATAACATCTTCTATGATCAAGTTTTTGGTGTACCAATGGGAAACCCTTTATCATGTATTTGTGCCAATTTAGTAATGTCAGAATTACAAAATAATAGTTTATTAATAGTTTATCCTGGAAGCCCATATTCTTCAAAAGATATATTGATGATATAATAACAGTTATTTCAAATAAATATGTAAACACAATTACAAATCAGTTTTCAAATTTCCACAAAAAACTTAAATTCACAATTGAAATAGAAAAAAATAATAGTATATCGTTTCTAGATGTCAACATTTTGCATGATGTTGATGGAAGGATTAAAACAAAATGGTACCGAAAACCAACAGCTTCCGGTAGATACTTAAATTTTACATCTGAGAGCCCATTTATACATAAACTTAACATAATTAAAAATATTTATTTTAGAGCACAACAGTTAAGTAGTTTAGAATTTCACAATGAAAATAGAATAAAAATTACAAACTTATCACTAAATAATGGTTATCCCAAAGGTATGACATCGAAAATTATGGAAAATTTAGATAATGAAATAATAAGTATAAATAATAAGCATAACATAACTAAAAACGATGACAAAGATATAAATTTCTGCTCACTAAAATACATAAAAGGTTTATCAGAAAATATTGCAAAATTATTTAAAATGTCAAAAAATAAAAAAATAGCGTTTAAGCCGACTAACACAATATATAACAATTTTTATTCTAAAATTAAACAAACCATTACTAATTTTGATAAAACACATACAATCTATAAAATTCAATGTAAAAATTGTGAAGGTGTTTATATTGGTCAAAGTTCCCAAAATTTAAAAAATAGAATTTATAATCATAATTACGACGTCAAAAAAGCTATTAAATATAAACAATTATATGACATTAATAAAACGGAAAAAACAAGTTTGGTACAACATACTATAGATAAAACTCATTCTTTTGACTTTGAAAATGTAACAATTTTACATCAAGAACAAAATTTATCAAAAAGGCTTTTCTTGGAAATGTTCTATATAAAAACTGGAAAAAATGCTATAAATAAAAAAACTGATATAGAAAAACTCAGTAATATTTATGATAACATTTTGAGAAGATTACCAATGTAGACATACATTAAATTAACTATTTTTATCAATGTAACTTAATGATTAAATCAAGACAAAAAAAGGGAAACGGAGGAAAAAAAATACCATTAAACTAATTAGAAATTACTATATTATAACAAATTTTAAGCAATAAGGACATTTTTAAAAATTTAACAATTTTTTTTTTAATAAATAATATATTATCCATATAAAAAAAACCATAGACCGTAATTAGTTATGTTAGTACGAAATTGTGTATACAATGAATTATTTTATAACTTAACGGTTTTTGCTATTTTAAGGTAAGAAGCTTAAAAAACATTAAAAAAAAAATAAAATTTAAAATATATTGTTTTAACAACATAGTTTAAACTAGCTCATAATCTTTTAGCATATTTGATTTTTTAACATTTAATCTAAATTATTGTACATTTTTGTAGATCCTGAGGAAGGCACAAATCGTTGCCGAAACGTTGATCATTAAAAAGAGCAAATACTAAGTTGTTATCTTATGCCTCACTTCCTGTCTAGTCTACTTACATTATAAAAGAGGTGATACTATAATTTAGCATATTTTATTGATGTAATTTGAATGTTCATATACCGGTGAGAAACAGTAATAATTTAAGGATTGCGAAGTTTTTAATACGATCAATTTGCTTTTAAAAATTTAAAACTCACGAACACAAATACGGGTGGAAAGCCATAAATGTGACAAATTAAATACCCAGCGTTCATTTTCTTTAAATTCTCACTAGGCAATAATTGATTCAGTTTAAAAATTCGTGTTACCAACTAGAAATCGGCGATATTGTGCGAAATGTAACAATTATTAAAATATTACGCAATATTATCTTTCAAACCGCTTTTTATTGACTGAATTTTCTATTATAATTTATTTATACAAACTGAAAACATTCAATATATTCTACAAACAAACGATAATATTTTTCAATATTAAATGTATTGCAAGAGCCTCTTTAGACCTGCAGTTTATATATTTATAATAAAGTAAATATGACGTAGTTTAATAAGTATGTAGTGTACCAGTTTCTTCAGTAGCCCCTAAATTAAAATAATTTTTCGAGCCTATGTGCATTGTTCCAAATAAATGTATTTAGTAGTGTCAATTTTGACGAACAAGTTAAAAAACACGATTTGCTTGGTAACATTCATGTGTAGCGTTTGGCCGACGAAGGGGCAGCTGTTGCACCTATCGCGTGTACGAGAGAGCAAGCGTTTCACGGCGCCGGCGTGCTTTTTCAGATCTATAGTTTACTGTTTAACCATGTGTAGGTGACTAGGTGAATACGACGTAATTTAATAAGTGTATGGTTATAGTTATTTCATTTACTTATAAAAGTAAATCGTTGATATTTAAATTATAATTTATATCTGTAAAAAAAACAGTGCGAAAGGAGATTAGAAATTTAAAAAATCTATAAGCAAGAATAATTCATAATAGCTGCATACAACCCAAAGAATTGCAGCGTGTGCTACCGTTCTAGGAAGTAAAAATTCGAAACTGCAAACAGTGTTTCTGTAGAAGTTAGTATTGTAAATATAATTAATTTAAAAATTAGAAAATGTGGGCAATTAATTTTTGAAAAGTGTAAAAACTGTGATGCTGATTTGTAAAAGAAACATGTGTATTTAAGCAATTATAATAAAGACTTTTATGATTAAGATCTAACTGTACTTCTTTACAAGTCAATATTGTTAATAAAATTTAAAAGTGAAAAAATAACATGAACATTTCATCTCAATACTGTAAAAATTGTGGTGCCAGTTCATTAAAGAAACTTCTGAAATTAAACAATGATCAAAATTGCGCGAGGACTAAAAGAACAAACAATAGGTAACATTCTATCCAAATAACAATTGATAGAGGTTTGAAAGAAACACGATTAAGTGAAATTAAATGTATGTATTGTTGATCAATGTATTAAAATCATAGTTTTTGACGGCATGATACATTTTTTCCTCTTTAACTGGAAATCTGTTTCCAAGTTCAGAGTAAAACTGTAGTTATTTTTCCATTTATTATATAAACTTACTGCTGAATTTTTAATATAATGTGTTCTATATTTCTGACGTGTAAGAAAAGTAAAAATTACGTATTTCCGAACTATTGGCACGGATATGACATTTGGATTGTTTAAAAACCTGTGTCTATTAACAAATTTGATTACAAACAGACTCTTTATTAGATTCATTTACATATAAAAATAAACAGTTGATATTTAAATTATGATTTGTATCTGCATTTAAAAAACAGTGCGAAAGGACATTAGAAATTTAAAAAATGTAGAAGCAAGAATAATTCATAACAGCTGCATACGTATCAGCCAATGCATTGAAACGTGTGCTACCGTTCTAGCAAGTAAAAATTCAAAATTGCTTGACAATGCTTCTGTAGAAGGTAGTGTTATAAATATAATTTTAAAATTAAAAGATATGAGTAAATTATTTGAAAACTGTAAAAACTGTGATGCTAAAAGAAACATGTGCATTTAAACAATTATAACTGAGATTTTTGTGTTTAAGATCTTACTGTCCTTCTTTACAAGTTATTATTGTTAATAATAAATTGAAAAATATAACATGACCAATTCATCTGAAAACAGTAAAAATTGTGGTGTCAGTTCGTTAAAGAAACTTGTGTAATTAAACAATGATAAAGAGACTATAATGTCTAAAATCTGAAAGCTCAATGAACGTAGGAATTTATTGTATAAATTGTTGAATATAATATTTTCCAAGCAAACGATTTATATTGTACAATATTAAGTATAATTCTAAATATTGTAGTGTTTAAGTGCTTCTTCAGACTTTTAGTTTAATCATGATACGCATTTTATTCTGCCTATGTATAGGTGAATACGTCGTAGTTTAATAAGTATGTGGCTATAGTTATTTCATTTACTCACAAAAAGTAAATCGTTGATATTTAAATTGTTATTTATATCTGCAATTAAAAACATTGCGATAGGACATTAAAAATTTAAAAAATCTATAAGCAAAAATAATTTATAATATCTGCGTACATCCCAAAGAATTGCGGCGTGTGCTACCGTTCTAGCAAGTAAAAATTCGAAAATGCTTGATAACGCTTCTGTAGAAGTTAGTATTATAAATATAATTTAAAAATATGAATAATTCATTTGAAAACTGTAAAAACTGTGATGCTGATTTGTAAAACAAATATGTGTATTTAAACAATTATGACTGAGATTTTTGTGTTTCAGATCTAACCGTACTTCTTTACATGTTAATATCGTTAATATAAAAGTGAAAAAAATAACATGAATAATTCATCTGAGAACTGTAAAGATTGTGGTGTCAGTTCGTTAAAGAAAATTGTGTAATTAAACAATGACAAAATTGCGCGGGGACTAAAAAAACAAACAATAATATTCTATCCAATTAACAATTGATAGGGGCTTAAAAGAAACACAATTAAGTGAAATTAAATGTATATATTGTTGATCAATGTATTAAAATCAAAGTTTTTGACGGCATGATACATTTTTTCTTCTTTAACTGGAAATCTGTTTCCAAGTTCAGAATAAATTTGGAGATATTTTTGTTTTCGTTATCTAAACTTACTGCCGAATTTTTAATATAATGTGTCCTATTTTTCTGGCGTGAAAGAAAAATAAAAATTACCTATTCCCAAACTGTTGGCCTGGATATGACATTTGGATTGTTTGAGAACCTGTGTCTATTAGCAAAGTTGATTTCAAATAGACTTTTTTATTAGATTGAAACCTCGAATAATTGTTAAATTTGTGTTAAACTTGCACTGCCTAATAAATACTAATATGCATTATTAAACGTTATAAAAAAATAAATTAGACGCCTAATTTTGTAAAACAGAACCAACAAAAATAATAATTTTGGTTTGATATACGAAGAATATGTAATAATATGAGTAATATGACAAATTTAAACATAATTCTTGTAACCATATAATATAGTAAACAAATATTCGAAATAACCAGAAATAAAATTAATTGTGATAGTGTTAAAACTAATAAAATATACAAATTATAAAGATTTATAAATGTTCTCAGTTCATGCCAAGGCAATTATTTTTGCGTCTCGCCAAGTATCTTGACCTTCTACCGTAATAACGTGGAAATAAGAGGATAGAGTAGAATCAAAATTATTTTTTTAAATTTATTTCGTACAGTCTTAATAAATCCTAAATTACAGAGTCAGTACTACCTACCAAAGCATTTTAAATTTTTGTTACCCCTAAATTATCAATAGTTTCGAGCCTATATGAATTTTTTGAAATAAATGTATTTTAATAGTGTGAATTTGACAAACAAGCAATATACACGATTTTCTTGCCAACATTTGGCGTATGATTTGACCGACAAAGAGGCAGTCATCGCTCCCATCGTGTGTGAGAGAGAGTAGGCGTTTGTCATTTAGCTCGCGATTTTGAAAGTGCACTGCTAACGCGATAAATATGTGACCGTTAATTTTGATGCGGCAACAAAATCGATTGTTGAAGACTGCTTGGGACAGCTATTGTTGATTTGATTGTTGTTTTGGAGTTATTTTGTGACGATAGTCAATTGTTGGTCGCTTGAATGGCGATAATTTTTTGGATATTGAATTTTATTCTTGTTGTCTAGGACATAGGTTATTGCTATTCTTGCCTGTTTTAGTTGTTGTTAGTAGAATGGCGTTTTACTTTTATTATTGACGTACTACCTTCGCAATCGTTTAAACTTTAAACGATTGCGGAGTTTCTCAATGATATTTTTTCATAAGGACCTTGTGCAATTGTGTCTCTTTGTCATATTATGTCTAGTATTTTATTTTCCCTTGCTGAATACAATTTATAATTTCTTACATTCTGGGATACAGAGATTGCTGCAGTAATTATGTACCTCGTTAGACCTAGAGGCTGATCTTTGATCAGAGCGTTAAGTGGTTATGGCGTTCATTTTTAATCATTTGGGCGGTGATTATGTTTCTGATTTTTTTTGTCAACTATTGTAGTAATTCTTTTGTTATTTTGGGGTGATAAATGAAGTTTTTTTACTTCTACTTAAATTGTGTTTGTTATTTTGTTTTAATTTTCGTGTGGTAGGTGGTATTTATGTTTGCTATGTTTATTATTATTATATTTTTTTTTGGAAACCAAATTCTATATCGGCTCACAATATTTCAAACCACGACACAGCACCGCTGAGTTAGTTAGCCGGAGATCTTGTGTGTTGAATTTGAACATTTTTTCTAATTATTTAAAGGTGATTATGACTTTATGCTACACTTATGCTACACCTCTCATGTCTTCTTACAGTGCCAGACTAGAGTCAAGCTCAACAGGGTCTTCTTTCCCCGCTAATTTTCCCAAGCCCGTTCCCTTGGCAGTGGTTTCGCTAGATAGTAGATAGGGACAGCGGGAATCTCGTTAATCCATTCATGCGCGTCACTAATTAGATGACGTGGCATTTGGCTATGCACTACACAGCTGCCAGAAGGGCAGCGTGCACTTCCCCCGGAAATACCGAGGTCCAAAGCTCGTCATACACATAGGACGCTTCGCTACCCAATAATGGGTAAGGTTGACTGATACGTACCAAAAGAGCGTACGTACGGTTAACAAAAACAAAAAGTCCGTCGGAGGTGCCACCCTTCAACAACCCCTAGTCATCGAGGAAACCGCAAGCGATCTCGATCGACGACCGGAGAGCCATCAAAGAAATGGTTAACCAGTCAGACTTATCAGAAACTCCCAGCGTGCTCAAAGCGCTGAGCGTTGACTTGGGTACAGCGCCTCTTGCGCCTACCACGATGGAGAGGACCGAACCATCCGAAGTCTACAAAATACCATGCATTTTATCGATCAATGGTCTGTACTTAGAAGACTTTTCCTCCGCGGCCCGTTCCAGACTGCCGGTACTCTCAAAGCGGACAGTAACGTCGGCTATGAGAGCCCTGTCCCGGTCTTTTACAACCAGGTCAGGTTTAAGCAGCCCAGTATTGGCTTTGAAAGACGCCTCTTTTAGTACAGACGCATGAGGTTTCTTGACCTGAATCCTCGACATTATAAAATTCACGATTTGGTCGTGACGCCTAATGATTTTAGGTTTCGAATGCGGACATTTACCGAGTACGTGGCCAAGCGTCTCGGGTCCCTCACCACATCTTCGGCAATCCACAGGGCCATCAGCTTTGGCACGCTTCAGAACTGCTCTAACGCCGAAGGTGTTGGTACGCATCCGAATGGCATCGATATATCGTCCCGGCTTGAGGAAGCTCGGATCATGAAGCCAGGCATTGGAGATGGTGTCGTCAACAAAATACTCCGCTCCTGATCCCTGGGAATGAAGATTCTTCCAATTCGTCAATTCAGCACGCTTAAGCTTGACACTTTGTTCAGAACTTGTCTGCCCGTAACAGGCCACTCAAGTCCTAAACCTCGCGCACCAAGCTGGGCCGTCCTGACAGCATCGGAGTCCTTAAACAAACCCACAAGAACTGGGTCACTACTTTTTCCAAAGTCAGCTACTCCTTTCACAAAAGAGGTGATGACGTCGCTTGTGATCCTTGGCAATCCCAGACCTCCGTTTCGCACCGATGTATAGAAAAGGCTGTCGGTCACGGACGCAGGCAAATGGAGGACTTTCTTGACTATCTGCCGAAGTTCGGCGTCAAGTCGTGAAAGCACCGTCGCTGCCGGAGGGTCAGAGACCAACACATACCTAATCCGCGGGTAAACGAAGTGGTAAAACAATTCCACCTTCTGATGAGGCTTTAACGACAATTTAGAGATACGCCCGAATGCCGCAAGCAGTCTATCCGGCGCATCTCTATTGTCTAGACCCACCCAAGGTGAAAAGTTTACCCCCAGATACTTGAATTGCCGTCCAGCATCCCAATATGGAATGCAGACGCCTGCAACCCGTTTGTCTGGGTCTATAAGATGCCAGGTACGACGATCAACCACAACCTGGAAAGTTCCGCACTTTGGGAGTGATAATTTCATCTCCAGTGAAGCGAAATATTGGACAACAATGTCCATGCTCTCTC